>VWZP01007629.1:2902652-2980169 GCA_013396995.1 Dicaeum eximium | reverse complement strand
CGGCTCCTCTCTCCAGCGCCGCCTGCTTCCTACTGCGGGTCATGGAGGCAGCGGGACGGGGTCGCGGGACAGACGCCGAGAAGGCAGAGCGGAGGCAGCGCCGAAGGCAGGCTCCGGCCGCCGCCGGGCGCCCGCCGGGTGTGAGCAGCGATCGATGTCCTGCGCCCAGCACAAAATGGCGCTTTAAAGTCCCGGGCGGGGCCTGAGCGCGCCCGCCCCCCCTGCGCCGCCCGTTGGCCCGTTCGAAACGCGTCGGGCGGGCCCGGCCCCGCCCCGCCGGGGGCGGTGGCCGTGAGGGCTGGGGCGCCGGAGCCTCCTGCCCTCGGAGCCCCCTGCCCACGGAGTGTGGTCCCGCGGGGTCCCCCAGCCCGGGCCCCGGCGCGACACCGAGCCGCGATCCCCGCGTCTCCAGAGGGCGGCCCCTTCCCTCAGAGCAGGGTGCGAAGCCCCCGCATGGCGGGGTGAGCGCGTGCCCGCATCGCGCCTCGCTGAGAGCTGAGGATCCTCACAGGGCGGTGGGCAAAGGTGGCTTGTAGTGTGAAATGTGTTGGAGTGAGGATCTGATTAGACACTCCCATGGGCAAACTCCCCGAAGGAGTAGCCATGAGGGAATCGAATCAAGCAACAAAAATGGGCCAAGAGACATGATACAGTGAAGTGCTTTATATTATATTAAATACGTCCATCCTGTTTTAGAAGGGTTTTTTACCATGAACCTGTAGGTTGGTCAGTCAACAACATCGTAAGTCATAGAATCGCAGAACAGTTGGAGTTGGAAGGAACATCTGGAGGTATCTGGTCCAACCTCTGTGCTCAATCATAGCCACCCAAACCAGGTTACTCAGGACTATATTTGGGTGGATTTTGAATATCTCCAAGGATGGAGGCTCCTCTCTCAGCTGACCACTGATAGGACATGACAAATCCAAATGAAGCTGTGTGAGGGCAAGTTCAGATCTGATACTAGGAAAATGTTCTCTGAGAGGGTGGTCAGTCACTGAACAGGCTCCCCCCTGAAATGGTCACAGCACCAACCCCATCAGAGTTCAGCAAGCATCTCAATGACACTCTTTGTTGTATGGTTTAGGTTTAGATACTACTGTGAGGAGCACAGTTGGACTCGATGATCTTTATGGTTGCTTCTGACCTCTCTGGGCAGCCTGTGCCGGTGCTCAGTTACCTTCAGAGTGAAAAGGTGTTTCCTGGTGTTGGGAGGGAAGCTCCTGTGTTTCAGTTTGTGCCCATCGCCTCTGACTCTGTCAGCGGGCACTGCTGAGAAAAGCCCAGCTCTGTCCTCTCTGCACCCTCCCTTCAGGTATGTGTATAACTTGATGAGATCCCCCTGAGCCTTCTCCAGGCTGTACAGTCCCTGCTCACTCAGCCTTTTTGTACAGCAGAGGTGCTCCAGCCCCTTCATCATCTTTGCAGCCCTGTGTTGGACTCTCTCCAGGGTATCCATGTCTCTCTCGGACCGCAGAACCCAAAACTGGACAGTGCTCCAGGTGTGGCCTCACCAGCACTGAAGAAAGTGGGAGAATCTCTCTCTCAAGCTGCAGGCAACGCTTTGCCTAGTGCAGCCCAGGATAATACTCACCTTACTTGTGGCAAGGGCATGTTGCTGGTTCATGTTTAGCTTGGTATCCACCAAGACCCCAGATCCTCTCCTCCTAAGCTGCTTTCTGTCAACACTGAGATACTTACCGCATCATTGGGATTGGCTTGATGTCCCAACAAAGCATATCCCAAATGAAGCAGTAAAAACTTGGTTTGGTTGAGTGCCCTGTGGGAGTCACCACCTTGCTGAGTCCACAGCAAGGCATTTCCTGCATGGCACTGCTGCAGTTGCAGCTTTTGCAGCACAATTTTGTCAGCGGTTGTGAAGTTCCATGTCCCTCTGGATCATGCTTTCCAATATTTCAGATTGCAGACAGAGTGTCTTGTTAGGTCCCTGGGTTGCTGCAATTAAACCAGAGGTCTTCCCAGCACCCAGAACAGCAAGGTGCCAGCAAGGGCAGAGGTGGTTTAACCTACTGTACAAATCCTATCTGGAGTTTGATTAGACCCCTAACTAATTACCTTCTCTCAGCATGGGCAAAGGGAGAGGAATAACATTTTTCTTCATAGACAGTCTTTGTTCTGTAATTAATCTTTCAGATTAGAATAGGGAAATCTTTTATTCTGAACTCATCAAGAACCTAAATTGGAATGTCTAGAAATCCAGTCAAGTAAGAGGCAGAAATTCTGCATAAGAAATTATTCCTTACTGCCAGTGGAAATGAATTAATTTTCTTCACAGCATAATTCAACTTGTGTTCATAGGAAACTGAAGAATATGAATCCAAATAGCCATTTAAAGTAGATATTAACAAAGCAATTTTAAATCTTCATGGGGACAGTCTCGAGGTACAGCCATATTCTAAACCAGCTTTGTAAATGGCCGATTTTTTAAAAAGAAACCTTTCCCAAAATGATGGCATTAGAGCTGTTTTTAATGGGATCCATTTCACAGTGTACTTTGGAATGCAGTCATGTAACCAGATTGATTTAACTGAAGGAGGTGTCCTATAAAGCAGAGGACAAGAGCCCGGAGCTAAAAGCACCAGGGACAGGCATCTCCTGATCCAGCTGTGCTGCTGTTGGTCACACCCTGGCTACCGGGTCACCATGGCTTAGGAGGGGCTCATCACCTGCTGGACCACAGAAGCTGCCCTGGGCTCACATTCTCGGTGGAGGCAGCTGTAATTCAGCAGCTCAGCTGAAAAATGGGCCCTCGTTAATCTGCAAAAACCCAGCTGCCCATTGGCCATAATGTTTTCCCAAAATTACAAACATTTCTGGCATATGACTCAAAAATCATTGAGGCAGAGGGGAGGAAGCTTCTCAAGCAGGCAGTAAATGAGTCACTACAACTGCAAGTGAAAAGATAGATCATCACATTTTATCATGTAGTATTTATTCATTATTTTTACTTTTTAGCTTAATGGGTGGACAGTCCCTTTTAAGGCATGGGATGTAATCTCACTTTTACAACCTCATTAAGAGTTTTCTGCAGTGTAACAGCCTTCTTTTAAGAACCCTACAAAGTCATGTCAAGAAAATCCATGGTAATTGCCTGTCTTTTAGTAATTTCCAATAGCTCAGTACAGTAATAACAATGATAATAAAATTATTAATCCTTTGGAAGTGCATAGCTCTTCATTTCAATCATACCACTTCTTGTATGCATTAATTATCACTCACAGTACTCCTGAGTTATGTAAGTAAATATTGCCTTTCCTTAATAGATGAATAAAATGAAGAAGTGGATCAAAATGTCTTGACTAAGATGTATAGACTCAATTTTCCATAGATCTTCTAGCAATCATTATTCTAAAAATACAGGAAATGTCTATGTTGGGACAGAGAAGAGTAAAAAAAACCCCTGTAATCTTTGTTTCCGATTATTTAGTAGAATTTCTTTTCAGTATTGAATTCTCCAGAAGGAAGAGCAAAGTACCAGTTGAGAAAGTGGTACACTAATTGCTGCACAATAGAGACTCTTTATTTTCTTTTACATTGCCTGCCTGGTACCAAAAAACCTCACTGGTAACTGCTAATAATTTTAAATGCTAACAATCTTATCTGTACAAATGACCACACAGTTTTGAGTCTTGCTGATGAGCCCTTAAATCCTGGATATTAAGTCACATCACTTCTGCTGACAGGACTTTTCCTTCAACATACTCAAGCTCGTCTGCCCAGGTTAGCGAGAGCAGTCTTACTGTCCAATGTCTTCAAAGATAAATACTCTTTTCTAGCATCTTTATTTTTGCTCTTGAGAGGTTGTATTAACTGGCAGCCTACTTCAGTTAATTTGGTTCCCAAATGCCTTTAGCATATTTTCAGGAAAGTTTGTGTGGCAGTGCAAGCATGACTCCACGTCCTATTCACAACTAAACCTCAAATGTTACCCGATAGTCATCAAATTCCTAGGCCTGAGAAGTGCCCAGACAAGTATTGGCAAAATTTCTGAAAATACCTTCAAATAGAGACAAAAGCAAATAATTTACAATAATTATTTCTCAATCAGTTATGAGAGAAAAAAAAAGATCGTGGAATCACTGTCTGTAGAAATCACAGCTGCAGTAAAAAATGGAAAGGGTGTTAGGAATCACTATGGAAGAGATAGAAAAAAAACTCAGAAGACAGCATTCTGCTGAGTGTGAGTCCATTGTGCCTGCACAAAATCTTGAATACTGTGCATTTCTAGTCTTACCATCTCTAAAAGAAAATAGCAAAGATACAAAGAAGGGCAACCAGCATGAGCAGAAATATAGAACAGCTTCTCTATGAAAAGATTAAATAGGCTAAGACTCTTGAGCTTGAAAAAACAGATGGCTGAAGAAGAATATGATAAAGGTTTATAAAATTGTGATAATACAAAGAAAGCAGATAAGAAATTATTTATGTCTTAGTTTTCATAATCCAAGAATGACAGGGAAGCACATGAAGCTATAAAGCAGAAAACTTTAAATGACCAAAAAGACCTGTGTTGGTTTTGGTTTGGGTTTTTTTGGCGGGGGTGGGGGTGTGGATTGTCCCCATATGACTCATAATTAGTTTGTGGAGCTCATTTTTCAGCAAAGTTGTGGATCCCAAAATGGAAATATATACCCCAGTACATTTTCAGTCATTAGAGAGCACACTGTTCAAGAGTATTAGATATGACTGGAAGAAAAAAATCCATCAATAGCTCTTGTACATGAAAACCGTGGCTCAGAAAGGCTGCAAGCCAAGGTCTAGGAAAGGAAGGAAGGAAGAATCTAACTGCGAAAGTTACTATCAGTGTTTGCATCATTCTCTCACTCTTTCCCTAACCTTCCTCGGATTCTTGAATATAATTCCAGCATAAGAAACATGTTGCTCAAGAACACGGTTCTCACACATCACAGATCATGTCTTGTAGTATTGATCACATTGTTTCCTGAGGCACTCTATTTAAAGTACCATCACGGTTAAAACAAGTGTGAATTTCATTCACTTGTCTCAAACCAGAGCATTTTTAAAGCCTACTACCAATTATTTTAAAACCTTATTAATTAAATCTTATTTCTTGATACCATGTGGCTGAGCATGTCAATTCACAAATTCTCCAGCCTGTGCTGCCGTTTTCCTTCCTACCAGATTTGTGCATTAGCAGATGAGCTGACAGGACAAATTCACTCCAGAACAGAGAGAGTCACAATTGATTTTTTTTTTTTTTTGTTGTAGTTGAACTTGCCACAGGATACAATGCAATGTTTATATTGGATTTATGTTTTATGCTGGCCTAGGGAGGACAAAATATGTGATCCAGCATAAAGTCCATGGAGAAAAGTTACCCTTCCAAATCCATTGAGTGAATTAGAGCAAGAAAGTTGATACAAGCTCAGCTTTGTATGTCATATGGACGTGTCTTTATTAAAGATAGTTACGGCAGCTTTACTGTATCATCGGACTACGTCTTAGTCAGGCTCGTTCTTATTTGTTCTCTTTGTCCGAATGAATCTTGCAAAACCTACTGCCCGCTGTGTTTGTTTTAATAGAAGGAGACAGAACCCGGTTGTTGGGAGTTTTTTTGGTTGGTTGGTTGTTTTTGGTTGTGGGGTTTTTTGTTTGTTTGTTTGTTTTGGGGGGGGGTTGGTGGTTTTTTTGGGGGGGAGGGTGGTGTTGTGTTTTTTTTATTTCGTCTTTGGCACTTTCACACTTTCACAGGGCAGAGGAGAGAGAGCTTTAGACACTTTAGGTGGAAAAGGTCTTGATCTCTCTGTTTAAGTGAAAGTTGCAAGCAGCCAATTATTATGTAGATTTAGCAGTTAGCATTAACACCTCCTTTTGAATCTCTCTTTTGTTCTCCGAGTTAGGCATGGGCTTCAAAAGCCTGGAAGTCTGATCTCCGCCCAGCTCCCTTGCTCCTGGCCAGGGCCCTCTGTCGCCGCCGCGGGGGGGTTGGTGGCCCCTGCGGTTTGGACGTAGCGCCAAGGCACAGACCTGGCGTAGGGAGCGTGGAGTTGCCGCCTTACCCACATCACATGCGCTGAATATCTTCGCTGCACTGAGATCTTGCCCTGGCTTACACCTGCTAGAAGTCTGCCATATTATTTTTAGCGGTATCATTTTCTTTTCCTTGAAAGTATTTTTTGTTATTCAACGTAGATTCAATTCAAAACACTTCAAGTGTGATTTATATAAACTTCCCCAAATATTCTAATAATTTATAGTTCCATAGCACTTGGTTCACTGTATTTCTTATAGCCATTTTAAAATTCTTGTGAATTCATGCCAGCACACAATAAATATCAAAACTGGATAATTTGAACACATTAATTATTTTGACAATTTTCGATAACATTGCTACAAAGAAAGAATAAAAATAGATGGATAATACCTTGAGAACTGGGCTTTTAGATTGAAGGCTTTAAAATCAAAGATTCTCTGTAGCTATAGATACCCTTCATTTTAATACAGGCACAACAACAGATACTAGCTGAGGTTCTGACCCTGCACATGATCTGCATTATTATAAAGGCTCTCCACAAAAGAGGCGAGTTCATTCATCCTCGGTGAACCTGCAATGGCTCCAGGTGGATGAGTAGCTTGTTTAGCAGAATTTTAAGATTATCTTTCAGAAATGCAGCAAATTTTAAAATGTGTTTGTTGTCACAGAGACATATACAAACATTATCAACCAGTAATTGAATTAAATATTTTCCAAAATATACAAGTGACCCAAACTTTCATTGTAAAAGTCAAAAAGTAGTCAAAGTTAACAAATCGTGTATTTGATCCCCATTCCCCTCAGCTATCTTTGGAAGGCTCCTCCAAATAAGAAATAGTAGTGGTTTAATCTTCTACTGACTTAATTAAACCCATGGTAAGCCCTGGTGTGGTCACTTACTCCAGTTTGTTTGGTTTAGTTTATACAGGCTATTATTCAGTTAAAGCTCAGTGAGCCATTAAGCACAGTGAGCCAATCCACATTCAACCCATACTCAATCCACATACAGGTTACTATCTATTTAATTAAAGCCGTATAATTAAGCCAGAATTTTCACTGTCTATTAGCATCCTCTTACATCTGCATTTTGAGTCGTAAGATTTCAACACTGGGAACTCAAAGTTAAGGTCCCAATGCATTGTCTGGAGGGAGCTGCTTAGTGCTCGGCATTTGCAATTCATGGCCTGAGCCATTCATTTTTCCCTTGCAGGCAGTGAGAACTGCAAATGGCCCATCGCTTTGGGAAAAGTGATCATTATTTAGAAGTGTAAATGAAGATGCCAGAGGCTAACCTCAGGTTTTGTCTGAAACAAAGACTGGTGTCTGTGGTCTGTAGCAATGGATTGGACATGTCATAACAGAGAAATACCACATTCATCCTCAACATTACATCTTACATGCACCGGAATCATCTTCCTTCTCATATTCTTCATATTCTCCATTCCTGTTCTAGCTTCTTCCTCGTCTAGATTCTTCCTGGTTGTCCCTCCCTGACTGAAAGCTGAATCACTGGAATTCCTGCCTATTTGCTTCCTGTCAAAACGAGATGGTATTTCCAAAAGCACTGCTTCCTCCCACTGACTAATGTAACACAATATCCTACGATACAGGTTTGCTTTGCTTGCTGCGTGTTCTATTTTATCCCATAATGTTTGTAGAATTAAACAGTTTAGTTACAAAGTGGATAAGATGTAGATCTTGTTAGGTACAGGCCATGTACAATAGCAAATGTTAAATAAATTAGGAAGAAAACAATCGAGAAAACTGAAAGGCTGAGACTCCAGGACTGATGTAACAATTATTGATAATGAACTGTTGCTGGAAATGGTTGCCAGACATAATCTTTATTTGCATGTGATTTGAACCAACACCGAAATGAAAACAACAACAACAAAAAAGTCCAGCTCACCAAGGCAGAGATTGTAGAATGACTTTCCCCACTGACAGGCATTTCCTAGCAGACTGTTCTTGTGCCAGGAGAGGTTTAATCATGTGTAGATGAAGAGTTGTCCAGTTTTCCATACAGAAGTGAAAAGATTAGATAGAGATTAAAATATTAACAGAGGAAGACAAAGTGGATTGCAAGAAAATGCCTCACCTGATGGCAAACTGAACCACACATTTTAAATCACTGAAGTCTGATGTAGGCTAGCTGTCAGCATGGCTATGAGCATTTCACTCATTTATCTCTACTGATTTCAGAAAAAATGTTATGCTTAGTTTAGATAGGAATCCTCTTGGAATCCTGATAACAGTGAAATTAAATCTATCACAGTTGTAGATATATTTTCAGTCAAAAATTATAATTTCCTTACACCAATCTCTTATTTAAATTAACCAACCATTATGTGACATCCAAAGCAGAAGTGCAGAGATGTTACAAAAACAAATTGGTCATTGCTAAGTCAGTTCAACTCCTATTCAGCCTCCTCTCCCTCCTTATGGGCTATCTTCCAGTACATTAGCTTTCCTATGAGTTACTTACCACTTCATATTTGGGATCAAATCCCCAGTTACTCCCACTTCAAACAGCATCTTCAGGTTCTGATCCAAAGATATACCATTTAGTTACTGCTGGTAAAAAGGTATTCTTTTCAGCAGTATGTAATGGGCTGATATTAAAGATGAACAAAGCTAGTGAAACTAAGTGAAAGAGTTTTCACTGGGAAACCATTTGGATATATAGCTACTGGTTATCTGGTACATCCATGTTTGACTTCAACTCTCTCACTATCACTCAACCCAGTTGTCTCAAACTATGGCTAATATAGTGTAGGGTTTCTTTAATACAATTCATTAGCACTACTGCTTTTTGTAGAGCTGACTAATAGAGCGCTTATAGGAAAACATGAGCCATGGTCTCCCAAAAGTGTTGTAAGCCCTGAGCTGTTGCTTGCTTTAAATTTATCACCAAATTCACTATTTTGAAAATTCTGACATCTGTGGCAGGATGATGTGTTTCAGAGTTTTGAAAGTATCTTCAGGACAAAACCCCTCTTTACTGTCCAAGCTTAGCTGACATGGAGATATACTTCACCAAGCCTAACAGTTTCTGCATTTGAAATGCAGAGCTCTGTAAGATGACAGGAAATTGGGGGCAGTACAGGCAGGCTGCTCCACCAGGGAAGGCACGGACCACGGGAGCTGGGGGTGACAACACAGGCAGGAGTACTGCCTCACCCACGGGTGTCAGGAAGTTGTGTTGGTGAGTCCAGATCAGGAGCAGGTCTGGAGGCAGTGATCAGGGTCAGCCTCAGGCCACTGATCAGCCAGGAGATCTGTCATGATGAATCAGGTCTGAGGCCAAGCCAGGAAGTCAAGTCAAACCAGGGTGGCATGGTCTAGGTCAGAAGAAGAAGGTTTGAGAGGAAGTGCAGACTCAGCTGCAGGCAGAAGAGCTTTAACTTAAAAGCAGCTCCCAGGGGAAGGAGAGGCAGGCCCACTCTCTTTCCTTTGCAAGAGCTCATACCAGCAAAGAAGCTGAGCTGGACTCAGACAGCCAAACTTTTTTGAGCTGGGAGAAGCACGAAGCACTGAATAGCCTGAATAGACTGAAGGTCCATCTGTGAGAGTGGCCAGCTGTAGAATTGGCTTCATGCTCTTGGTTTTGCTCTGTAGGCCAGGTACTCTGAATGAACAAGAAGTTGTGCTTATAGCTGTCTTCTGTATGTTCTTCTCCTCTAACACCCAGGTAAAGAGAGGCAGAAAAAAGAAGAACCAGCACCACTACGACTGAAGCATTCAGATTCCATCCCTCTCCCCATCAACAGTGTGAGAATTGACATCACCAACTTCTAAAGTTTCACCTCATTATTTTTGGGAAGAGACACGGACTGTAACTACTGCTGCACCCAACACCTTAGTACAGCTACCCCCACAAATCAACACCCGAAGAAATGGCTCCCACCATTCCCAAATTTTCCACTCCATTCTCAAGGGTTGTTGGGGTCATCCTTATTTCATTATGTGCATCACTACCCCTCTCAGCTACTACTCCTCTCTGTCAAGCTAATGCCTCATTTTTTAACACAAACAACCCCCATTCATCTTTCATTTCCTCTCCCTATAATGTTCTTCTTGCATGCAGTTCCTTCTGCTTTCAATTCATTTTCATTTTCTTCTTTGTCCCCTTTTTCATTTTTCTTTCACCTGCCACCAAACCACATAATTCCTTTCCACCTAGAGCTAGAAAAGTTGTGAGTATGAAATTTAACATGGTAAAGAAACAACTGGATGGTTTCTGTACAAGGATTGAGTGCTTAGACTTGTAGCCTGTGAAAAACATGCTTACAGGAAAGAAAAATGGGGAATGGCTGTCTGCCGTTTCTTGTAATACAAGCTCTAGAAGGCGAAAAATCAAATTCTCAGGTGGCAAACAAGAGACTCTTCTATGCAGTGCATAATTGAGCTGTGGAAGTAATTACAAGATGCCATGGGTTTCAAAAGCTTACATGATCCAAAGAATAATTAGACAAATTCATGGTTAAAAATAATCTAACAAGTACTATTAAAAGAAATCCTACCACAAGATCAGGCCTTGGCCTGGATGTGCTAGTGAGAAGCTTGGTTGTCTCCGCAGGATTAAACCCGGAGGATAGCCTGGAGATGCCAATCCTCCTCCAGGTACATAAGTGGTAGTTCCTCTATTGGCCATGATGAAAATAATAATTAACATTACAGGGCTAGATAAAATTACAGTCCTGAAGGATACTACAACAAGGTGGCCTAGTTTGAGGGTGGGAAGCATGGTGGAGACAGAGGCCCAGAGTTCCCCTCTGGTGTGTGAAAGCTAAACCCTGTAAAGAAACTTGTGATTTTTGTTTACAAACTTTGCACTTATTAATTTTAAAAGGAATACATACTGGTAAAAGACACCTGTAATCACTTATGTAACCCATAAGCAGGCCTCAAAGACTATAATTAGAAAGAGGGAAAAAAGAAGAAAATTAGATTCTTACCATAACCAGTTTTAACTGGGAATATGTTAATATAAGGTGGTACCTGCTGAACTAAGTAGTTACCATGAGAAAATAGAAATGTATAGGGCTGAGAAAAACATCCAACTTGTCCTGTCCTAATGCAGAAAGTGAAGGATGTAATCACATTCTAGGCATCTAAGTGAGATCTGAAATGCCCATTAAAAATGCATGACTTTTCAGTTAAAGAAAAAAGTGTCATTCTGGTTTCAGATGCTCTGAATCTGTGTTTAAAATACACTAAAGCTGAGAGTGTGCATGCTCCAGGATTGCATTCTTGGATTTCTCCAGGCACTGATGTACACGTGCTCCTCCTCCATTTTCCAAGCATTAGGTGTACTGAGGTGACACAAGGGAATTCTTCTGTATCCACTACAAGCAGAAAAAATATTAAGTGCTAGTAATGAGAGTCATCACATTTCAGCCAAGACAAATGGAGATCTCTATCAATACAAAGCAAAGTGAGAACAAGAGACCTACCATTCTGAAGAGATTGATGTCTGTCACTTCCCTAAAGATTTTTTGACAGAATGTGGGCCAACCATGGGCTGTATAGATGTTCACTCAGCTTACCTGTGGGAAACATAGGAAGATCCTAGAATCAGGCATCCTGTGTGCCAGGACAGGCAGATGTGTTCTGGACCATCCATCTGTGCACAGTAAACCTCGCTACACTGAGTGTTGCTCTAAAAATAAGGCCACCCATAGGGAAACGGTGCTTCAGTTAATGCCAAACAGCTGCAGTGTACATATTTGTAGATAGCTATTAGCAGCTGGCTCACTGTCTGCCTGCAGAGACTCCAGTAATGTCAAGGTTATTTTATTAACACTGAATAACTTAATGAATGGATTTATGAATGAATGGTTATGTGACACGTGGCTGTATGAGCACATGCAAGAAAGCCAAGCCATTGAATACAAACCATAAACAAGCTACCTGTCATAAAACAAACATCAGAAAAGCAGTAATAACACAATTGACTGAAAAGGAATGGGAATATGCCCTCTTCATTGCACAGTGCTATATTCCTTCACCACAGTCCAAAGTGTTCTCATCTGAATTCTTATCATTTGTCACCGCAAGGCTGTGAGCACAAGATACTCCCTGTCTGTGTTACATCCCTGCCTAGTTTCTATGAGTCATTTACTTCCTAGATCCCTGTTCTACATCGCTGATGCCTTAATCCCAGCTCTGTGCATAGATCTCCTTCTCCTGATAGATACTATGGAGGTCACTGCAAGCAGCAGCAACAGAGAAGTCATTGGCTTCACTGGTGTAGCAGGCAGAACCCTCCTGCCTGTGGCCCAGCTCTGTGGTCTGCCATCACTGCAGAGTGGCTGACTGCAGTAAGACCTGTTCCCCAACATGGTACAGCTCATGTGCCAGTGCTGTCCTCATGTCTAGCAGGAACAGGAGAATGCCCTTGTGGAAAGTCCTTGGCTGAACATGTCAGCAAGTTACACCCACTCCAACCAAACCAAGCCAAATGGGAGATGCTTTCTCTTTCTAAAGGCAAACAACCAGCTTCTCTATTTTCCTCTCTCTTTCTTTTCTCCAGGGGAAACAAACTTTACAGCTGGTTAAGTCCACTGAGTGCCAAAGAAACACATTTCCCAGCAGTTCCTTGCGCTGAGGTTCCCAGTGAGTTCCAGCTCTCCCTGACAGAAATAAGTTATTGTGCCCTCAGTGGTATTTGGGGTTTCTTCCTAACCAGTGAAGGGCCAAGAGCATCTGCAACTTAGCAAATACAGTCCATCTCCCATGGCCAATGACTGAGGATGGGAGGCAGGGAGTGCTGTGCTACCACCAGCTTCAAAGGAGAACAGCTCATCCTTCTACCTACCCACACAGATTTTTGGAGTCTTTTAATCCAAGGAGGCTTTTGGGGGGGGTTGGTATTATTCTAAATATATTTTAAACTTATTAATAGAGGTCAAACATTTTAAAATTTTATCTTTCAACTTAGAGATAGATGTTTCTTTAAAAATTCAATTTGCTCCAGAAAAGCCTAGTATTGAAGGTAACTAGTATTGCTGACTGCATACCATTTAACTTCATACAGTTCATCAGAAACTGTGGCTTCTCCTTTTTAAAATATCATTTCCCATAAGTCAGCATGCAGTTCTACTGGTACACTTTTCATTCTTTTCTTTGAATACAGTACAACTTGATCATCTTCTCATGTTACTGGAAAAGTATTTATAATGGTTTCATAACCGTTTGACTTCTTTTACTGAACTTGATAATATTTGCTGTATCCCTTTTGCCAATATCTTGACTAGGATCTTTACATCTGAATTTAATAATTTGTCCTGGACTGTGCTTTCCTGTGACAATAAATCCAAGGATAATTATTATCTTATGGGCTTGAATAGAAGCCATCCCACCAGCAATCTGCTGGTGCTCTGAGGGTGCTGAGTTTTACCATGCTACATGGTGATATTCTGGCAGTTAATATTCTGTCATAGATATCCCATTGTGTCTAATAACTGAAGTGACAGTAGATTTAATGTAAGAGTTTTCAAAGACTTTTACCTGAGAAGCTGTGAAGAGAAGGTGGCTGCACAAAAGCAGCTGGTTTGAAGAAAAAGCCTAGGTTTCCATCTGATGCCCAGCATTGCACATGGCTGGCTCAGTATTCCTGGAATCACTCATGCAGAGCTTTGTGCCTGTGATGGTTATCTGCTTCACACAGCAGGAGAAATACAGTTGTTACGTTCCTCAAATGTAGCCATTTGAGCTGAGAGAAGGGATATTGCAGGGCTTACAGAAAGGTCTGACAAAAGCATGGGTAGCGCTTATGCTCCTGGGTACAAGGAACGGAAACATTAGGCAGAAAATGAAGTCAGGAAGATGAAAAAAAATTGAAATTACAAGGCAGTCATGAAGATTCACATTGCTGGAAGATTATAGAAGTCAGGACGTGTGAACCAGCCCCAGCATGAGCAGCCACCCTCTCAAGCAATGCACGTTCCTCAGTGACAATTTCAGGCCACCCTTGTGTTAGTGTGCTGAAGATGTCAGAAGCCTCACTGGTCCATGTGGCACCCCTGGGTAGGTGAGTTTTTTCTGGGCACCCCTAGGTGTAACCCCCAGCAAGGGCAAGTTTGAAAAGTGTTTGGAGACCCCAGCTCCCATGTGAGCGCCTTAATCCAAGCTGGCTGCTCGTCTCTGGCAAAGCCTCAGTTCAAAACCTGGTAAGCAGCTGAGAGGCAGCTCTGGCGCAGCACCTTGAGCTCTCCCATGGAGCCTGTCCTCAGCAAGAGAAGTCCTCCCTTTCCTGTCTTAAGGAAAAGACAAAAACTGGATGTCCAGAACTGGATTTAGATGCTTACACGACACAATTTACATGGTGAGTTGGTGGGATGTGAAAGCTCTACTAACACTTGTTTTGGATGAGACACAGGTAGCTGAGGCACAGGTAAGTCAAAATCATTGTCATCAGCTCTCTTCCAGAAACACACAAATACTTTGTATTTCCATACCCTTAAGGATCTTTAATTACTTAGACATTAATGACTGAAAACAGAACTATGGGTTAGGTTAACTGTGGGTTAACGTGGGTGACACTGGTGGTGACATTTGGGTAACTCCGGTGAGTAACATTGTTCTCCACAACCCGTGGGTGCACCAGGGACAGGTGGGGCAGGAATCCAGAGCCCTTGCCCGCTGTCTCACGGCCGGGACAAACCCCGGTGATGTTCCTGCCGGCCCAGCAGGTGTCACCACAGCACCAGGGTCCCTCTGTCCCTGCGCGTGACGCAATGCCGGCGCTGGCCGGGCGGGCGGTGACGTCACACCCGCGGCCGGTGACGCAGCCATGGCGAGGTGACAAACGCCACGAGTGGCCCCGGAGAGCAAGAGGCTGTAGGAGCCCCTTGGCTTTGTGCCCTTTGTCCCGGCCACCGTTGCCGTAATTTGCAGCACCGCAGCGGGGCAGTGATGGCCGGGGAGGGTCGGGCACAAGGCACATGCCCAGGAAAGGTCACCCACTTCATTGTCTCGGCACAAAACTGGGGGCAAAGGGCATGTCCCTGGGTGGGAGGGCAGGTCAGAGAGGTTAGGTAACAAAGCTCGGCTACAGCGATGTCACAGGGTTTGTGGTCAGCTGAAAGGTCTGGGTTCATGCCAGCCAGTTAACTCCTCGCAGATACACCTCCAAAGGCTGGTCTAAATCCTCCTCTGTAGGCTGAATCTGGACTTGTGCTCAATTTCCTATCAAGTTTCACCGCCAAAAATTGCACATATATTTCTTCAAGCACATCAAGTGCAAGACCTTCCCTTATCCCTGGCTGCAGGACCTGTGATGGATTTGCTTATCTCAAACTCCACGGCATTTCAACGTACATAATTTGGTTAAATGAGATTATCAGGCTAACTCAAAATCAAAAAGCTGGTTTCTTCCCTAATCACTAGTGAAAAGAATCCTTGCTTTTTGTACTCCTCCTTTCATGGAATTAAGGCTGGAAAACAGGGTAATGCCAAGTTCCTTTGAAATTACTGCCAACACAAACACTGCTACCATTGCATGCACACCCTCCGTGCACAAAATGAGGTCCTTCCTGGACCTTCAGTGTTCTTGGCTCCACACTTTTCAACCCTTAACTACATGGAACCCTAAAATATATTTATTCCTGTGGCACTCCTCAATGTGTTCAGTCATGGGCCTCCGTATATTTTATCTACCATGAGTTTCAGTGAGGTTAGTTCATGGTACTCACCTCACTGATACCAGAGCATCCAGCAAGCTAAATCTGGGATTTCAGATCAGTCAGCTTTTGATGTGCCTTCACTCTTGGCAGATGGACACTGCTCTGAATATCTTGCTGTTTATCCAGGTGAAACTGAATTAACTCAGCCAACACTGCTCTTTCCTGAGCTTTTAACATGCCCAGTCAATTCATGTCCTGAACAGTCAAGCCATGGTCTTCTGGGCCGCTTCCCCTCATTGACAACCTCCTGGGTGCAAACACTTAACTCCTAAACTCCCAGCAAGACCTTTTCAAATGTCCCTTTCATCTACAACCACTGTGATGCCAATTACTTGAAACAGAGGCAAAACCAATGAAAAGTAAGAATCCAAGTGTGGTTGCCACCTCCAGTGCTCAGCCTGCCAAGACAAAGGAGTCACTAAACTCTTCTGGGCTTCACTTTTCATAGAAGTCTAAGAAGCCCCATCCACAGGTGTTGGAGCCCAAGGGACCAGGTAGGGTGCCAGCAGGTCACCCTTCCCTGGGAAGCTCTGTAGCATTGATCCTCATTCATAAGGACCAGCTTCCCACCATATCTGCAGCCATTCCTCAGGGGCAGGCCCTGCAGTGCCTGCTATCCCAATACCAGCAACTTCTGTGCCTAAAACAAGCTCTGCCATGTAGCATTTTGAGTCACTCTTCTGGAGTGATTGTCAAAATGCAGTCTTCAAAGTCACTCATTCATTTGGGTTTGTTGCACATCCCTAATATCAGTAATTCCTCTATGGTGTGGTCTTGTCCTCTTCCTCTGGATATAGCAGGACCTTCTACACATTTGTTTTATTTTCTTCTCTTTAATGGAATCCAGGAAGAGTCCAAAGCCAATCTGGAGTATTTTAGATCATCTGAGATCAGAAAGGAAATACCATCCTAGGATCCTCCCATGTGTCCCTCATCTCTATACATTTATTCATGACAACCTAGCACACACTTTTAGGGTACTGTTGTACTTTGGAAAGACTGCAGCATCTGTTCTATCCAGGATTTGGTTACTCTCTTCAAGAAGGAAAATCACACCATCTCAGCTTAAACATTTTATTGTTGGAGACACAAGGGGAAAATACTGGGAAAGAACATCAGCTTCCCAGAGAAGAAAAATTGCTCCCTGCTGGGATGAAATACAAGGCTCCTGCATGTCTGCCTCATTATGAGAATTTAGGAAGACTTCCTGTAGCTTCTGAAATGCATCAAAGAAATTCTGAATGTTGTTAATGAAATTATTATTGTGGGCTTTGTCTGTTCAGTAGCTGACAGCCAGCCAGATGAACAACTATAAAGAGATGCAGCTCAACACCCTGGATGTTTTCAGCCACACAGGTGCCACAAGCAAGCTGGCCTAACTTGACCAACATACTTGTGGTCGGTGTTCTACAGGCCCTGGAAAACATGATCTGGCCAACTGACATATTTTAACTGCAGAAATAGGAGATATTCAGGTTTCTATCACACCTAAGTAGTGTAGCAGGTATCCAGCTGATCTGTGAGGTAGTGTGACTCTGAGTCATGGCACACAGACTGACGTTGCCACATTCCCTTTGAGCTTTGGGGTGCAGAACTCAACTCAAAATGTAGATCAAGGGAGAATAAGGCACATCTTACTTTGTGGAGAGTGTGAAGAGCAGGCTCTGACCAGCACTTTGCAGCAGTTACTGTCTTCCACAAATGACTGGGATACATGCCACCCAAACTGGGCTTAGTTACCACGTCCTCCCCTGCTGAACAGCTCAGGCTTCAAGCTGAAGAGAAATGCTGAAGAGGCTTTGCAAAACTTTGCTGGAGACACCTGGCTTTCCACTGCTAGCAGGAAAGTATGCATTTTATAGATAATGCAATATTTGTGATGGTAACTCAGGGAATACTAGAATACATGGGATGTCTGGCAATATCAGCTGTTTTATCTGGGCTATGTTTCCGTGTTTGTCTTTAACCACCCCCGGCTGACACAGAAAATGGACAGCCATCTTTACAGACCAGATTGACACATGGTGAAGCACTAATATCCACAGCATAATGCTGTCCTCATTTTGTGTGTTCCACTTCCCATGTGGAAGCTTGGTTCACAGCTTTTCTCAGCTTTCATTTCCAAGAAGCAAATATACAAAGTTCCAGGACTGAAAGTGGCTTTTACTCATATGGTTGTGCTGGCTGGCAAGGCTTTGATTTGTCTGTAAAGACAGAAGCTCTGTATTTCAGTCTGAGGACAGGTGTTTATCTAGCAAAGCTACCACTATGATGAGGTACCACCTCCAGTGTATGGAGTGTTGTCACAGATGTGAACCCAGCATCCCAACAGGATCCCCGGCCTCCTCCTGAAACAGACCTGCCCGCACACTTCCTGTACAAGGGATTCAGCATTTTGGAATGAAATCCTGTTATTCAATCCCCAAAATCTCCTCAGATATGGTGATCTGAAGTTTAAAGATGTTGGAGAAGACTAAGAGTGTGTTTCCAGAAAAGACCAGGCTGGGAAGGAGCTTTCTTTGTAGCAAATTTGGTATTCAGCTAAACTCCGTGGAACAAATAGATATCCTTAAATATCTTTTCAGTATTCCTGAGTATTATGACAGCTGATCAATTAGCCTGTGGGGTGCCTGAAACTCTGGTAAGAAACACTTCTCTGTCTAAAGGATATGTTGCTTTAATACAGAGCGAGAGGCAATGAGGTAATTTAAAGGGAAAGAATTTTGCATTACTCATTTACGAGAACAAAAATACAGAAATCCTCTGATAAAAGTCTAGCCTTACATAACTCCTATGTCATGCAAATATATTTACCACCTCATTGACTGAAGGTTGCACCAACAAATGAATATACAGCTAAGCAAATTTTCAAAGATTAAGAGCAATAAATATCAGGACAGAAAGATAGCACAGCAACAAAGTTCAGAGAGCTTGTCTAGAGAAACCTCATAATGTATCAGCAAATTAGACTCATCATTTTCTGTGTCAGAAACTTTCAGGGACTGAGGAATTTTTTTTCTGTACCTTATACTAAAGAGCACTTAATGCTATTAGACTAGAGGACTTGTTGGTATTGGGACCTCCTTTTCTTTATTTTTCTATTTCTGACCTCTTTCATTTCCTCTGTCATGTCCCAACACCACAAGATGATGCAATATTGCATCACCACCTAATACTGAGACCTCCCTCTGTCAGCAGCCATAAAAACTTGTGAGTTTCTCTGCCCCTTAAGAACAACCAGTGATCTTAAAGATCTGTTTACACACAGTCTGCTACCACACATCTCTCTCTGACAAAATCACACGTGTGGACAGACAAAGAAAAGACATTCAAGCCAGTAAGAGGTATTACATGAGTTTTACATCTCAGCTGAAGTGTGTATGCATGTGGAACAGAGGAAACAGCTTGTACTCCCACCCCTGTGCTTTAAATACCTATTCTGAAGTACAACGGCCTAAATCAGTAAAATGGGAGACAAAGTCTTCAGCAGATGTATCTCAGAAGGCTTCTGAACACCCGCTGTTTCCTGTGTGTGAGCTTAAGGTGTTTGAAGTGAGGGATTTTGTGCAAAAAAGAAAAGGAAAAAAAGAAAGGAAAGAGTGGGTATTTCTGGGAGGAGATGGGAAAGAGATAGGAAGGACTTGTCTTTTCCTTGTTGGAGATTTCCTGACTCTGCTCTGCCTACAGAGGTTTCACAGCAATCATTTCTGGATCAGGCCACAAGGCTTCTTTCATGCCCAGCAGATCTTATAATATTCTCCTGGACCAAGCTTTTAGCTGGGGACCAAGCTCACGTAGGAGACATCTCAGAGAACACTTAACTGCCTACAGAGGGATGCAGAAAGAGCCCACCCTTAACTGGCTCTTCTGGATCCCCTATTTCCCCAAAGCATTCTCCTGCTTCCCCAAGCAGTGACCCAGAACCAGCATCAGGAGAGCTGCCTTTCCCATGACATAAAGCTGTAAATGGAGGACAGATCTGCAGGCAACCCTTATCTGTCAGTTACATCCCTTTCACAAACAGCTACCATACCTAGAACATGATGCAAAAGCCAAATTAAATTTCAGCTCACTCCTCCTCTGCTCGTTCACAAGTTATAGGGATAAGAAAAGCTTCTTTTTGATACCAAAGTTACTGTGTGATCGTGCATATGGACAAATCAATTACTATGATGTTAATACAACAGATCACATATTTATATGATCAGTTTTCACAGCAGAGCTGTAAGATAAAGGGATTCTGTCAATTTATTTTAAATCCTCCCCTGAATGCATCACAAAGAGTTTACAACGCAATTAGAAAATTCCAGCTTATAAATTCTCCAAGAAAGGAGAAGGCTACCTATCATTCCATCAGGATGGACAATGTATGATGCAATGGGGTTTTTTCATTTTCTTTACATGGAGAAGCAATTACAAAACTGAAGGTAGGTATTCCTGTATTTAGGCAAGTAGGCTTTGACTTTGTTGTTACAAGACATACAAAGCTTCTGCATTTAATTTTTTTCTCTGCTGGCAATACAGAAAATAAAAACCAACCCAAAGTATTAGATACTATTTCCTAAATTGTAATGAACCCAGTTTGTCAATGATAACAGAACATTTACATCCAACATATGTCAGTATATAAAATTGTTGCTGAGCATTTAATGTGGCTGTTATTCTTTATCGCAGTTTCTCCATTAAATGACATAAAAACTGATGTTTGACTGTGCAGAGGATACAAAAGATACCATCTTACGTTTTTTCAACCTCCAAAACTCCCATTTAAGATCATGACAGCAATTTCTTGTCATATTTTTATTACAGCTGGTAGATAAAGGAAATAATTGCATTTTGACTGCACCCCACAAGATTATATTAGCAAAGTGATTGCTTCTTTGCATGACTAATTTGGATTAAATCAGCTTCATTTAAATATCAAATTGTGTTCTTCACCTTTCTTCATTAAGCTGTGGTATTCCTGACTGTTTTAAAGTTCTGTTTTTGATATGGTAAAATATGCATTTCAATTTATTGTGCAGGCTGTTCTTGACTAAAAAAAAACAACCAACAACCCAAATGATAATTTATGGGAAAGGGCTTAAGTCACATTTAGAAATGAACAGGAATAAAATAATGTTAAAATGTGTACTTCTAAAGAATATACAACCTATGAGGAGAGCATCCTTGCCTACAGGAAAGTTTGTATTGCCTGGTTTGCCAGAAAAAGCAATAAAGAAAATAAGCTGTATATAGATGAGTTGAAGATTAACTGCAAAAATGTAATATTTTATTAACATCCTAAATCCTGAAGAGAGCAAGATTTTCAGTTTACCAACCTTTCTCAAATATAATAAATACAATAATTTATTCTTTCATTGCAAATTACATTGACTTATAGCTATTTAAAAAATGTTATACAATTCTGGCTGAAATCAACACAAAACGTGTCATTTGCTCTGGCTGTAAATTATCCTCTCTATAATTGTCTTTTGACAAATGACAGTCTTTTTATTTAGCTGCTCAAATCTCCATATGTTTGTGCATCCCCAAATAAAGTCCACGTATTTTAACAGGATTAGTCGCCAAACTGGCTACACTTGTGTTCCTGGAGTGATCCATCTGGGGATCCAGCCAAAAACAACAAAAAAAGACTTCCTATTTTGATAAGGCTTTTAAATGTCTTTGAAAGCATTCAGTAATGCTGTGCAAAGCTGAACTGCTTTGACAGATATTACCCATTGTATCAGGCAGAACCAAGCATGAAGTGAATCTTCACTGTGTTTCCCCTATGCTGCACACACATCACATGAACGTTGTTGAAGGTTTTTGCTTTGCTTTCATATAAAAGGGAACTTGAGGCCAGTACAGTTATTATGATTCCTTACAGACAGAGCTCATTGTAATGTATATTCATTTTGAAACAGAAGTTTCTCTTTTCTGGTTCAGGCTGGTATGATTCTTAATACCATGCAAATGATTTTTTCAGTCAAAAGAATCCATCTATCCTATAACAACAATTATCCAACTTCTTATAATAGCATCTGTACACATAACATACTAGTTATTTCCTTCTGATATTTTCTTTCTATGGAAGTTAAGAATGTGTACCTAATAAAATCATAATAATTTTTAAAGTCTTTGTGGCAACTTATGGTCTTGTAGAGTGTTCCCTGAAGATGTAACCTTATGTCAGTATAGCTTTCAGGGCAAGTGTGTGTACTCTGTGCCATACAGAGTTCACCTGTGTATCTCATCGCACGACCTGGGTAAAAAAAAAAAAAGTCTCAGTCATGGAAAGAGTTTTGCTGTTCACTCTGAATAAGAGCTGTGGAGACAGAAACACTCAGCTCCATTCAGAGCCAGACAGCAGCCTGAATGGGGAAAGAATGGTGAGGGGGAGTAGTTTGTTTGTTTGTTTGAATTGAATATGACTGGTTATGCCTGAGCTGCAGTTGGAGTCTGGCACCGTACGGCTGATGAATTAATCCTCCTGCTGTGGGCAGCCTTGGCAAGGCCCTAGCTAGAATACTACTATGTCCAGTTTTGAGCAGTGCTTTCCAAAAACAATGTGGCCCAATTGGCAAGAACCTGGAGGTGAGCTACAGGAATCACAGGAGGTCTAAGGAATGTGACCTAAAAAGGGAGATCCAGGACTGCCCTGTCTGGAGATGGAAAACAGTAGAAAAACAGTTAACACAGTAAATTCCAACAAGAAAGTAGCTGGAGGGCAGGGAGGAAGAAAATCCCCAAACTGAATATAAGAGGAATAAGACAAGCGGGATGCTCAGTCTGTGGGAGAAGAATTTTAATCAGACAGCATGAAAATCTTTGCTAAGCAGAAGACCACGCTGGAGCAAGTTGCCATCTCCAGGGGTTTTTAAGTGCAGTTTAGACAAACTAATCTGTCCCTGCCCTGAAGTGTGGGGCTGAAGGAGCTGTCAGGGCTGGCCGGGCAGGCGGGGGTCGCTGCATGAGTGCCACGGGCAAGCCGCCTGTGGGGCCCTGGGCTAGGAACCTCAGGAAGCTGCGCCCAGGGAGGTTTTGCTGTCTGTGCTGACACCAGGACACGTCCTGCGAGCCTTGTGCTGGCGACTAAGCCTCACCGCGGCTGTAGTGCTTTGGCCCCGCCAGAGGGTCTGTGCGCGCTCCGGCTGATGCGGCGGGGCCGGGGCCGGGTGCCCGCGGCCGCGGCGGGGCGGGGAGGCCCCGCAGCCGGTTCCCTTTTTGCCCGCCGTGTGATTGGCGGCGGCTTCCGAGCTGCCTCTGTCGCCGGCTATGGAGCCTCCCCGCCGGCCCCCGGCCCGCGCCGCTTCCTGCTGAGGGAAACACCTGTCCGGAGCCGGAGCCGGGGCCGGNGGGAGGCAGCCCCGGCCCGGCCCGCTGCCCCCGCCGCCTTCCGCCCCCCGTGCGCAGAGCCCCTTCCCGCAGGGGTGTGCGGCTGGCCGCGGTCGCCCCGCGGTCCCCGCCGCAGCCGGCACTGCCGAGCCCCCCGTGCTGGCCGGTCCCTCGCGGCCTTGGTCCCGCCTCACGTCATGGCCCCAACAGGAGTTAACGAGTTTGATGCCAAACCCGCTGGGGAAGCTGTAGGATGAAACAATGCGAAGTGAGGGATCACAGTAGACAGTTCTCTCGAGTCTTAAGATCAGTGAGTCAGCTCTGCTACAACACGGCTTTTAAACAATAAGTAACTATTTCCTCATCCGACAGATTTCTTGTGTCTATCTGATACATGTGGACCATGAAACCTTTCCACACCACAAACAATCCCTCTGAAATAGTAGCTGAGGGTGTTCGGGAGTTGGTTTCTGGTGTAGATTAGATCACGCAGTTAACAATCAGTGTTAGAAAAGCGGGCACAAGTTGACAGGACAGGCAGTTTCTAATAGCGAGTGTGTCCCGGCAGGAGCAATAGCAGCGATCTCTGGGTTTTAAAACTCTGCGAAGTGTTGGTTCCAAGGTGGATTACTTCGAGATTACTACTACATCACTTGTGTAACCCCGGTTAACTAGAACTTTGCCGAAGTTCTTAAAATTTCAGAACCAGCTAGAAGTTATTGTTTGTTCCAGGAGCCCCAAATAGATAACTCATATAGAAACTAAAGGTGATGAAGGCAGGGCATCTTGAAAATGCTACAGCTGTAATAGCAGTCTGATTGACTCCCGAGCAACCTCCCGACCAAGCTGTGTCTGCTGGTTCTTATACTTTTGATGAGGAATGTGACTCCATTACCTGTGAAGTTTACTTGCTAATGGGAACCTGCACTGATTTATTTCCCATGAGAGCTAGTAGTTGTTAAAGGATCTGACAAAGAAACTGAGTCAAGTGGTATTTTGTTGTTGTGCTCACGCTTGAAATGTTAGTGGTGTAACTTACCTGTGAAGTTCAGCACTGGATCACTGCTGGTGTAGGGAAGATGTACTCCTGTCCAGCAAGTGGGAAGTCATCTCCTGCTACACAACACTGTGGGCAAGTAGATGCAGTATGCTGCTTGGAAAACTTTGAGTCTTGTCATAGTAGTTTTGTTTTTTTAAATTTAACTTTCATGTGAACTTTGCCTAAAACTGCGAATGTTAACTTTAGTGTTGTAATTACATAATGCATGTGCAAGGTAATTCTTACTCTGGTAGAGAGTGCTTTTTTCTTGAAAGTTAAGTTGTCTGGGAATGAGTTCACACTAAAGTAAAAAGAATAATTTTGGGATAAGGTTTTCACATGATGGATTAAAACAGAAGAAGGAGCTAATATAGAATAAGCATGCTAGTAACTGGTAGAATTCTAACATAGTCTTAACAGAGCAGCCAAGATTGACAGCTATCCTAATTTTTTTGTAGCCAAATAAGTAATACATCGTAATACCACATTGTCTTTTTAAAGCACCTTTCAGCCAGTTATTTCAAATAATTTAACGACTTTACTCATTAGTGTATCTCCTAACCATGCTGTGAATCATGTTTCAGTCTCAGTTATGATTAACTGTGCTGGCTACATTCCCTTTCCTTCTCTTCCCTCGCTGCCCAACCACTCCTGCAAGTATTGAGTCAGATAAAGGAACTGATCCAGCTGAAAATGAACCAATTTTTTTGCTGGTTTTATGATCAGGTTGCTGACCTGAGTGATGAGATAGGAACACAACTGGAGACAAAGGCAAGACTGCTTGATTGTCTTAGTTACCTTTTACAGGCCCATCTTTTCCTTCTCCATTGGACCCCATCAGGATTTTTAGACCAGTGTAGGACAGTTCTTGTAATACAGGGATATTCAGGGCTGATGAGGCTCATTAGAATTAGAAATAAAACAGACTGATTTTTTTCCCCTTCTTTTGGGGTGTTGCAGTAGAGTTATTGAAATGTCAATACTGTAAGTAAAGCTTAGGCATGACAAATGTTTTAGGAACTTAACATGAAATGATTTTTCATTATAAACATCAAAGTTGTTTTGTTCGTGTGCATGGGGAAATATGGTTTTGCCAACACATGGATTAGCAGGAAATGGATACAATTTGGTGTCACCATTAAATGGGTTATTGGTGGAGACAGATGAGAGACAACTGTCACTCCAAGAACTGCCTTCTGAAGCTGAGGAAAAGGGGTCAGAGCAGAACTAGAGATGGATCTTGGATCGGAATGGACTAGAAATGACAGGTCAGAGCTCAAATGAATGCAGGAGAAAAGACAGCCTTGTTTGGGCAAGTCAGCTACAGAAGCGCCACACATTTTGTGTGGTGTCTGATGCAATTTAAGGGGGGTATATCTGAACCCACAGAAGTGTTGCTCTACCTTTATAAGTGGAGAGGAGTGTGGAACAGTTGCATTCACTGAGAAATGTACATGTTGGTTCTCTGCTGCATGAGGGAGAGATGCTGCCTTTGCTTGTCTTGATGGTCTTGATCTGTGGAGTAGTGGTAGAAGAGCTATGTATATATGTTTATATGTATATATGTATACATTTGTATGTGTATATGTTTGAAGAATTAATCTGTAAGTGCATGACTCAAGGGGCAGTCTGAGGACATTTTAAACCAGGAATCTTTCCTGGAGCTTCAGAACCCAATGAAACTGAAATGACTCCAGGTTTAGTTAATGGGGCAGCACAATGACTTCTAGAGGAAGGACTCTGCAAAAAATCTATATGGCTTATTGGCATGAAAAAAATCTTAATGCTAATTGCTTATGTCTAAATGAAGAGAAATACATGACCACATAGAATTTTAGAATTGAGATGAGAGAGGAATGCTGTGTGTAGTGCTGAGATGCCACAAAGGCTGTGGCTGATGAATGCTGACAGGCTGAATGTGGGTGGAGGATGAATTTTGGAGATGTCTTGGCCAAGATGGGTAGATTTCATGTCAGCAACAAAATATTCAGCGTAACTTCACCACTACCTTGAGAAAATTCAAATACTGGCTTTAAAAGATGGAGGGATCAGGGACGGAGTGTTTCCCCCAAACATTCCTGAGAAATTTAATTATTATTCCTGAGAAAAATAACCTCTAAAAAGAAAATATCTTAGCTGACAAGCAGAGTGATGCTCAGAGAGAGAAGAGCTGTGTCAGTTGAGGGGTTGAGGGGATTTTCTGCCTTTTAACCTTGGCAGAGTGTTAATCCACCTTGGCATGTTGGAGGTAGGTAAGATATGGTCAGATTCTTTTGCCAGTACAGAGGGAGGATTCTTTTTCACATTTTTATAAAAATGTGTCTTATAAATAGGAAACATGCATATGTTAAAAAAAAAGGCACTTCACTGTTGGTGACAACCTTTCAGGTGTTTCATATTTTTTTCCTCCTTTTCAAGAGTCATAATTTTTGCATGATATCTACCACTGTAGGATTTGTACTGCTTGTTGCTCTTCAAAAGATCAGTATTTCACTGGAAAAGTCATAAGGAAAAAGGATGAAATTAGAGGGTTTTCTGTCTTTTCTTTCTGCTTTGTACATGTATTCCTTAATGGGTTTTTTTGGTTTTTTTTTCCTGTGGGGATAAATTTTTTTTGTAAAAGAACAGCACCTCAGGTTGTAGTTATTTCACTGTGTGTTTGTAATCATAAATGAATGAGTTAAAGATATTTGGGGTGAGGCTGCCCAGTAGTTCTGCTGATGAGGTTACCATACAAGGTCTTTGGCATATAAAATCTCTATGAGATGCCAGTATGGAGACCGGCTTAAAAATCTGTAGTGAATTGAAGTTGGGAGTCCTCAAATGGCTATCACCATGCAAATAAAAATAATGAAACATTGCATATTTAGTTGTCTTTTATCTACTATTTGTAGTTAATTCTTTTGGGAGGCAAAAGCACCACATCACTCAAAAATATATTTAGTTTAAATACCTTATTTGAATTAATTAAATTTATTGCCCAGATTATTCTTTTCTATTTTTAAAAGACTCTAAACATGTCTTCTATATGTGTGTAAATTTATGTACTGTTGGTGTTTTTTTACTGTTGTAACAGGAAAAGCATTTTGACTTCTTTTAAAATGAGCAATCATATGTATAATCAACTTGGTTAAAACTTCCTTCCTGGTAACTGCAGCACTTCCTTTGCATCTGGGTATGAGAGCAAGCAAGAAAAGCAGAACAGCTTAAACAAAGAAATCTTTTGTGTGAATGATCTTCCTTTAAAAAAATAGGAACTACAAAAATTAAACAAATGAATAATCTTCAGCAATTCAGCCTTTGTTTTATAAGCAGGTAATATTTCCTTGTACTTTGTCAGTTATAGAGGTGATGTGTCCACAGTCGCTGCTTTCTGGAACTCAAAAGAAGAATTTTAGTTAGCATGCTATGTTGTTTGAGGTTAATATTTTATATTTTTATCTCCTTCTTTTATTGTCTACTAAGGCATCATTACACTGGCTTTACTTTTCTCCAGCAGTTAAGGATTTTGTGTAGAAAGTGTTACTTGGAAAAGAAGTTCGGTATGTTGCTGAACTTGGCTTGTGCAAGGGCACTCAATCACTGAATAATTTCCACTTTAATATTGGTCAATGGAGATTAACTGAGCAACAATATTTTTTGTTTACTGAATGCAGATAAGGTAGGCTACTCATGTTTAATATTGTTTTACTGGTGTTTTAGGTGTGATTTGATGTATAGGGTAATAAATCAGCATCAGCTTGGGAGATTTTTCTTCTGTAACAAACTAATAGTTCATATTGGCAGTGTGTACTTTGAAAATGGATGGATATTATCAGTCTGGTGAATCAATTTATTTAGAAGAAGCACATCTAAGAACACTTGCCTTGAATTTAGATGCACTTTAAATATATCTTTGGAAATAGTCCCTGACTTTTGTATCCTAAGCGCTTTTTTTTAGGCTAAGGAATAGGCTCATGTCTGTCCAGAATGCAAATAAATTGCTTGTTTTGTCACTTTCTGCCATTCCTGGAGCTCAGTGGGACTGTATTCTACTCATATACAGGTGTGTCTTTTGATTTCTATGAAACCCACTTAGGTTAACATCAGCAGCATCAAAACAGATGAGGCAGCAGAAGAATCAGTGCTTGAAATAGAAGCAAGAACTAATCAATGTGGAGATTGCACATTTGAACTGCTTATCCTCAGTAAAATCTGGACAGGATGTTTAAAGCCTCTATTTTAATTACTTAATCACTGGAGAGTTGGTTGGAGGTTTTTTTAGTTATATTTGGTATTGAATTGAATAGATTACATCTGAAGTGGTGTATGTAAATCAAGTATTTGTGACCAGAAATTAAGGGGAAGTGGAAATATAAAAAATGTGTATGAAAAGTTAAAAAGTAAGAGTAAAGATAAATGTAAATGAGAAAGTAATCAAGTAATTATATGTTTTGCTAGATTTCTTCTGGCATGGAGTTGGGGGATCATGAACAGCCCGTTGTTATGAGAGAGGAAAACAAACGAAGGAGAAGAAGAATGAAACCTCATTGTACATCGAGTAATTTTTCATCAATGGAACTGATATCCATTGAGTTCATTTTACCTACAAACAATAAACATACTAAAGCACCAGAAATGATGTTACTCGAAATAGCTGGCAACTGTACGGTTGAGCAGATGAAGGCACAGATCTGGATGCGTGCAGTAGAGATGAGTCAAAGCACAGACTTCTACCATGCATTCACCCCAGATCAGTTCATTCTGCAGTATCAGAAGAAAGGGCAATGGTATGAAATTTATGATAAACATCAAGTATTACAGACATTGGACTGCATACCGTACTGGAAGGTGTTACAGAAAAAGGTAGGCAAGATCTATGTTGTCCAGAAACAAAAACCATCAGAAGAAGTTCAGGAATTTCAGCAGCAACTGAATGATTTAATTGGTTACGATGTCACTGATGTAAGCAATGTACATGATGATGAACTAGAATTTACTCGGCGCAGATTAGTCACTCCACGAATGATAGAGGTAGCCTGCAGAGATCCTAAATTATATGCAATGCACCCATGGACTACGTCTAAGCCACTCCCAGAATATTTATTTAAAAAGATCACTAATAATAACATTTTCATAATCATACATAGAGGAACAACTAGTCAGAAAATTAAAGTGTCAATAGATGACACTCCAGATATGATTCTCCACAGCTTTTTCACAAAAATGGCAAAGAAAAAGTCTTTGATGGATATTCCTGAAGATCACAGTGAACTGGATTTTGTTCTCAGGATTTGTGGCAGAGATGAGTACATTACTGGAGAGACACCAATCAAAGATTTTCACTGGGTAAGACAGTGCCTTAAGAATGGGGAAGAAATCCACCTTGTCCTCGACAATCCCCCAGACCCGAATGAAGATGAGGTTCAGAAGGAAGAATGGCCCTTGGTGGATGACTGTACAGGAGTTACAGGATATCATGAACAATTGACAATAGATGGAAAAGATCATGAGAAAGTCTTCACTATCTCTTTGTGGGATTGTAATAGGAAATTTAGAGTGAAAATCATTGGCATTGATATCCCAGTTTTACCAAGAAATACTGATCTTACTGTGTTTGTAGAGGCTAACATTCAACATGGGCAGCAGCTCCTTTCACAGAGAAGAACTTCATCGAAGCCTTTTACTGAGGAGGTTCTGTGGAATATTTGGTTGGAGTTTGATATCAAAATCAAGGATTTGCCTAAAGGAGCACTTCTGAATCTTCAGATATACTGCGGCAAAGCACAGGGACCATCTGCAAAGACAAACCTTCAGTCACATGAATCTTCCAACTCTGATGCAAAATGCAAAACCCAGCTTCTCTATTATGTAAATCTTTTGTTGATAGATCACCGTTTCTTGCTACGAAGTGGGGAGTATGTGCTCCACATGTGGAAAATTCCAGGTAAGGGGGAAGAACAAGGAAGTATAAATGCAGACAAACTCACATCAGCAACTAACCCAGATAAAGAAAACTCAATGGCTATCTCTGTTGTGCTGGACAAATATTGTCACCCAGTTGCCTTGCCCAAGCACAGGATATCATCAGAGCCCCAGGGAGACAGGACCCGAGCTGAAATGCCCAACCAGCTTCGCAAGCAACTCGAAGAGATCATAGCAACTGACCCACTTAATCCACTTTCTCCTGAAGACAAAGAACTGTTGTGGCACTTTAGATATGAGAGTATAAAGCACCCCAAGGCATATCCTAAGCTGCTTAGCTCTGTGAAATGGGGACAACAAGAAATAGTGGCCAAAACATACCAGTTGCTAGCTAAAAAAGAGGCTTGGGATCAGAGCACTTTAGATGTTGGACTCACAATGCAACTTCTGGACTGTAACTTTTCAGACGAAAATGTCCGAGCAATGGCAGTTCAAAAACTGGAAAGTTTAGAAGATGATGATGTTCTTCATTATCTTTTACAGCTTGTGCAGGTAAGGTGTATTTGCATTCCTGAACTCTGCCTTCCAGGAATGTGTTTGCATTACCCCATAATTTGCATTTCCCATTTTAGTAGGTCTTGTTAGTATTCCTTAGTTTTGAAGTTTTCAATGTTTAGTCAAAGCAGTGGTAGTAACCAGATTGATGCAAAATACACTTATCTACTTTTTGTCTTTTGCTTTTGTTGATGTTTTTGTGGTACCATTGCCTTGTGTCTCACAATTTGCATCTTATGTTTACAGCAGTAAGTTTTTCTGGAAATGGTTAATGCCAGCACAGCTATGATGGGAGTAAATCCTAACTGTGCCATCTGTAATCCTGTTCATATCAGCTTTGAATCACACAGCACTGAAGAGTTGTTGACTGACTTTACTGATAGTTTAGAAAGAGCGTAGATGAAAAAAAGCAAATGCAGATGTTGACATGGGCAAGGCCCGAAGACAAATCTGGGGTTGGGTTTTAGGTCAAGAGCACCAGTCTAATTACACAGTATGTGGCAGCAGCTTCAGTCTTGTGGTGTTAAGGGGAGCAAATTTACCTAGAAACATCCCCCCCAAAAATTTTGAAAGTAGCTGAAGAGTTGATAGGACTACGTACTAAGATGAAGTCCCTCTGGGAACTTGGGTACAATTTCGTGGTTCTAATGGCAAGGGATCACTGCTGTATCAATTTGAAGCACTTTGTGCACGCATCTGCCAGATCAAACGTTGGGAAGGTTTATGTCAGTTACATGAGAAACCTGTTTTGATTGCTTTTCTCTCAACATGATGCCATCAGTTGGCAGTGCAAAGTCTCCTCTGGTGTCTGATGGAAGGTGTAACCTTGTGTTCTTCCTGGTAAGCACAGCCCCTGGAGCCAGGTGGGGCTGCAGGCCTCCTACACCTGACAGGGCTCTGTTTTGCATGGAAAGGCTGTCATCCTCAGAGCAGGAAATACTTTATTCAAAGAATCTGATGACAACATTCAAAATTTAAAAAGAAAAAAAAAAGGAACTACTGCAACTACTGCAGCTGGGGAAGCAGCTTTTTATTTCTTGTAGGTTCAGAGAGAGCTCAGAATCCCAGGAAAATGAAGTTAGTATTTCAGATTTTGCTGCACATTGGTAGTGCTTTAAACAAAGCCTTTCTAGGCTTGTCTTTGCTTGTCTGAAGATTAGGCAGAATTTATGCACTTCTGCATTAACCAAAGGAGTCGCTACGGTTACCTCATTGGGCCTCCCACGTAGCTGCTGCTATATATGTGCTTGGCTGGTGAGCCTTTGCTATCTACATGTAGCTCAGCAATTTTATTACCTTTTTTTTGTATCTAAATTAGGAGTTTGGGATGATGATTGGTTGCTATCAAAATGCCTGAGAAAATAGTGGAAATACTGGGGTTGTTTCCATTTTTTTTTGAAATTGATTGTTTTCAGGAAGTACAAATCTGGTGAGTTTTTTAAAAAGAATAAACCTTTCAAACAGGTTGGGGTTAGTTAAATAAAATACTGTAGCATAAAATTGTAGTGCCTTAACTTCACTGTGTCATTTTTAGTAAGAGGTGTTGTAAGAAAGACTGAGCTTACCATCCTTAAAAACAAAAAGCATGCTAGAGTCTAACTTTTACCTCTCTTCTGCTTTCCTTGTCTTTATTTCTTAGCTAACTATGGAACATAAGCTGTCAGCATTCTGCAGCAAAGTTTTGGTATGACAGTGTATTTAAAATCTACATTTTTCAGAGAATGGATGTCAGCCATTCCTCTGTTCCGGTGCACACATCTCTTCTGCAGATGATTGTCACTTTTCAAAGGCACACCTTTATGAAAGCTCTGTGGCTTATTTCACTCTGCACAGGATATTCCCATTTTATCCTCTGTAGAGTTAGAAATCAAGCATTTTATTTCCCCACAGGTTTATTTCTAATAGAAGCAGCCACACCATAAATCAACCTATCGAGCTTCCTATAATGTCTGTTCTTCTCTGTACAGTTGATAAACCGTGGAAAGGATAGTTAGAATGCAACAAAATTCTTCGTAAGATAAACATTGATGGCTGTCCCCATGTATATGGCAGTGAGCAAGGTACACACAAGTCAAGTGCCAGCAGACATTTTTTAATGGCCAGCTTTTTATTGTTGCTGCGCAGAATTTGATATTTGACTTTGTGAAGAAAAGGGGCTGGACTTCTAAAAATAATTATCTAAAAAATCAGCTCAAGGATGGTCATAATCAATTTTTAAACATTGTTTCATGTTCAAAGTTTGCAAGTTCAATAAGGAGGTTTTGTTTTGAAGTAATGGTTGGCCGTTCAGCTGTATTTCAGTCTTAACTTGTTTTTCAAGGTTATGCGAACATTAGGCATAGTATATACCAGAGTGAGGTTTTCTCACTTGTAGGCTTTCTTGGAACTGTAAGAAAACCCATTTGAATTTATGTGATCATTACTGCTTTTGAGCACCTTACTGCAGTGAAAATTAATTTTTATTAAAAAACCCTCATGCCTCATAATCTCATACACAAAGTAAAAGGATCTATATATTGTTATATTTGTGAATTCTCATTGTCTTTCCTAAATAAGATGTTGTTTGAGGATATAAAACAGTACTGCAGAGACGGTCAAGACAGTTCTTGCAGAATTATGATGCAGGAGAAGGGCAAGTTTGGTGCTTGGCTTTCTCGTCTGTCCCTTACCCAGCAGCTAGAAAGAACGTGTCTTTGTGACATTTTTGTAAGTTACTTCATTCAGGAAGGTTGACTTGATTTTTTTTTTCTTTTGATTAAACCCACAGGATGATTTACATTTCAGAAATCATGTTGAAAAAATGCAACTGTGTGCCACAGTACTTGTAAGAGTTTATAAAACTAGGATTTGTTTGATGAATTTAGCAGACCTTTGCTGATGGCTTGGTTGCTTCTTTGCAAGCTGCAGACCGCAGTGATCTTGAAAGAGCCATTATATTCTGTTGAATAACTGTTGCTAGAGGTTTGCATACTTTGTTGCTTCTGAAAGCTGAGCATACTACATGCACCCAGCTCTCTGCGCATCCCTTTGTTTTCCCTTAATCTCCCTACAGGCTGCTTCCTGGCACTCTATTTCCAGAACCTGAAGCCATTCACCAACCCCCTCAGTCCATGACAGGGATTTTGTGACTCTGGTTCATAGATTGTATGCTTCTTATTTCTCTTTTGTTGCCATGGGATATATAAGTGCATACTTTTTTCCACCATTAATGTGAATACAAACTTTCTGTAAGCTTGAATTCTTCAAGCAACATGAAAGAAGCTGCTGGAGAAATTAGTTGAAGTGGAGAAGTTCTCTGGTACTACCCAGAATCTGGGGTAGTGTGATGGTTTTCTGGTAGACCAATTCACGTGGTTATTGGAATAGAGGAGAGAATAACAGAAAAAAATTCCAATACTGACACTTGAAAATGGTTATTGACTTTCTCCTTCCATCCCCTTTTTTGGCAGTAGCTTGGAAATGTCTGTGGGCTTGGGTGGAGTGGAGCAGCTTTTGAAGAAGAAAAAATACATCTGTTTTCACAGTCAGTAAAAAAAAATCTCTGGTTAAGTCTTCCTCTTAATTGTACTTCATCATTGTAGGATGTTTATCAGAGATTTTATTCTGTCATTCATTTATGGAATAAAGGCCAGGTAAGTGCTCTGAAAAGCTGCTCTTGTATCCTGTTTTTTCTGGGGAGCCCAGCAGTGAATCCTGGTGCCCTAGTCTTGAAGTAGCAGATGTTGACCAAAACCAGTATTTTATTATTGAAACATTTTCTTAAAGAGCTACTACAAAGACATTATTCCATCTGTCAGTAACCATTTCAAGCATTCTCAGTATCAGTCATACTGCAAACTGGTTTCTGATCTTGCTGGTTTTTGCCAAGAATGACGTTGCTTTATGCATATGCCCAGGTTGGACTCTATGGTTAGGTACTGCACACCTTGTGTTGTCACATTAATAATAAACCTGGAAAGAACCTGTTGCAAACAAAATGTAGTTCTTGAATCAGACAGAGAAGCCTCAAAAAGACCTGCTTTGTTACACATTTTCTACTCCTGCAGCACTGTGTTCTTTAGATGTCACTGGTTAAGTGTAAGCAGTGGGATCTTCAATGTGTTAACAACGTCTTTTATGTTTGTATCACTCAGGCTGTGAAATTTGAGCCATATCATGACAGCGCATTAGCCAGATTTTTGCTGAAACGTGGTTTGAGAGTAAGTACTTCAAAATACAGCCAACTTATGCTAAAGTTGCTGGCATTATTAACACCTTTTGCCAAGAAATGAATGCTAATTTGTAGTGTTTTTCTTTACCTGTAGAACAAAAGAATCGGTCACTTCTTGTTTTGGTTCTTAAGAAGCGAAATTGCCCAGTCCATGCACTACCAACAGAGATTTGCAGTCATCCTTGAAGCCTACCTTAGGGGCTGTGGAAAAGCAATGCTGCACGATTTCATGAAGCAGGTTCAAGTAATTGAATTGCTGCATAAAGTCACAATGGAGATTAAATCAGTTTCTGCAGAAAAGTATGATGTTACTTCTCAAGGTATTTGCTAACAGGCATTTCTTTATTGTTAATCGTGTTTTTTTCTCTTTGGGTGTGAAAAACTAGGCATCAAATTGTGCTGTTCATTAAGAAAATTTGTGTATAAATTGCTGTCAAAGGGCATAATTTTTATTTCCTTTAGAATGTGAATGTAAGTTAATTATGATTGAACCAGTAATTTGTTTGCTCATTTCACCCCAAAAGGGGAGGAATATCAATGTTCTAGACACCCAGTATTTTCCCAAGCTTTGGCATATCTTCTTGAACCTCATGCATGCCAGGTGGTAAACAGGTAAGTTCTTGTACATTAGCTGAATGCCAGTGCTGAAGAAAGACACAACTATCAACTGGAAATTAAAAGTGACACTTGCCAAGAAATACAGCCTTCCTCTAAACTCTCAGTAGAAGATTTTTGGCAGGAAGATCAGGGAGGAATCCACTGCAGCCTCTGCTGTGCCATGGAAGTAGCTGGTGAATCAGGGGTGAATATACTGGGCATGTCTTTGAGGAGTCCTGAGACAGATGTGGTATTGTTATTTCCAGTTCTTGCAAGCACTGCTTTGGAAGCCACAGTAGGGTTATGCAATGCCTCTTTACCTCTGGGTTTTGCCTGCCTTTCTCCTCCCCCATCCCCAAATTTCTTAAAAGCTTGTTTATCCTCATTCCTGTTACTTGCTTGGTGTTGGGAGTAAGTGCAAGAAGACATATGACAATATTAAAATTCTAAAAGCTGTAGAGACACCACCTCTTCCTGCATGTTCAGCCCGTTATGCTCCAGGCCAGGAAGTCCTTGGATTGGAAAGCTTTTCCACTCTGGTTATGCAGAAGTGACTGTGGTGGTATTTCAAGAGATTTGAAGGAAATATGCATTTATTCTTCAATATATAGTGTAAAATCTGTTATGTTACCACATAGTGTGAGTTAAGGGACTTAGTGAAGCCCCATATAAAACACTATTTCTAAACAATTTCCTAATTTTTTCTTAAAATATTCTATAACCAAAATGTATTCAGTCAGAATCCCATATTTTGGAAAGAAACTATAGAACCTTGCAGATGTTCATGTCTGTAAGAGCAGTGGATTCCATAATACATTATCTTTGAAGGATATGTGGGCAAAGAAGAAAAGCTTCAAGAGAAAGCAATCATTTTAACACCCACCAGGTTTTGAAGTTAAAGAATCTTTAGATGTAATGTACAGCAGAACACTGAAAGATAACTTATATAATTGACATTTTCACTGAATAAGGCTTCCTGAAACTGGAGTGTCCTAATAATGCTATATCTAATGTAATTTATTCTCAGATTATTGAGGACTTAATTTTTTCTACAGGCACCCTCTACTTCCTATATTTTAAAAAATGCATGTCCTAAAATTTATTCTGTAGGTCATTGCTGCTTTTTTGTCCCGACATTTCTAAGTTAATTTTTGTTCATATTTTCAGTCTGAATGTTTTATCCTATTTCATTTAATTCTGTCATGCAGTCCCATCTTATTCATGTATATATGTTTCTCCAGTGTTTGTGGATTTTCTGTAAAGAACAAATTCCTTCCTGCTAGGTCCATACTATTCCACTAGCAAATGTCAAAACTCTTTCACTTTTCACTGTAGTCTCTTTGCTTATATTTGAAGATAGCAAGTAATAATAAATAAATAAATTCTTAAGATCATAATATTACATCTTGCATGGGATTATCTGCTTTCATCACTCTCTGAGCTAGATTTGTTTCCCAAGAATGTCTATGCAGCTGTTTCATCACTTAAAATGCATAGCACCTTGTTCTTAAGCCAGATCAACTTGAAAATTGTTTTAGCAAGTGCCTTTACTTGTGTCTTAAAATCAGCTGTTCCTAATATTTTGTTGTTTTAGTTGGTTTGCTTACAGTTTTCAAATTACATTACATTATAATGAGGAGACTTACTGAACTAACAGTAAACTGTAAACAGTAACTTTCCTAGACAGTTGTCTAGGAAATCTATAGTTACATTGTAGAAAGCTGTTTCATTATCCAAGTTACTACAATTTAGGTGCTTTTGGGGGGCAGGGGGGAGTTGTTAAGGGATTTTTTTTGTTTGATTGGTTTGTTTTTGTGTTATTGTTGGTTTGGATTTGGGATTTTTGAGGTGCTTTTTTTGAAAAGTGTCTAATTTTAAAGTCCACTTGTTGGCTCCTGTATATCACTGTCAGATTTATTTTTTACCAGAAGAGATACCATGTTAGTTACCAGGCACTGCTAGTAGTTCTTTTCTAAAAGGACAGATGTAACATTTGTGTTCTGTGAGTTGTCAGCCAGTTCTTTTGGATTGACTTGCTTAATTTGATAGCATTGTTTGAACTGTCCTGATTTTTTGTCTTGGGCTCTATGCTAAGAGCCCAAAAAGTCTGTGTCCTGGGCTGCATCAAAAATAGCAGAGGCAGCAGGTCAAGGGAGATGATTCTGCCCCTCTACACGGCCCCTGTGACATTCCATGTGGAATACTGCACCCAGCTCTGGGCCACTCAGGACAGGAAAGACATGGATCTGCTGGAATGAGTCCAGAGGAGAGTCACAAAAATGATGACAGGGCTGGAGCACCTCTCCTGTGAGGAAAGGCTGAGAGTCTTGGGGTTGTTCAGCCTGGAGAGGGCTCAGGAGACTCAACACCAGCCTTCCAGTGCTTACAGGGAGTTTGTAAAAAAGGTGGGGACAAACTTTTTAGCAGGGCTTGTAGTGATAGGACAGTGTTTAATGGTTTTAAAGGAGGACAGATTCTGACTACACATAAGGAAGGCCTTTTTTTTTTTTTTATGATGAGGGTGTTGGTACACTGGTATAGGTTGCCTAGGGTGGTAGCAGTTTTGTGGTGAGTACTCCCATTCTTGGAAATATTCAAGGTCAGGTTGGATGGGGCTCTGAGCAAGCTGAGTTGAAGATGTCCCAGCTCATTGCAGGGGGATTGGACTAGATGGCCTCTAAAGGTCCTGTCCAACCCAAACTAATCCATGATTATGTGATTCTATTTTAAGTATCCAGGTCCATGTTTAGCTTTATCAGTATGATTTTTTTTGCTCTTTAATTTTTATCTCCAAAATTACTTAACATGTAGATACATTCTCTGCTGTGTAGCTACAGCTTTTTTTAGGACAGTGTTCAGGTCTTTGCCCTAATGCAGGGTAATAGCCAGTGTATTGCTTATGCTGCTGACACTTAATAGCTGAGGTAAACAAAATACATGATGCATACAGATTCAGGAGCTTGAAGTTTTATAATTAAAAGATTGTGTTTAGGTATGAACATTAAAATTCTTGTTCATATAAATATACAGTAGATTTTCTTCTTACAGGAATGTGAGCTTAAGAAGGCTGCACTATGAAACCAGTTTTAGGAGGATAGGAAATTCAATGTCTTGGTAGTTTGTCTCCTTATGGTTACAGACTGATTGATTCCAGGAATTCAGAAGCCATGAGTCTGCATTTCTTGTCAGTTATGAGGGAAAATACTTTTTGGTGTGTTCTACTGTGTTTTGTTTTTTAAACGAAAACTGACATTTTAACCTAAACTGTTACTGTGCAGTGTTTCTAATACTGCAGAGAAGGCACATGACTTCTGAGGTGTTTGAAGTCTTTACATTTAAGTATCTGAAACAACCCTGGCCATTGATAGTGCAAGTTAAAGTGTTTTTTCTCCATTCCTTGAGACAGGAGACCAGGAGGAAAGCAATTTAAAATGGCAGCTAAATGGAGCCAAAGTATGATTACTCAACAAGTTTGATTACCTATAACCTTTTTACTTTCCGATGTTTGATTTATTTGTGTTTTTTTTTCTTCTAATTGCAGTTATTGCACAGCTGAGACAAAAGCTTGAAAAATTACAGGGCAGCAAACTTCCAGAAAGTTTTAGAGTTCCATATGATCCTGGGCTAAGAGCAGGAGCACTAGTGGTAAGTATCTTCTGATTTTGGACTAATCTTTTTTTTTTTTTTAATTTTTTTGCAAGTATGTGTCACTTGGTAAAAAGTTTGCTAATATGTCAGAAGGTCTTATTTCTGTGTGGATACAGTGACATTGCATGGAGTCTGTAGGATTTTGTTCCCAGAGCTATTATTATTTTTAGCACGTGCTACCATGTGCTAAAAAAGTTGCAACAACGCATGGAATTCTAATAATTAAATGACAATTATATTTTTTCCAATAGTTGAATACAAGATTTAACCAGGTAGCTGACTCTTTTTTTAAATTAAATAACTGTATAAAACTTTTATCTGATTCAGAGGCTTTGGGATATTCAGTTTTCATTCTTCCAGTTACTTTCTCTGTCTTACCCTGATCCATATCTGTCACTAAGGTTTGGGTCCAGACCTTCATCATACTGACAAAAATGTCTACCTCAGCTATTTCTGATTTTTCAGTATCTCTATGTTAGTTTTGTTAGAAAGTATGATTTTGTTAGAAATATATTAAGAAACACTTGGCTTTTTCTATATTGCTGCCTTCAGTTTTGTGGTGAGATTGCAATTGTGTATGTTGACTCAGAGTTAAAAAAAGATTCATAGATCAGCAGACGTGTAGTGAGAGGAAATGGGATCATGCATCTAAAATGCAATGTGAGGTCTGAGTAAAGAAGCACAGTCAAGATCCTTGGACTTACTTCATGTGCAGCAAGGACCCTACAAGGAAAGAACCCCTTAATTTTTTCCTGGCTAAGGACAGACAAACCATCCAATTTAAGGAATTGCCAAACGTTCAGGCATTGTCTAGATATGGCCATATTTCTGTTAAATAAATGTGTGCCTTGGAGACAGGCTATAAACTAGTCTGTCTTCAAGCTGAGAGAATTAAACACCTCTCAGATGAGCATGGCTGAAACACTGTCAGCACAGAAGCAAATTCAGACATTTCTTACTCAGAAATTAATTTGTGACTTCTTAAATACTATTTTCTTGTTAGTATTTTGTATATTGTCTTTAGTCTTTTTTTTTTTTTTTGGTACAGAAACCATCAACAGTTTGACAGAAAGTAGGTTTTAAAATAAAAGATTTCTCTGGATTTTCTAGTTTTGCTTCACTTAGGAAGTATTCAGTCCTACCAGGAGTTTCCTAGATGACTGAAACAATAGATTGACAAAGAAAGGTAGCTATGTCCAAAAACTGATTGGGTTAGCTTTTCTTTTTCCAAACTATATGAATAAAAATGTTTGGTAAAACAAACTAAGCTTTCATTTGATGTTCATTCTAACAAGTACTATTTGACCATAATCTTCAAAACCTAAAATTTTAGATGTCTAAACCAAATATTAGAAGCCAAATCAGAGTTTCTAAGTTCAAAGATTTAAAAAGTTCTTTCCTTTTTGAAAATAAGGATGGTAAAAATTACTTTGTTTTAAACTACAGGCTCAGAATTTCAGTAGATGAAACATAAATATACTAAAATACTCCTTTATAATGAATTTTATCTGCTCTCAAACATTGATGTGCACTTGCTTTTTTTTTTAATTTTAGATGGCTTTATTGTACATAATAATGTTCAACAATGAATCAGGAATTCCAGAATAGAAAGTAAGACATACTACAGTTGTATTAGGCATAATAACTGGAGAAAACATTTGAAATACTACAGTTTCAGTTCTGAATTTATCAGTATTGAAAATGTAATAAAACTGAGTATTTTCATATCTTATGAAAGATTACATTAAATTAGTTTCAAAAATGCCGTTTCCCCCATTAATTTGAGCAATTTACTAAGGGAATTGAATCAAGCAATCTGGAATGTAGTTGCTGGAAGTCAGAAGAGTGGATGATGTGGTAAATAGCATTGGACAATGATTGTTTGGTATGATTGTTATGTTCTGGTTTTGCAAAGCACCTGTCGAAGTGCTGTTGTGAAGGTTCATATTTTCCAGTTTTGTGAGAATCTCTATTCCTGTTTTAAAGTAGTCTGAAGCCAGCTAAGTCCAGTTTTGGAGAGTCAAGATACACTTTTTCCTTTATCATGGACAGTGGTTAAAAGTTGTGCAGGTTCAGGGAGGCTTTGTGTGGCAACTGAACTCCATCCTTTACGTGTGCTTTCAGTGTGTTGCTTGTGGTATAGCTGAGTGGAAGTTGGTAACCTATTCTGTAGCTGCTATTAAAAAGGTTTCTTGGATTGATGTTGGTTGATGGCTAGCAAGCACTAAACGTGTCTTTCACAGATAGAAAAATGTAAAGTCATGGCGTCTAAGAAGAAGCCCCTCTGGCTTGAATTTAAATGTGCAGATCCAACAGCTCTGTCAAATGAAACCATTGGCATCATCTTCAAACATGGAGATGACCTCCGTCAGGACATGCTAATTTTACAGGTATGAGAGCTAAACCTTGTAAAGAATAACATGAATATTTTAAAATATTTTAAAATAATTTTGCTTTTCTAAACTGTGTATACCTTGTCTTCACTGTTCATATGAAATGAACAGGTTGTCTTTTGTATTTAAAACTCTGTATGGCAAGGCTGACATCAACACTGGATCATCTTTGTTGTACTACAGTTTTTTATGTTACTGTGTTATGGATTAACCCTTGTGGGATGGGAAAAGAGGAAAGGAAGAGTAAGAGCAAGAAAACCTGTGAGTTGAGCTAAAGGTGGTTTAATAAGCAAAGGAGACGTGGAAGAACAAAGGAAGAAAACAAAACAAGTGGTGCTAAGGCAGTCACTCACCACATCCCATGGGTGGACCAGTTCCCAGCCAGTCCTTGCACAGATGGTTAACCTACATAACCCCTTGCTCCCTGTTTTATTGCTGAGCATGCCATTGTTCAGCATGGAGTATTTCTTTGGTTGGTTCAGGTCATCTGCCTGGTTGCATCCCCTCCCAATCTGCCGTGCACCCCAATCTAGTCACTGAGAGGCAGTGTGAGAAACTGGCAGCCTTGGTACTCAGCAGACACTGTTCAGCTGGGACACTGGGACATCAGTGTGTTCCCAGCACTGCTTTGGTCACCCCCTAAACCACAGCACAGTACAAGCTGCTCTGAAGAAAAGGAGCTTCATCCCAACCAGACACAGTGCATACTGTTACCCTGGCTTTTCCTGCCATATGCCATACTTATTTCATATTTTGGTGTTCTAGAGACAGAATCTTACTTAGTGCAAGATGGCCTGTTTCTCTGATGAAATGTTTTTATCATTTATTTATGCAATGGGTGAAGTAAACAAATGAAAAATCAGTAGCTAGCAGGACTCTACTTTCAGACAAGTGGTTTGTTAGGGCTTTTAGAGGTGTTAATGGGGAAAAGTGGGCATGCTTGCTAACACATTCAATCTCACCTTATGTAGAAATCATACAATATATTTATTAATACTTTATAGAAGAGTAAAGATTTCCTGGTTGCAGAACAGATGAAGAAATATAAACCCTGGTTCTATAACTGATTATCTTGAATGGCTGCACACTTTCTGTATTTATTTCTTAATCAAATAGCAAAGTAAGTTTAGCCCCATCTTAGAAGTCTAGGTAGTGTTACTTGTATGAGTAATCTGCAAAGTTCAAATAATTTTAAATAATTTAGCATATGTTTTTTTTTTACTAGATTCTTCGAATTATGGAATCCATTTGGGAAGCAGAATCCTTGGACCTCTGTTTGTTGCCATATGGTTGCATTTCTACAGGGAACAAAATCGGTATGTGATCACACTTACTGTGATTAGAAATTCAAAATACCATATTTACAGAAGATGTGTATGGGAGAGCTATTCTAATACATGCTGTAGTCCTGAGGTAAATAGCAATTTATTACAGTTTCTGCGAGCAGCCTTCAGTTGCATCTTGGCAGTGGTTTCTGCCCCTCCTTGAGCTGCAGCACCAGCTTTACTGGCTGTGATTCCTGTGCAATGGCTTGGCTTGTGCTGCAAGTTCCTCTTTAATAACAGTATTTAGTATGAAACACCAGTGAAAGTGAGTGACTTATTCAAGGTGTATTTTAATGTGTTGATAGGAATAAAATAAAGAGCAAAACATTTATATTTTTTTCCTGACCTTCATAGCCTATACTTCATAGGCTGATACTAAGCTTCATACCCTATCCTACTTAGAAGCAACAACATTACTTAACAGAATACTCAGGTGGTATTTCTCACAGACCATTAGTTCCTGCAGCAGAGATAGTCAATTTTCAGAACTTGTGGTGAAAGAAATCAAGTAAGAAATCCCAATAAAATTAAGGCTCTTTATAACTCTTTAATATATTTTCATAATGTATTTCCTCTCTAAAATCCATTACCACATAAAATTTTTTAACATCCTTTGGATTTCAGGATATCTCAGCAATGCAGGAAGCCCAAACTCACTGATAAAATACCTGATAGCATGACATAAGAGAATTTATATTCTTCTAATATAAATGTTTTTAAATTAAATGATATTTATTGATAGAATTTTAATAATAACAGAAATGGAAAATTATACATCAAAATGCTAACTAACTATAAATATAAGGAAAATCAGGGGGTTTCTTTCCTTTAGAGGTGTTAAACCTAATTTTTTAGAGAGCTTTTTAGGATCTGATTAAATTTTGTTTAAAATTATCTCAAGGCAATATAACATATTGAAAAATGAAGGAAGAAGGAGGAATTCTGCCAGTGATTCTGGCATTTTCATACTTGAGTTACAGATTTCTGTTATTCTTTAATGAATTCTTAATTGATTTCCCATTCTTCTTTCTCAAGGAAATAATATTTTCCTATAGGTATGGGAGAGCTGTAAGAATTTAGCGTCCTTTTAGCACCACAGTAGGGGGATTGTTAATCATATTAACACTCCTGCTTGGTTTGCTGAGAATACCTGCAGCCTAAATTAGTAATGCCCAATGTGGCACACTTTGATGTAGAGCTTATGCTTGTTTGGAAGAGAACCAAAGAGTAGTGGCATGCAAATGTTCTTTCACAATATTCACGTGTGGTCTTCTTCCAGGCTGCTTCTTCCCTCCCTCTTAATACTGCCATGGAACTTAGGCAGTTTCTGTGTATTGACACAAGGACAGTACACCACTCTACACTGAGCACAGGGAAACAGGTGTCTTACATCTGGGGCTGGCACCTCCTCCTGCACAGAGCATTCTCATTCTGTTAAAGACATTGCATCCAGTGCAGTTTGTAATTTTGGAAGCATCTGTCCTCTCCACTGCTGCTGCCAAGCAGACCTCTGTAGGATGAACTTTCTCTTCTCTGTATCTCTGGTAAAAGGTCATACCCTGCTCTCTCTCCCTTTGACATGTCCATATGTTCCTGGCTCTACAAGGCAATTATCACTACTTACTGTGCAGCATCGCTGCTGAAATTAAGAAGTTCAAGCTGGCTCTTAGAAGAGTCACCACAGAGCCCCAGAAACACATCTCATGGAGCATGTCCTGCTGCACTCCCTCCCGGCTGAATGCAGCCCAGCTGAGAGCTGCTATCCTCATCCTCCCTCCGGAGCCAGCTCTGCTCCCCCACCATCAAGGAGCTGTTGGCCGGTAGAGGGAGATTTGTGAGCACAGGCAGGGAAAGCTTTTTCAACAGCTGGAATGGGAGCTGGAGCTCACACCTGGGAGAAAAACAGCAGCTTGACAAGCAGAGACCAAAATGCAAAGCTTTTTAATTTGGTGGTGTTGCTGGTGGCTTTTGGAGGTCGTATTTCCACTGCAGTTTTATGGCAAACATATCCAGGCGACTGTAAAGACAGAAGAAAATACCTCCAGGGGGTATTCAGCCATGAATTCAGCCATGCAGAGAGGGCAGGAAGAGGTTGCTGTGTTGTTACTCTGTTATGGAAAAATTTGCACATAATTCAGTACTTGCAAAAGGGCGGGATTATGAATAGAAAGAAATTGATCTGTTTCAGACAGAGTTAAATTGAAACCAACTCAGAAACTGCCTTGAATTGCTTTGGAGAGAAAGGGGTATTTTTGTTTGCTTGTTTATCTCTGAACTGGAGCTGAAACTAGAAGACACTGTTGAACTTGAACAGAGAAAAAAAAAATTTCCAATTACCATATAAATTCAATTAAAATCTGACTTTCCCCCATATAAGCATGCCCAGTCTGGACTGCATTTGCTAGTCTTGGCTACAGTGCAGGGTTGTGTTGCAGCCTCTGTTTCTGCATTTCCCTCTAGCTTCCTCTCTGTCACATGCCATGCTGGCACAAAGAGGACAAGGCCCTGTTTCTGCACCATATTGCTGTGATGTGCCAGTGTGCCTTGGCCAGGGTTTGTTCAGTTTAGGGACAGACCCCATGGCCCTGACAACCAGAGCTTTCCACCAGCAATCCCACTGCTGGACCTCGCTGTGCACTGGTATTTCTGAGCTTTCTGTGTACATGCACACTTAAGCTTAAATTGGACTTACTGCAGGAGGGCCAGCTCTATTCCTCTGCCACAGCCCTGGCAATACTTGCATCCCTAGGCTGCAGCAAAACAAAAGCTTTCCTTCAGCTCCTTGTATTTGTGAAGCTGGAGAGAAGCTGGGGAAAATGTGAATTGGGATCAGGACAGGAATATTTCCTCTCCTTGGGAAAAGCTTTATGCAGCGGGTCCCCACTCATCATGTGATACATCCATTTTAAAAGAGGAGGAGTTTTGATGCCAGGCTCTTTATGAACTCTGGCTGGTTTCAGCTGAGAATAACACAAATCATTGCTTCTTGTCAAATAAATTTCTGCTCACAACCTATGAAGATCTGCAGTTGGTTTTTAAAGACTGTTTAAAATATAATTTTTAATATTTTTAATATGCTTTTATAAAACTTTAGTAACTTCTTCTAACCTTTTCCTTCTTTTCTTTAGGAATGATTGAAATTGTGAAAGATGCTACAACAATTGCCAAAATTCAACAGAGTACAGTTGGGAACACTGGTGCATTTAAGGATGAAATACTAAATCAGTGGCTCAAGGAAAGATGCATGATTGAAGAGAAGGTGAGTTATTTGAATTTTTAGGTAGGATTTTTAATTGCACCCTACTAATTTAGGAGCATTGAGCCCATATGTTTGTGTTTGTTACTTGTGGGAGTTTGAAAAATCCATTCATTCTCCCTGCACTCAGCTGCGGGTGTGTGTGAATGAGCCTTTAGCATCCAGCTGGCAGCCAAACTCCTGAGAGACAAGATGCTTCTGAAGTCCCTCCTTTATCAATGGAAGTTAGAAGTGATACATGAGGAGCACGTTGAGAGGACATCTGAGAACACTGAAAGGCAGTGTGGTTTTAGAGGATTCATGTGCAGGTTTGGGTGCTCACAACTCCTTTGCTTGTGTACATCCACTGACCTACTACAGCTTTCTGCCACATTTTTTTCCTCAGAATGTGTGAGCTGCTCTGTGCTGCTATTCTGTGCTGAATGATAGAGCCAGCACAGGGAGTGCAGTGCAGGGCTGTGATCTTGATCTCTGCTGTGCAGTGATATATTTTATAAGACAGTTTGCCTAACTGTTGATAGATACATTTCAACAGAAAGGTACATAACTTTGAGAATGATTGCATTTAGTGCCTAGCATTGAGGCATTTAACATCTCTAAGATTTATTTTTAGTTTCAGGCAGCTGTGGAAAGATTTGTTTATTCTTGTGCTGGATACTGTGTGGCAACCTTTGTACTTGGAATAGGAGACAGGCACAATGACAACATCATGATTACAGAAACAGGTGGGTTTTTTTTTGAGAATTTCATAGATGTGCAGACTGTCTATACTGCACTAGATTTATGTTTCATTTTAATAAATGCATTTAACCATGAATGAAGAAACACAAACCAGTTCTGTCAGTGGTGCTTACAAGGTCCAGTCCTCCTGTAACACTGTGTTTTCACCCCTGTTAGCCTTCCTACAGGCTGGAGATACGTATCATTAATGATGCCATTATTTTCCAAGGAGCATTTTGATACAAATGAAGTCATTAGAAATGTAAACCAATTTTTTTTTTACTGTCTACATCTAAGGTCTGAACACCAAAAAACTTTATGAAGCAGGCAGCTGTTCATCCATCTGATGTGTGGCTGTGGTTCTCACAGTGTTCAGTGGAAGTGAATTCTGTCAGAATTCAGATATTGCTGAACTGTTTTCACTTCTGAGGAATGTAATTGCTTTGTGTACTGTTGTAAAAAATTTTAGGAAATAAGGGTACAGGTAGTGTATTTGTTTACCTACTAAAATCTGTGGGGTGGTTATATCCTCCTGAAGAAACTCACAGGTTTTTTTGTGCTAAAAACTTTGGGAGTTACTTCTGTAGCCGCACGTTGTTTCATCCTTAATTTTACTTACCTATGGAAAGAACCCCTGAGCAATCAGTACATATGGGGGAGTTTTATTTAGTCTAAGGAATTCACTTTTAGTTGCATGATCCTTCCACTTCATAATTAGTCTCTGATAAGAGATAGAAAATATTTAGAAGGCTGGATATTTATTATTGATTATATTAAAGTTTTATCAGTTGAAGTCTAGAGAGAAGTCCCCTGAAGGCAGAAATTAGCTAAGTGAAGGCTACAGGAAAAAAGTTCAACAGAAGCCCTTGAGGAAAAAAGGACTAAGAAGTGCTTTAATTTCAACATTTTATATAATATAATGTGGTGTTAGTTCCCACTGGCAGAACATGAGGCACAGGTCAATGAATAGGGAAACTGAGAAAGTGTTGTTCTGTTGTGGTCATGGGCAGGTTTGCCTCAGAGTCTTTAACAGGATCTGTCTGGAGCCTCAGGAGCCAAAAGGATCTCAGTCTGAGAGGTCTGCAGAGAGTCAGATTTGGTATGCTGGGGGAACTTGAAAGCTTAAAATCTGGAACATCTAAGAATATTCCACTTACAGATCACTGTTAATATCATCTTACATAATTTGATGTTTTATCTTCTTTTATAAATACGCCACTACTACAAATCTGTGGTTTTAAGTAACCATACTCTTGTATCCATTTCCTGGGTGCCAGTGAAAGTAATAAAGTAATGTGGAGAGTAGCAGCACACTCCAGTCCTGTAGGTGTAGTGACCTTTAAAGGAGGGGTTTTCATCGCTTTTGTGGAAGCTGGTGCCCTACTACTCTCTCAAAGCTGTCCAAAGGGTGACAATGCAGACTTTGAACACACAGAGTGGTTTAGAAATTGCTAATGAAGGTCTGTGAGGAGAAAGTATGTTCTAGTCAATGACACTTGCCAAGGAGATGGGTAGTGCCAGAATCTCATGGGTATTTGAAACATACCCCTCAAGCCTTTTCCATGTAGTGATGCTCTGATTGTTACGGGTATGAGGCACAAGCTTTCCTTGGTTGATTTTTGAAAAGCTGTGAGTGTATGTTTAGATAATACAGCAGTTCTGCCAGACTTTTAACAACTGCCAAAGATAAACAAAAAGTAATTTTGCTAAGAGGACAGAATGATATATTTCCCAAGAAAAAGAAAATAGTCTTTTCTGCTGAACTTGGGTGATCATATATACTGAAAAAAAGGGGTTGGAACTACTGTGAATACATGTAAGTGCTCTTAGGAGTTTATTGTATTTGTCTAAATGTGACTTCTTCTCTTTATGAAGGTAACCTTTTCCATATTGATTTCGGCCATATTCTTGGGAATTATAAAAGCTTCCTTGGAATTAATAAGGAGAGAGTTCCTTTTGTGCTGACTCCAGATTTTCTGTATGTCATGGGAACTTCCGGAAAAAAGACAAGTCTCCATTTCCACAAATTTCAGGTAAAAGAATGGGAATCTAGCTGCAAATCGATTAGGCAATGTTTTTTTTACCCTCTAAAATGAACATTAGTGTCTTGATTTTCAAAGATCTAGGCTCCTGGGTATTATCTGAATAGAATGTACTGAATCCAGGATATTTTAGGCCCAACTAAGAGCAAAAAATTATCTGTACAATTATGGGAACTAGAATTCAAACATTCACAAAGGCACATTGAAAAGCTCATTAGCAGCAGACCAGATAAGCAGTTCATTCTTTGTTTCTTGTCTTGATTGAAAGTACTTTGCAGAGGGCTTCAGTGTTTGTGCAATTAGAAGAAACTCATGGCTCTAAGCAGAGCCTCTTTGGAGTATGGGCAGGTGTGAGGCATTCATCAGCTGGCTTTGCCAGTGTTGTTCCCTCCTGATTCTGCCCTCGAGTTCTGGGGCTTGGACTGCTGCATCTGAGTAAAAATCTGTAGTGACCCTAAGCTATCTCAGATGGTGGTTTGTGAAGTGGATGGATAGATTTAACTCTGAAAGAAATGGTGTTAAAAATCTGTTCTGTTGCTTCTATTTGAAATTGAGTGCTTTCAAACCAGTGGTGATTATTTGAGCTAGTGTAGAACCTGGTCAAAGAGGGATTTTAGTATGCAGTTCCTATGTTTAATGAAATTAATGGGAGAGTGGCTGGTCAGAAGTACATGTATGTCTGAGGTGTTGTTATTCCTGTGGTCATCTTTAGAGACTTTAACTCAGTAAAGTGTCTGATTTAGAAAGCAGGTTCCTTATAATATCAAAAGAAAAATTCTTCTGTAGAGTGAGTCAAAGCCAAAGGCTGAATTTCATGTTCTGGATTCCTTGTGGGTGAACTAGTCCCAGTACAGAGTCTGGTTTTCTAAGTACCTGATTAAGGTTCTTCCTGGTGGGTGGTGACTCTGTCCCTTTGAACACATATGCAGTCACTTTGGCATTTTGTCTCCATTTGTGGCCGCCTCTCAGTGCTTTTACTGACTCATCCAAAAGTGAGTGCTCCCCATCCTTGGGCTGGACACATCCTGCAGGCCTCCCTGTTAGGGATGGGGATCCACGTGGATTCTCTTGCAATTCCCACCTTATGGTATTCTTATGTTAGGACAAATCACATTGTCCACCAGAGGCAATCAAAAGGGAGAGGGCATGTGTGGAGAGGACCCATGCAAAGAACAGGCAATGATCTTTGGTTGAAGTCACTGCCCAAACTTCTGAAAATAATTAAAGAACCAGCTGCAATCTTTTTTGCCAGGACTGCCTTTATCACAGTGGAAGTGTTTTGAAGGGGACTTTTAGATCAAAAGATGTTAGGGTGGGGTTTGCCATGGGAAGAGAATGCTGAACCCATGCACTCAGGGAAGCCTGTGAGCTGTGCTGTGTACAGCAATGGTGCTGTTGCTGCAGCTGTAAGTCATGTGCAGGTGTGGGACTGAAACACCAGTCTGGGGTGTCATTTCAAAGAAGACCTCTGTTTTGGAAGCAGGAAGTAGTTAAAAGTGTGAAAGTGTGCTAATGGAGAATTGAAAGGTGTCTGCAATGAGGTAAAGTTGTTTTCATATATATGGATCATCCAGCTGTTTAGAGATGATCTGACATTTACTTCAGCAGCCCAAATACCAAAATCAATCAGAAGTAAGTTTGGTCATAGCCTCTTTAATACATCATGCCTCCATCATGGAGTCCTGGGTTTGACTAAATAAACTTTTTGTTACTCTGGTACTAATTTCTAGGTACTGCTACCATCCCACTAATTCACAGTTTAGAAATGCTGTGATAGCACCAATGTCATTTCCACTACTGTCCTTAGCCAGATAAAAGATGATTAATGTGCTTTTACTGTTGTGAGCTGTGATGGTGATATGAGACCTGGCCATTTTAAGTCACATGGTTTAGGCACAGAAAACAATAAACTGACCAAAAAATGTATGTTCATGTATAGTTCTGCTGCAATAGCTACTCTTTAAATACCACTATTGCAGTAGTACATTAAAAGTCTTTTCTGTCTCAAAGACCAGTAAAAAGGAAGTTAAAATACTTCTATACAAGTAAAAGAGTAACACCGAGCAAGATTTGCATCACATATTTTGCTATGAAAAATGTGTGTTTTAGTTACATGGCCAGAGTTTAAAAAAAAAAAAATGTATTATTTGTTTTATCATATTTCCTAATATGGAGGGATTCATTCAGTCTGCCTTCTGACTCATTCATGTATTAATGGAAAAGTCTCAGCATTTATCCTTCATTAATTTTTAAGAACATCTCTCATTATTTTGTACTTGACTACATTAAAACAATTTGTACTTCAGAAGAATAGTCCTTTGTTTTTTACAGTCTTTGGTGGTTTTATTAACTTAATAATGTACTTTTATTAAATTTTATTTCTTTGTTATACACTGGACATAGTCTGTACAAATGTGCTAGCCAGAGCTCAAATTGCAGACACTGGAGAAGGTTAAAATGACAAATAACTTTGACCAAAGTTCACTGCAGAAGAGTATACTTCATTATTAGTGAACTTCTGAGGCTGTCAGTGGCCTGGCGACTTTTCTGAACCAGCAATGACATTCCTTTCTAAAAATTCTTAATCTAATTTTGTTTCCCTTTTTTGTTTGAATATGTTATGATGGTTTAATGAAAATTAGAGGCCAGAGGTTATTAATGACATCACAGAAATGCTTAGAAGAAAGCAATATTTGATGGGCTTTCTCCTCATCACAAACCTGTAGTTAAGCATAACTTAACCTGAAAAGACAAATATTTTTCTGTTCCAACTATGAATTTTTCAGCTGCCCTAGTACTGCCCAGATTTCTCTTGCTGTGTCATATGTGGTGGCATTTCCTTTCCAGCCTTTGGCTGAAACCCATCAATTTTCTTACTTCTATGCACATACAACTTTCTCACTTCTTACTTGTAGAAACCTTTGAGTGAGCCTCATCTAAGATCTTCATGGTCCTTTTTGAGCTCTGTCCACCTACTTATTATTAATTTGCCTAAGATTGTCAATTTGATAGTTTGTGCATTAAATGAGCAAAATAAAATGAGCAAAATAAAAAACTAATTTTATTCATGATATTTAATTTACTTAACTAATTCTTTTTATTACTCTGCTGACTTGATAATACAGAGATCTGTATTTTCAGTGCTAATCAAATTCTTCTATACCATTTCCTTACAAAATCTTATGGATTTGATTATCAAACAAAGGTGACAGAAAGTAGAAGGGTACCCAATTCATCACTGAGAAATACTTATTTGCAGTATACTGTACAGGGAAGGGATGGACTATGTAACAGACCTTGGACACTTTAATAATTAGGACAGTTTCAGGCTTTCAAAATGATTATTCTTTTTTTTCCTATTGGGCAATGGGATTTTGGTTTCTCCTCAGCTCCTCTCATTTTGCCTATGGCTTTAGATGAGCAGCTTTCTTCTTAATCCCACGGTAAACATGTGCATATCCTTGACATGTACCTATCGTCTGGGCTATTTTTGGTTCTCGCTGCCTCTCAAAAGTGTAAAAATTCCTTTTCTTGGAAGATACTAATGCAAAACCACATCCAGTTCCTGTCTGAATAAATAACTGTAACAGGCAGATGCAAATTTCTTAAATCTTTTGAATTCCTGGAAGGACTGCCTTTGAGATGCAGTGATGCCAGGTTTTTCTTGACTGCATAATTGTTTTTCTGTCTCAAACACCCAAAGCAGTGAGATACATCATCCATACAGAAATATAAAACCTTCTTTGATATAACTATAAAGACCTTTCATCTCTTTCAAGGGTAACAAAACACAGACTAACTCTTGTGACAAGATTTCTCTGTTTGAAGTTGATAATACATAAGTAAAATTCTTTTCATTTTAGTTTTTCTCCTTCTATAATGGAGAGAAACTATTCCCTGTGATAAGGTGATGGTGTTTTCTATTGTAAATTGTGCTTTGACCATTGCACATAATCTTTTGCTGTGCTAGAACTAAACTAACGCTGGGGTTCATAAGTATGATCTTATTTCAGGACAGAATTTATTTGGGAACAGAGTAAAAGATTAAGTTCCCAGGCAATACTAAAAAAAGAAATTGCACAGACAGATCTTCAGTATATCATCTTCCTTCCTTCCTTAGTATTTTCCTAACCTGTCTAGTTGGGTGTCTTCTTGTTGCTGATGTAAACAGTGATAGATGTTAAGATTATTTGTGCACTTCATCCTGTTTCAAAGGAAGAAAAAAACCATATATCTTGTCAAAAATGCCCTGTGTTCTAGAGGGCTGTTGAGATTTGTTGGAAGTTTACATTAAAATATTTGGATTTCCCAAGAATTATTCAAAAGCTTAATATACAGCTGTTGAAAGGTTAAATTGAATATTTAATTGGGTAAAAATTAGCATTGCTTCAGCTGTCGTTTAAATAATAACAATCTTCTTGGAAATATTTTTTGTATTTTTACATTACTGCATTGCAGACCTAATTTCGAGATGATTGATGTCTTCATTGCATTGTTCTTATTTCTGCTAGCAAATTAATTTTAAGTTTAATATAAGAAATAATAATTTCAGTTTACATATTAGTCGCTTAGAAGGGAATATTTATTTCTAAAGCATTGCATGTTTTTCCAAGCTGCAGAAATGTCATTCTTCTGAAAGTTCTGTTGTAAAGCACAGATTATTTATACATGGGAATGAAAAAGGTATAAAAACCGCCTATGGAATCCAGAATGACAGCACATAGCGATAGAAATCCTCCAGCAAGGCACAGTGCCTGAAGACAAGAGCTGTCAGCTAGCAAAATTCCTTAGAACACCAAGCCTGAAAATCTTCCCTGCTAAACAATCCATCACCACTGCAAAGTTAATAGACATCTATAGAAAATGAAGAGCAATCCCCTGGAGGTGTTGCTTTGTTCAGTATCACTTGCCAGCCACAGTCTTTAGATGGGAACATCCCAACAGGAAAGGAAGACAGTGAATTATTGCTGTCTCTTTTAACAGCCACAGAAAGAGGTTATAGGGTAACAAAATTCTTCTGAAATTCTGGTCAGGCTAAGGTTTTATCCTTTAGTAATTAATGTAGTATTAAGAGCTGTTAGTTGTACACCCAAAGAGTTCTTGTTGCCCCAAGCTGTGCTGCATGAAGTTACACTGAGCAGCAGGTGAGAAACTTGTGTCTTGTTTCGAGTCAGTTGAACGGCTCTGTTGGGTCTCCTGTTGCTGATATACTTGAGTGATTGAATGGCATTGGTTAATGAGAGTCCTGTGAAATTCCTGCACCATCCCTCTCAGTTCATCTCCTCAATTAACAAAAATCTCTTCTCTCTCACAGGATGTTTGTGTGAAGGCTTATTTAGCTCTCCGACACCACACAAACCTGCTGATCATCCTGTTCTCCATGATGCTAATGACTGGAATGCCCCAATTAACCAGCAAAGAAGATATTGAATATATCAGGGATGCACTGACAGTAGGGAAAAGCGAAGAAGATGCCAAAAAGCATTTTCTTGATCAGATAGAGGTTTGCAGAGATAAGGGCTGGACAGTGCAGTTTAATTGGTTTTTGCATCTTGTGCTTGGAATCAAACAAGGCGTAGAAAAGCATTCTGCTTAATATTTTATGTAAATTAACTGTGGGTGTGAATAGGAGGTTAGTTATTTATGATATTTGAATAAATGAGCAGTCAAAATTGCCTTTACTATTCCGGCAGCTTAAATGGATCTTGTAAAAAGGCAAGGACTTTACTCTGCACCTCCAGAAGATCTTCCTGCAGATAAGCTTTTTTTTTTTTTTAGATTTCTAATGACACTCCAAGTTGCTGGATTCTTTTAACTCGCTGCTTTGCTGTTGTGGCTTGGAATTTTTCTTGCTTTCTTTAGCAATAATTTCAGATAAATATGAGGAGGTTGAGTAAGATTATAACCTACAAACCCCCTATGACTTTACCTCAGTTGTTCATTAGGGTCAGGTCCTTCAAAACCGGAAGAATTTATAGAAAATCTATGGTTATAGTGAAATCTCTGTAGACAATCCATATCTGTCTCAGGATGGTTTAGACACGAGTGTTCTTCATCTACATCCTTTCTGGATTTTTAGTATGTTGTCAGTAGAAAAGAGAAAAAGAAATTGCCTTACTGTAACCTCCTGACACAGACAACCAATCTTGACTGCCAGGAGAACTTCGTAGTTACCAGGAAGTTCCTCAGGTTTGAACATGAAATTCTGAAGGTTTAATTTTGAAAGATTTTTTACTGTTCTTTTTAGTGGGTAACATCCATATTATTACAGATTATATTCTTAGTGTACAGTTATTAAAATTCCACCTGTATAGGAAAAACTTTGTAGAAAAAGCAATGGTACTTCCTTATCCCTCAGAGAAAACGCCTTATCTAAGACTAATTGACATTTTACCAAATATCTGAGAAACCCAAAGTTATTTATTCCTTGTTGATATATTTTCAGGATATACCTAGAAGGAATTAAATGTAATCTTTGAAGTTGTGTATATTATGCTATTTATTTTTGAATTCCTGAAGAAACAATACTACTGAAAAGCTATTTATGAAAGAAAAAAACCCCTTTAATTTCAATATTTAAACTTAAAAGAGGAAAAAATGGGCAGTGTTAAGTAGAATTTTAAGTCTCTACTATAGATTGCCTGCAAATCAAGTCTGCCTATGGTAGGAAAGGAAAACAACATACAGCCTGAGTTAGTCTTTGACTTGAATTATTATGGTATACTTCTTGCTAATTGATTTTTACCAAAGAGAGGAGATGGCTTATAATATTGCTTTTTTGCACTTGTGCCCATGTAATTTCTTCCTTCATTGTAGCATTACATGGGCTTTACATTACATATAAATGATTAACTGAATTTTAAAATTCTGTTATCATTTGCTTTGATCATTTCACATAACTGTTATGATTTTAACTACTGCTACTACTGAGTGCATTCTTGAAGGATTTTTAATAAATGTACTGTAATTGGTGTCTCAGTTATGAGATGTAGCCAATCTATTCTTGAAATGTAGATGTTTAATTGTTTACTGTGCACAAGTATTTTTGATGTAAATGGTAGACTCCACTTGAGGAAATCTCTAAGGTTAAAATGTAGACTATATTTTGTTGTTCTGTTACATTATTATTCTGTGCAAGATAGGCTTTAGACATACTAAAATATAAACTAAATGGTGAATATTGTCTGTAAAATGATATTTTTAGATTTGTATTTTATAGATCTGAAATAAATTGATATGTTCTATTAATTTGATTATTATTCATTAATAAGCAGCTTAGCCCAAAATGCATGTAAATATTTTTTATCTAGTTTCTTAAAGAATACCTAATCTCAGTAAGAAATCATATTCAAAGTTCCACTCAGAGGAATTGTTTTAGTTCCATGTTAATAACTCTGTACTATGTCAGATATATTGAATTTTAATAGTCTATAGTATTAGAATTGCAATTATTGTAAAATGTGAATAGAATATTGCCACTTTCAAAGAGCACTTTATTCATTCCTGGTTTGTTCTATGAGGAAAAATCTGAAGATTTTAGTAAGTTCCTAGTTTTAAAAAATAAGTAGCTCTAGTGCTAAATTTAACTCTAGCATGGGGAAATAAATGCTAATCACAACTTCAAGGGAAATGGCACTCTTAAAGCAGCCTCCATTTGCAGGAAAAGGTCTACAAGGGATCTGCACCCAGAGGAAAGTAGTTTAGTCCTGCACTAAACTGAGACTGATGATTTTTATCAGCAGTTTACAATGTGCTATATTGAATTGTGTTTATTGCAGACACCTGAAACACCTCAGTGCTGAGCAAATTCCCAGACTTTTCATTGCTTTCTTTGCCCATGCAGCCTATGGTTGGGCTCTGCTAGGCTGCCTTGTGTCTTCTGGGCCAGCCTGACTCCTGGGAGGTCAGAAGTAGCTGCCAAATCTCCTCTTTACCTACGGAGCTGTGGGCCCCAGCACCTCCTTACAAATGGCTGATTGTCGCTGATTTTGTGTCCCTCTGGACAGCTCCACCCACCACTGACCTTGCTTGGTGGCAGCCCTGACACAAGGGAAACATTGCAGAGATGTGGTGTGAGGCAGCCCCAGCAGGGAGAGAGCTGCTCTTCAGGTGAGGAGGTGGACACAAGGAGACACCCAGACAGAGCACGGCTGTCCTGTTCTGCAGTGGCATTCCCAACGCCTGGAGAGCTGGAGCTTTAGCACAGATGCCACTGCTGGAGCAGGAGGCTGAACCACAATTTCCTGAGTCTCCCAGTACATAAACTCACTGACCCTGCAGAATAACTGTTTTTTAAGGGTTATAAACCAGGAAATGTAAATTAGTCACTAACCACTAACCTTTTTTAGAAGCTCTAACACAGCATACAGAAAAAGAAAACTACTACATTTTCTGAGTAGGTCTCAATTATCACTGTTTCCTGTTAGCCTTAGGATTTTATATTTTGAAAATTATTTTAAGGACTACTTTGTCTTTGAGATCTGTCGTATTTTCTTGGTAGTTTCATTCACATTACAACTGCACCTAACAGTGGAAATTTACATCTATTCTTACAGCCAGTGCCTCAGACTCAGTTGTGACTTGACATCTGCTTTGACCCCAGCAAGGTCATTGAGATGTTGGTTAGCAGTGAGTGTCCCCAAGGCTCCATCCTAATTATATTTCAGGAGAGGAAGAGAAGTTGAAATGGAGCTCAGGTGTACAATATGATTATATTTAGATATTCATTGAATACACTGGTTGCACTTGTTATGAGTGCTTAATCTATCATTAGCAGAGTATTGAGACTTAACATGTTTAGCAGATTTTTTTCTGAAATGTGATCAATGATACAGAAATACAGACATGAACAAATGACTTCAGAAAAATATCAAGGGAAATTATGATTCTTGTATTTTTATTATAAACCTTTCTCCTGACTACCAGCAGCATTCTGCAAATCCATGAGTCCCAAGGATTATATATATTTCAGATTCTGTGCTAATGACTTTGTAATGTAGTTTGTGTAAAGTAGCCTTGAAAATAAAAAAAAAATATTACAATTAAAATCTGGGATACCATCTGCAGGGTCTGGTGTGCTCTTTGAGCATCCCAGCAACCCTGAAGTTTCTGCAAAACACTTGTGTGCTTTCATGAATCTTCTCATTGCAACTTACATAATACATGTTAAAAACAATACTCCAGAAATAAAGAATTCTCCTAGAGGGAGGTCAACAGGGAAAGAGATTCCTGCTGTGCTCACCTCACTCTGCATTTGGAAGCCAGAATTGGCCTAGAAAGGTACTAATGTATTTGAAATCTTGTGACACACTGACAGAAAGTAAGATTGATGCTGGAGAAGAGAAAGCAGAGAGATGAACTGTTTGTCTGCAGTTACACAGTCAGTTAACAAGGACTGCCCAAAGACACAAATGCCATGGTTATACCCATGTGAGGAGTGCACATCATTATCTCTTTAGAGAAGAGGGACACTGGTGACCTGTTCCAGGCTGCTGCCACAAGGAGACAGGCACAAGGCCATGGCTTCTTCTGGCTTTTCATGCATCATTGGGTCTCATACCCAGCAAGAGAGATGCTGATGACCTGCCTGTTGAAAATCAACAAGTGGACACTGGACAGGATAAATTCCTTCCTACCCCTGGAATGGGGGCTTGTTGTTTCAGAGGGTGCCCAGCAGCGCTTGACACGGCAAGAGCCCCGCGCAGGCTGGGGAAGGCAGGCAGGCAGCGTGTGCCATCTCTCAGGTATTCTCCTGGGGATGCAAAAGAAGAGGCTGTCACTTTGGAAACAGCAGCAACGCTGCCAAGAACACGTGCCAGTTAATTTTAGCTAACAAAAGGTTCCTGTGCATGGCAGAAGTGCTTTATCTCCTAAGTGAGAGCACATCCCACACCTGGGTGCAGTCACTCTGTGTTCAGCATTGGGAGTCACCGTGTGCCAGTGCTGGTCACGCTCTCAAAGCTGTCCTTGGTCTAGTGCCTATGGTCAGAGCTTGCCACTGAACCACTTATTAAGTGCATGAAGGAAAAAAAGGAAAATAATACACTATTTATAAGATAATGAGTAGATACACAAGGAAAGTCAAGTCTAATGGTAATGAAGAATACCCAGAAAAGATCCCTGAAAGGAGAAATTGAAAAAAAATAGAAATGTGAATGACCCATAGTACCAAACAGTTTTAAGAATACAGCTCAGAATTTGTACCAGATGCTCCTTTGCCTTTAAATATATCTTTCTTTATCAAAACTAATGATCCTGCAAAAGGCTAAGAGGGCTATGACTGTTTAATAACCTAAGAAATATGCTGCCACAATGCAGTTCATGATGAAGAGTTCATTAGAAATTCAAGATATAGCCAGAACTGAATTTTGCTCAATGTATTTACTGTTAAATAACCTGAGATTAACAGAGAGAAAAAAAAATAGCCTAGTGCTGTGCTTCTTCCCCAAGTCAACCAGCAAGTGTCTGGGACTGGCAGTAAACTCATCACACGAGGAAGTTATTTCCCATCATGATGGAAATGCATTTTTCTCTGAAGTATTTGGAGCTGGTCCCTGTCAGGGACAGGATACTGGCCTGGACAGACTCTGTCTCTGATGCAGGATGGCAGATCCTCTGCTCAGCTGTCAAATGTCTGCATGCGAAAATCTCAGTGAAATAAGCAGGTCTCCTCAGGAAATGCTTTCCCTCCAGCCAAAGTTATTCTTCATTTTGATGACAGCATCTCTGTTTTACAAACCTTTCCCAAACCTTTCTGTGGGTTTCCTTCCCACAGAATATGATATATTTTCCAGATCTTGTAAAACAGTAATTCTGCCTACCTGGAGAGGAAAATACCCAGAGATCTCAGTAACTTCAAAGTAGTTGGAAACCAAAACACTCCAGGCAGGGACCTTTCAATTCAAGGTGATAGTTCATGCAAAGGCAGGCAATTACAGGGAGATGCTAATTAGCTACACATTAATACTTCAGAGGACAGTCTTTGGGATTCTGTCATTGCAGCAACACACCAAAATGTGGGTAAAGAGTGGCCTCTAACGAGACCAGAGACTTGAAGGTCCTGTGGAGATTGATACCAGCTGTGTGGGGAAGAGGTGGCCACTGGGTGCAGCTGCAGCCCTCCCGGAGGAATGGGGACTCAGTGGCAGCAGCTCAGGCAAAAATGGGGGTAGAGACAGGGTGTCAGTGCCCTGCAGGGTTCAGACCTCAGCAGATAGAGTGTGTCACTGAAAGGCCCTTTTGTGGGATTCATGCCAAGTAAGTAGTGGTGTTATCAGGACTATTCTGTGAGAAGAAATAGTTTATAAAACATTAAGTTTACTCTTTTTTTTTTAAATTGGTAGGTAAAACCATAATCTGAATGACTATTTGCTGCTGCTGCTGCTCCTGTTGCTGCTCAGAATCTTCACCCTAATTCCTCATTTCTCTTCTCTTGTTGCTGTTCCTTGGACCTCAAAAATCTAAAACTAGAATAAACTGTCTGCATCTTACAGCCAGGAAATGCACAGCTGAATGCCAGCAAAAGAACCACATGTCAAAGGTACTGGCAGCTGGAGATGCTGTCAATACCTGCACTGGGAGAAACTTGCTAAAAATTCTCCTGACTCTGACAAGGAAGCAAACAGCAGAAAAAATGAGGAAAAGCTGTGTGTATATGCTTCAAGGTGCAAAGCACTGGGACACTAAGCTTTCACAGGTTTAATGCTCTGTGTTCACCCTCCTGACTACTATTACCAATGAGCTCAAGGTAGAAAAGGAACTTCATAGTGAATACACATTTGACTGGAAAAGTGGATAAACTTTAATGCAGTTAGGTGCAATAATAAGAGAAACAAGGCCCTTTCTCAGAACATCCAAGACTCAAAAAAAGCAATAATGTGGGGCCACTGTCTATTGTCCCACCTGGTATCATGTATGCATTCTGTCCAATACTGTGATCAGTTTAGCTAGTGGTATCAGCAACTGCACTTTCTGAGAAGCAAGTTACTTGCTTTCAGTACTCCCTGTAAGGCAGTGCTTCAGAGAGCACCCTTTGGAATACCATCTTCACAAGGGACAGGCCAATAAAGAAGATATATGGGAAAGTCTTTATCATAATTGCGATATCCTAATTTAAAACAGCATAAAATATAAACTACAAGAAATATTTATTAGTGTTATTTACAAGATCAAGAGATTATAACCTGAAACTGAGTCATAGAAAAAAGATTAATTGCACCATTTTGTCAAAAAGGCTTAGAAACCACAGTATAGCTAGTAACAATTTGCCAGGATTTGTTGTAATACAGCAGATGTCACATTGTTCACAGCAAGACCTCCAAAAAAGGACACCACAACCGTTGAAACACAATTTAAACACCATTAGAAATGGACAACTTGCTGGCACTTTTACAGGGAGAAGCTCCATGACTGTAATTGAGGGAACAAACACCCATGTAGCAACTTTTCCATTCAAAAAGGGAAAAGAAATATTTGTAGATGTCAGAAATGTCACAAATCCACAAAGGGAATTATTTAAAAGACATAGAAGTGTGGCATAAAAATACAGAAGCCCATAGGAAAAAACATCATGATAAAGAGCTGATAAAACACACAACACTTGGAGAAACTGTTAATCTCCCCAAACTGCTCAGTGCCTACTAGAAGATAAAATGAGATCAATGAGATATTGAATCTTTTAGGACAATCAGTCCTTGATGAGGATTTAGTAATTCTGGTTAATTTGTGGAACAACCAAGTATTCTTGGCTACCAAAGAACTGTGGAAGGCAGAAACAGTTAGCTCTGGAGCATGGACTGCAGAACCAGTCCTGGTCCTTACAACCAACAGTTGCACAGGGAAAGGTACTCGGGAGACCTCTCAGAAGGTACAGGCAGGGAGAGTGGGCTCTGCACTTCCCCAGCAAGAATGGTCAAAAATAGCTGGAGACTGCTTCCTTTGTTCAAAACTGCAGAACCAGAGCCCAAGGAGCTTGGCAGCAAAGCCTGGTGCACCCAACAGGGCACAGCAGGAGCTGCTGGCTGCTCTTTCTGAGCTCAGAGGAAACCATTACCTGTGCTAGCTGATTACTATGGTAATTTTTCAAACTCAATCAAACAACCTGGGAGCTGACAATACAGCAAATCAGGCTGTGACAGAGCCCCACAAAGCTTGCAGGCTGCAAGGGGAGTGGTGTACAGTGAAGAAACATCAATCTTCAGTGCATTTTCACATCTATGTATGCCATTTAGACTCTACAAATTGCCAGGAGTTACATGTTTCTTGTTAATTTACCATGTTGTTTTTCCTAAATTCTATGGTTTACAAAGCCTCATACCAAGCTAAAAGGAGGAGTGTGTGTTGCCCTCCAAGAACTAGTTTGTGTCTTGCACTTGTCTTAATGCTACTTTATTCATAGAGAAAGGCTCTATTGGAAGATGCAAACAAATACCTCCCTGTCAGATAAATGGACTAGAGGGACTTTATGACCTGAGAAATGTTCATAGCTGTGAGAATTACCCCATGGCAGAGTTTGCTACATAAGGGACCTGCAGTGAATTTATTAAAGTAATAGTCAGCAACAAACCTCTGAGGGATTTAACAGGGTGGATGTCCCAGACATGCACAACCTGCTCTCCAGATTTTTCTTGGCCCAGTGGATGGAAAGGTGAGAAATATGCAAAAAATAGTCAATCATCTATGAAGCACAGAAAGTTAGGGTTGTGCAGACCTTCCCCTAGTTTACTGAACTACTGAAAATAAGCAAAAACTGTGATTTGTTTGTAATGCCAAGAATTAACAATCAATATTTGTTCACTGGAAGATAAGCTAGAAATTGTACTATAATAAGAAGTGACAAATCACTTAAAACTTCCACAAGAAATGTCGGTATTGTGACAAGATTCCTAAGGAGATTATCTGTCCTCACAGTAATTAAATCAGCAAACAACCTAATTTTTATGCACACAGAAGGGACACACAGGGAAAGAGGATAACACCGTGCTCTTCACTGTGCAATATCCTGCCAGCAATACCAAAACTGCAAACAAAGAGAAAACATGTACAGTATTAGCCAGCCCTGAGAACATCCTGCTTACCACAGAGAAGAGAAAATTCCAACACAGCCAACCCAAGCCCAGATGATTTTTCATGTTTTGGCTATAGCTGCAACAGCCAAAAGAAACGCTTTCTTCAGATGGAAAAGAAGATTTAAATGCCCAAGCAAAGGATTAAAGAACATTTTGTGAATATTTATAAGAATCACTACAAAATTCCTTTGCTTATGAGAACATGTGTTAGGACAGAAGTAAATAGTCATATGGATTTTTTAAGGTAGGGCTATGAAATTAGAGAATTAGAGTCCTCCTTAATCTTTTTTCATGTGTCTTGAGCTGAGTTGTGAGCAGAGCATGTGTTTGAAATGTTTTGTTAATAAACAGCCTATTTAGTTTAGCTTATCCCCTATAAATTTCCATTCCTTCACAGAGCCTAAATAAAAGCAATAAAATCACGTTTACATTGGGATATTTGCCCTTTTTTTCCTACAGGTAATTTCTTTTACCCTCTTTTTAGCACTGCTGTGTATGCAAAGCCTAAGTATAAAGTAAATTACCAGCTGAAAATGTATCTTCAACTTAAAACAAAGAGTAGAAAACTGAGACCATCTCATAGGCATGGCCTTCCAGGAGAATGATCTTCAGATGCTCTTGTTGAACAGTGAATGTCCCTGTGGCCAATTTGGGGTGGAAATAAGATAAATAAAATTAATAAGAAATAAGATAACCCTGTGGTGTTGTTCCATTTCTTTGGGAGGCTCCTGATGTTGCCGTTTCACAAGGGAAAGGAACAGAAGAGGTGAAATTCTTGAAGTGACCATCACATCGCCTTTGGTCCCGTGAGCTTTTTGAATTGTAGGTAAAGCCACATGGCCAGTGTAGAGGGGAGGCAAAGAGGAGCAACTGCTGCTGCTCTCTGGATCTCTGCTCTCAGCACACCTGGGCCATGTGTCCTTTAGGCAGCCAGGACAGGAGTAGGAGCAGTGGCAGCTACAGCCAGCAATCAATAGAACAAGAAGAGCGGAATTTGGAGTACCAAGCTGTATATCCGAAGCGCCAGCTTTGTAGGAATTCCACCAATGCCAAGCCAGAGTGAATGAGCTCAGTTCAAGCTGCAACACCACAGGCCTGGGCTTGGGAGCAGGATGTACTGTACCCAGAGAAAATAGAAGCAGCAAGACTCAAAGCTGGAAATTCAAAGCTCACTTCAACCAAGCCTTCTTCAGCTCTTGGAAAACAGCCTTGGTAAATCTCTAGTCGCATCATCATGACAATTTTCCCAGCTTGTTGGCTAAACAGTACCAGTACTAAATATAGCCCTCTTTGGCATGCCAGCAGGAGCTTGCCAAACATGAAGGAGAGTAATTTGTCCTTCCTGAGAAGACACATGCCACCCTCAGGCATATGGTACCGAGCCAGAAACAATTCACCCCAGAATGGCAAAGAGCCCACTACCAGCCTTGGCCTGATGTGTTCCCACACTGCCATAGAATCATGGATAGCAGCGTGGAGCAGAACTGGGGTATTCCAGGGCACTATTTTTCCCAGGTAACAGTCACTATTTTATGACAACTCACCGAAGTGCAAGGTTAAAAAGTAATACCATCATTTTAAAAACCCACAAAAGCAGAGAGTAATGTGATGAATCTTCACACAATGTTTTAAGGTTCTAAACCCTCATATGAGACTGCTGCACCTTTGGCTACTTTTAATATATAAATTGGTATGTACCAATAGCTCTGTGACAAACAGATTGTCACAGCTGTCAGAGTGAGTCACAAGAAATCAACTGCATTTGAGAGGAAATTGGCTTATCCTTTAAAGAACAGGCTTGCAAATAAACAATGGTGGGAGACATATTTAATGTAATGTCATACTTTGCTCAGAAAATTAGCTCAGCCAGAGAAAAAATAAAAAATAAAAAAACCCAATTTATTTGTGGGTCTCTTCTGATGGATTATATTCTCGTAAAGTCAGACAGACCATTTCAGTTTTTAGTAGCTTAGACACCAACAAGGTCCAAGAACAGCCTTTAAACTGACACAGAAACATGACATTTCCATTTCTTTGGGACCTCTGATCTTTCCCCCCAGAAAGAAACGAATGAGTTGCAGTCTTACACTGGAAATGGATTATTTATGAAAATGCTTCTGAGCAATGAAGTGTTAGACCTTCATCCAACAGTGAGAGCTGGCCAAGCACAAAGGTCCACAGGCACACAGCTGCTTACAAGGTAATGACCAAGAGCAACAGAGGAAACACAGATCTGGAGAAGGAAATTGCTCTGTTCTTCCAAATGCAACAATTATGCTCGGACACAACCAAAAGTAAGAAAGGAAATCAGCATTAATTAACAGTAGACCTGCTCATACACAGAGTAGAAGACTCTCTCCAGAGCTTCCCATGTAAGAAGCTATACTAGATCTGTTCAAAAAATCTTTTTTTTTCCAGTTGAAAAGGTGGATAAGGAGAATCAAATGCACTGAAACAACAGAAAGGTATTGCCCATTACCTTCTCCATGGGAGAACCACCAAGATGTGCTAAGCAAAGGGCTTTGCACTGGTGAAGTTTTTTATTTCCAATCTACAGCTGGGGAGTGTCTGCCTCAAACAGCAGAGAAGAAGCAAGTTAGGAAGTTGGTTAATTACTCATGGGATCATCATCTCTCAGAGGGAAAATCAGAAATGTCTTTAAAGGAGCAAAGGGCAATGGGACCAGCAATTGAAAAGTTTAGGTGCCTGTTTGCAGGTTGAGAACTTAAATTACATTTGTTGAGATGTTTTGAAGAATCAAGAATTATGAACCTTCTGCTGCAGTAAATGCCTTTTGCTGCAAAGGCTTTGAAACTCCAGGTGTGGCAGAGACCTCATGCAGGGTCTGGTCACACCAACTGGACTGTCCCTGAGTCCTGCAAGTGTGCTGCTGCTGCCATTTCTGTCAAATTTCAGCTGAAGATCAGCACAGAGGTGCTCAGAATCAGAGAAGGTGGTGGTCCAGGTAAAAAAGAGCTAGAGAATAGAAGATTTATAGATTTGAGGAATTTTTCCCCCTTTACTTCCTGCAGTGAAAGAAGAGATATGTGGCCTATTTAATATTCTTTAACTACTCTTGAGCTTGAGTAATGTTCCCCTTAAAAACCTTCTGGACATGTAGCTTGGCTCTTAACTAAGTGCTCTTTGTTTGGAAAACAGCCATAGGCACTCACCCTTATCTCAAGAGTCAGACAATCAGTACTGTGGTGTCATGATATGTTCATTCTCTTTAGGTTTCATATGAACAAGCTGGATTCCTTGGAATAAAAGTGGCTTTTCTGTCCTGCTGTGTCAGGAAATAAAGACATTTCTGACATATAATACTATTTTCCTAAGGATAAAGTCATCTTACTGTGCCAAGGACACTCTTTTTAAGGCCATAGAACGAAGTAACTCCAAAAATGCACTGGGTTTTATTTATGTAAACAAATAGTTTTCAAGCTTTCTGTCTAGCCCAATGCATTATTATTATTGACATGAATACATAGTTGGCTTCCAAATAGGCCTGAAATCCCTGTAGTTCCTCTACGTTCAATACAAAAACCCTAAAAAAATCCCAATTTTTGAAACATCACTGCAATCTAACAGCTTAGCAGGAGGTTCTCATCTGTTTTCAAAACAGATTTCCAGTGAGTTTCAGCCCGAGGTGGTTCTTTAAAACTTGCAGATTTGTACAGTCAGGCTCCTTCTGTTTCATCAGAGAGTGAATAATCTTTTCCATGTTTCAGTTATTACCATTTTAGTCACAGAACTCAGCCTCATTTTGTAATTTCTGCTGGGTGAGTAATTCCTCCTCACCCAAGTAGCACCATTGAGTTTCCACATGAGCAAGAACTTGCAAGATCAGGACCTTTCACCCTCAGCTCTGCCCCTTTTTTAGAGTGTAACTATTTTTACTCTTCAGCTTCCAGGCATAAAAATGTTGACATCTAAACTGAGGAATGCCAATGATTGAGACACAGAAAGAAAATAAAATCTATTGATTAAATTATTTAGAATGTTTACAAGACATTGCACTATTAAGCAAGGAGCTGTTTACACAATAGAGTTATTTAAAAATATCTACATGTTTTAAAAGTCCAAGTCTTAAAATGCTGCACATATTAAAAATGAAATAATGTTTCATGCTTTACTAAGTAGTAGATATTTCAAAACAATAGACATTTCAAAATAAACTTTAACACTTATTAGTCTGACTCCAGTAAATGCATCCTTCCATAAACCTTTAGAGGAACTCTTCCTACATCTCCATATACTGACCAGCAGAAATCCAACCCTTCCAGGCACAAAGTCCTTACCTGTTTCCTTAGCTTGGCTGCTGTCACTGGTGACACATGCCCTGTGTTAATGGCCTGTGTGGTGGGACAGAGAAGCCTGAGCAGGTTTGCAGAAGGCACAAGGCAGGGAGGAGTGGCTGCCACAGCAGATGGCTGTGCTGCCATTCCTGGGGCTGGGGCAGGACAGAGGCTCTGCAGCTGTGCTGGGCATGCACACACCACACTGATCCAGTCAAGGGCCACTGCCGCTGCTGAGGGGCTTGTAACAGCAGCCTCTGCCACACAAGGAGAGGCTTAGGGAGCTGGGACTGCTCCCCCTGGAGTCAGGGCCAGACTGTTCAGTGGGGCACGGGGACAGGGCAAGAGGCAGAGGGGACAGGCAACAGGCAGGATCTGAAACACACAATTGTCAGAGGTCCCTGCCAGCCTCAGCTGCTCCATCATTCTGTGGTTTTCTCCGTATTTTGAAGACTATGAGACACTGTTCTTGTCTCTTTCTCACCTCTCATTAACTTACTACTTCACAGGAGAAAATAATTTGAGCCCAGAAGGACCCAACCCCAATATCATCTGCAGTGGTCAGTGGATTTCTAGCATCCTCATGTGCTGGTTCTGCACATGATGCACTGAAACACTGACAGGACATGAAAGGTTTTCACCGCCTGTAAAATGTAGGCATAATCAAGCCTACTATTTTCTGTGAATGCAAATCAGTTATTCTGACACAGTCAATACTGGGTCTACACTGCCCTCCATCATTTAGAAGTGTTGTGCCATTTCCATGGCACGAAGGAGTGGGCCCATCTCTGTGCCAAAGCTTCCCCTCACACAGGGAGGGATGGGGAGGGCTGAAGGTTGCCTTGCCAGCTTTCACTGAGAGCATCTCCATGGCAGAAAGTTCACTGCTCTTTGGCTATTAAACACAAAAACTCTCAGTTACTAAGAAACCCAAATTTCCTTTGCATCTGGGCACATTAGAGCCCAGGACAGGGTTTGCTGCAGTTCTCCAGGATGGCCCCTGCTGGGATGTGGTGTCTTTTTGTCTCAGGAGAGCCAGTATGGTGCTGTCTGCTTGTCCTCCTCTGCCCTCCCTCCCTGTTCCTATCCTCCTGACCTGCCAGGAGGTCAATGCCAAGCAGGGAACAGTGCTGCTGACACCAGATATGTGACACACAGAGGTGCAGCCAAAGAAAAGGTCTGCAAGGAGTCAGACCTTCCTCCTGGTGTGTTATGGTGCTTCCTTCTCTCTGCATCTGTGTTGAAAGAGCAAGAAATGGTGGAGATTCACAAAGACCTGTCTCATTTCTGTAAGCACACACCAGATTTGCTGATGTGCCTGATCTGGACATTCCCAGGACAGGCAAGGAGACCAGTGCAACCCCAGCTCATGTTCCTTCCCTGCCACTCCAGCTGCAGTGATGACTGGGCTCCTCCACGCATCTTAATCCATGTAAAATTGATTCCATGGGGAGGACCATAAAACCAGGCTAGCACTTTGTGGATTAAGTAAAAGATCTCAGCCTGGTGAGTATCACATTGGAAACTGGCCAGGGAAGTGGTGTGGCATTGATCACACACTGAGAACCTCTCAGTGTCCTCCATAATCATTATCCTCTTTTAAAATAAGGGTAAGATCAGCTGGACCTTGCTGCCAGCTCCCACAGGACAATCTGGTTCTGTAATGTAAGTAAAAGAGGTTATCTGCTGCCTGCATCTTCCTCCTCTATTTCTGTTCATGGTGAAGTATCCATACTGCAGTCTTTCCAGACCTATTTTGAGAAGGATAAAAAGCTGAGGACTTACTTTGAAAGATGACTGGTCCTGTCAGAAAAATGATTGGTCAAGGGGAATTTTCTCACTCAAAGATCCCCACACTTCTGTGTCTGCATTCCTGCTACATGACTTCATCATCACCTTCAGAAAGTATCAAAACAAAGACCTAGTTATTACAGATAGCCAAGGGGATGCTTCATGAGTGACTCTTACCTTTCAGAGTGATAGTTCTGGGGCAATTACACTTCCCTTTTTTTCCTATGGAAAGGGCAGATCTGCTTTTTTGAAGTTCTGCTAATGTTTCTGCCCTAGTGGCCTGTTTTAGGAATGTTTACAGTAGGGCTACCAGAGAAATGTGGATTTTAAACACACATGCTCATGAGAAGGGAACTGAGTGCATCCAGAGGAGGCAACGAGGCTGGGGAGGGGCTGGGAACACAAGCCCTGTGAGGAACAACTGAGGGAGCTGGGGGTGTTTAGCCTGGAGAAAAGGAGACTCAGGGATGACCTCATCACTCTCTACAATCCCTGAAAGGTGGCTGCAGTCAGGTGGGGTTGGTCTCTTTCTCCAGGCAGCTCGGACAGAACCAGAGGACACAGTCCCAAGCTGCACCAGGGGAAATATGGGTTGGATATTAGGAAGAAGTTTTTCACAGAAAGAGTGATCAGGTACTGGAATGGCCTGCCTGGGGAGGTGGTGGAGTCACCATCCCTGGATGTGTTTAAAAAAAGCCTGGATGTGGTGCTCGGTGCCGTGGTTTAGTTGAGGTGTTAGGGCTGGGTTGGACTCGATGATCTTGAAGGTCTCTTCCAACCTAGACATTCTGTGATTCTGTGATTTTAGGGCAGATTCCATAGCCAAATTTTTTCTCTTGTACATCATCAGCTTGAACCTCTCTGTTGCTCCTTAGGCAATGGTTGTGCTGTAAATCAGTCCAAAGCAGATCCATTCCAGCTAGCCTCAGCTCCTAGATGGTTCCTGAGGATTTACCGGCTGTGCATTTGGGCAGCCTCCAAATTGTCCTGCCAGGTAGGCCCAAAGGGGGATTTCAGCAGGCCATCACCATCTCCCCAACATCTGCTGGGCTCTGATACTTGCAGCAGAATCTGAACAAAGCAAGAACTCTGCCCCCAGCTCCCTGCATGCAGTCCTTAGGTGGAGCGAACATGAATAATGGAAGATCCTGGAATAGGAAGGAGAACCAACTGTTAATGGCCAGTGTGAGAGGCTCCTGCTAGCTCTCCCAGCTAGCTTCTGCCCTTCCAGCTCCACATATGTAACCACTGTCCTCACCAAATGGGTTCAGTATGAGCAAGGAGTACTTACATGACAAAACGTGCAAAAGTGCTGTTGCAAAAGCACTTGAGTCCAAAAAAAGCATAGTTTGAAATAAATAAGGGGCATTGGGAAATTACATTCTGGCAACTGCACAAAGTGTGTGCATTTCCCATAGAACTGAATAAAAATAGATTGTGTCGAAAACAACGATAAAAAACTCATAGGAATGCATGTCTGGCACAGTTTATATTCCACTCCTGGGGCTAAAGTTGGGATATTGAAAGTATGGTACAATTAAGAATTTTACTTTAAAAATGTAAATACTTCTGTTTCTTATAAAAGTATAAGAAATAATCACATACTTTCTTTGATGATCCATAAGTCTACATGAAATAGCCAGTTTTAATTCACTGCAAGTCAGCTGAGTTAAGATACTTACACTGCATTCATAGACAGATTAACATGATGGGATCTTTAGATCCTGCCAAAATAGAAACAGTAATGTCATATAGAGACAAATGCATGTTTGTTTATTTATACATGCACACACATACACTTGTAGAGAGAATAAAAACATAGTCTTTCTCTTCCAGAATCTGTAAAGGTCATTACATTTTGATTATTTTTTAATCAAATGCACATCCAAATTTGTATAATCAAACTATCCTGAGACAAACTGGAGACTTACACTCCAGTGCACAGCTCTGACACATTCACTTTTGTCCTTTAAGACCTGCTAGTTTGAATTAAGGTTCTTCTCTCAAATGTAGCCATTCCAACTACAGGCACATGTCTTTCCTTACAGATTAGGCAGTACCTGAACCCATCTTGGCTGATGCCTTTGGGACACTAAAGTGTCTGTCATACAGTCCAGCAGTCCCTACCCAAGCCCAGCTGTGTGTAGGTGTGCAGAGACACCCAAACTGAGAGAGGGTCAGAGGGGTGGTTTTACTCACTAATGATATTTTCAGTTTTCAGCAGGACAAAAGTCTGCAGGAACATTACCATTACATTAGGTTCAACCCAAAGAAAACATTTTAGCTGGTGCCCTCTTTAACCAATACTTGTGCAGAAGCTTTATTCTTCTTGCCAAGAATAACTAATAATTTCCTCAAGAATATAATGAGTAACAATTAAATCTATCAGAGAAAAAAAAAACAACAAACTAAAACAAAACAACAAAACAGACAAACCAGAACAACTCCACACAATAAAATCCAAACCCACAAAACCAAAAAATAACCCAAGTCAAAAGCCCAACAGTTCATGTTCACTGAATAAGTTGCCTCTTCCCTAGAAGACATCACTTCCAGACTCCACAGAGCTGACTCCTTCCTTCTGGAAATTAGCTCCCAAGAAACTGATGTTAATTCTCTTAATGACTACTTTTAGGAACAGTGACAGTTAATGAGAAACACAAGGCATGGAATTGTAGTGTTCAATTGTTCTCCATCCAACAGCTGTTTCTACTCATTTTCTCCCAGTTTTTGCCACAAAGTAGATGATCTGAAGACTTCAGATCTAAGCTCAGGACTAACAGAAGAAGATTTGCAGGGAGAAAGTTCATTTTTCAAAAAGTATCAGATTCCCCAGCTTCCTCAAGGAAAATGAAGCAAAACTATCCATTCACTCTTTTTCATTGAAATAAAACCCAAGCATCCACAGCAGTGACCGTAGGTTTTCAAAAGCACATATGTATTATGATTTTTTCACTAGTGCTTTATATTTCAGAAGATCTAAGAATTACTGCATCTTTGGGGATATTTGTGTGTTCTTCTAGTGATATGAAAGAGTCTGATTTTCAAAGAGAAGATGTTAAGCTATCTCTGAAAAGCAAGACTGATGCTATTCTTTTCCATAAAGGTGCTACTAGACTATACAGACTGATATCCTTCATCTCCTCGATCATATAAGCCTCTTCTACTGAGCATGGTAACAAGTGCTTAGATAAATGTTGAGAATTCTCACAGTCTTTTCACCTCAAGACATTTCCTTCATCTTATGAATAATTCCTATGTCTCTTTTCTGCACGTTTCCATTTCTCCATATTTTTTTGAATATATGAAAACTAAATCTGTACTTTTTTTTTACTGGTGTCAGGAGTGCTTTATAGAGGGAAGATCTCCCACTCCTATTTTTGATCTCCCTCTTGAAAAAAGCAAAAATCTCATTAGCCCCTTTGTCTACAGAATTACACCAGAAATTGGAGTAAAGCTGTTTTTCCATTCTGATCACCAGAACTCTTCTAGAAGCGCTGCCTTCCAAGATGAAGTCCTTCCATTCTGTAGAAACCTCTTTCTTCTGAAGTCAATGACTTAATAAGGAGCTTGTAGACTATGATTTTCTTTAAATGGACAAGTCATCCAGATCATTCCATGCTTCCCTGAGCTCAGTGACTTCACTCTTCAGCTGGGTTTTGTGTCATCTGGAAGTTATATCAGCAACATTTATGCTTGCTCCCATGTGATTGCAGGAGGTGTTGAACAGAAGCAGCCTACTGTAAATTCCTGGGGAACTTCTCCATCTGATGATGATTTTCTGTTGTTAGATATTTGGAGAGATGTCTCTGTTAGCCATTTAACAGGTGGTCTTGACAGTGTATGGTGCCATTTTTATAAAAAGTGTTGGGCATCAAACGAAATAAGATCCTCAAAAAAGATTAAGTCTACTACATCTACTCTGTCATTTTATTTCATTGCTTTTAAAATGAGAAGGTTTACTTTTAATGACAAATTCAGCACTCACTATATTGACTTTAGAAACTCTAGTCACATTTTTCTGAAATTACAGGTGATTATGAGAGCCCAAATTGAGGCACATAAAAAGGAGCACTTTTCTAAGAGACAGTATGCTGTAGTTTCTGAATATCAAGGATGACAAACAACAGATTTCAATGAAAATCAACAGCTGTTCATTTACTGAATAGTAACACTTGTAAACAGAACTTGTAATAAGTCACAAAGCTCATACTCCCTGGAAAATACAGTTTGGGGTTAAAAAGGATGAGGGAGAGTGAAAAAGCAAGGGACTTGAGGTTAGAATATGTGATTCTCTACATTTCTTTTGAACATCTCAGTAGATGAGGTGGATGGAACACTTGGATTCAGGACCAACATAAGCCAACTAGAATTTGAATTGCTGATGATCTGATACTCCTCCTCATAAGCCATGACTTCTGCTCTCTTCTCCCTGACAGCATGATGATTCATCTCAGCTCTAATCAGGCATTTAATTTCACTGACTACATAGCACTACAAGTGCCTAAAAGGTGATACAAGGGAGAGGAAATGAACACTTGTTCTTGGGTTAGCAGATGCCATTTTGTGAGAGGAAACTCTTCAAACTGTGTATCTGGTTAAACTGAGAATTGGTAGTGAAAGAGGCAGGGGCTGTTTCACTTACACTGCTTTGCTGCTATTCTGTTTCTTCATGTGGATTCCTTCCATCCAAGTTTTGAACTTGGCCCTTCTGTTTCCTCAGGGAAAATCCTCATTGGCATAAATAACAATTTTACTTGAGTATGTGAATGGCTACTTGGTTCTTGCCATTCTAGATTTACAGTAGGCAGCGGAGAAGTTAAGTGGTTTGAATCCACAGAACAATAAGCACAGGCAGAATAAAGGGTATGAGATGGAGGAGATTCAGTTGAGGGAAGAATCATGGGGAATATATTAGAACTTGATTCATGCATTACAGGCGTTAGTTTCTTATACTGTTTATAGAACTGACCATTTTTCTGATAAATAGATTTGGGTTTGGTAATGGATTTTGTAATACAATAATGATGACATTCTAATGAGAACAGAAAAGTGTGAAACTATGGATCTACACGACTGCAAGTTTTGTTATCGCTGGAAAATTCATGGCTGAGTGAGTGCCATTAAAAACAGTTAGTTAAAAAATTCTGTGAGCAAGATTTGCCTGCCTCAGAAGGACCTGAGAAGGAACAAAAAGAAAGTCAATACATGTAACATTTTAAAGGTATTTTGGAAGATCAGAAATTGGCACATGATTATTCTTATGAACTATGGTTGTTCTAAACTTACAAACCAGCTGTCGCTCAGTCAAGGGCCAGGAAGAAAAAACATTACCGTGTAGCTGATGAGATTTTGAAGCAAATATAAAATATGTCGGGATTTGAGGGTTTTGAGAAAGGGTTTTGAGAAAGGGTTTACCCTGGCTTTCACCCCTGATGTTGAGTGCACACTTGTGCCCCTCTGTATGGCCCCTTCAGCACAGCAGGCTCAGCTGGGCTCATCAGGGATGGTTGTTCGAGAGCACGTCTTTGGAAGGGCTGGAGAAAAATACTCTTATCAGGCAAAACATTGAAAGCTGGCAGAAAAAACAGGCTTGTAGTTGGATGTTGGATGGACCTTGTTACGTCAAGTTTACTAAATTTTTTTACTGAATTTACTAGATTTGCATTGACCCTGGTAAAGACAAAGCTTGAAAGTCTGACACTCATCCATTCTGCACTCTGTTCCTTGTCCTCCATGTGATCAGAAAATACCTTGTTCTCCAAGCTCTGACAAGGTATTCCCAACCACTGCCTGAAGCATGCTGTCTGGAAGTGTCCTGTGGGAGACAATTGCTATTTCTCACCTGTTAGCTCTAATCACCCAGTTTTTCACTGCTGCAAACCAGGGGAAAGGACAAGAATGACATGCAAAGCAGGTAAGCAGTGTGTTATGGAAAGTGCATCTGTTGGCTAGGAGGAAAGGAGACAACAAAGTCTTTAGGTTATTTCCTTGGGAATTGTGAGGGGAATATTCTGCCTAATCCTTTTTCAGTACAGAAGGATTTCTGTAGGCTGTATATTCTCTTTCTTTTTAAGAAGATATTTACAGCTGAACTGGAATGGCACACAAAAATTAGTAGTAACTAATAAAACTCATTGAAGAGGTGTGAACCAATACTCTCACTATCTAACTGTTCACTCTGCTAGATATAACACATATTTTCGACAGCTGTCCTCCTTATGAGGATTTAAAAGCAATTTAAATATCAATACAAGGTTTTTGGAACAGAAAGCATTTAAGGAAACCAGATGACACCAACTGGAACTACAAAGTTTGCTGCCATCCTTTGAGATACACAAAGCTCAAGGTAAGTTTCACTGGATACAAATGTTTTGGGCTGTTTTGAAACGTTTCTTTAGAAAGAAGCATTTTTTAGAATTCTGCCACTTAGGAAGCTCTTATTCAAATTATCCGAGTTTTGCATAAAAACATCAAAGGCTGGCTCTTGAGGATGTCTTCAGAGGAGTGATCTCATTTTAAGTCTGGGAGGATGAGAGTCTCTGACAAAGTAGGGGAGTCCTTGATTAGATGGCAAAAGACACTATGCTGCTCGTAAATTCCTAGAAAAATAGACTGCCTTGCCGGGATAAGAGAAAACCTCAGGGATGACAACTCTTGTAATGCTGGAAGACTCCATTAAATGGAATATTATATGCTCACAGGACACCTAGTGCCTGGAAGGCACTAATTACTAACACTCCCTTTCTGGAGGCTTCCTCGAAGTTTAGGTGTGTCTCAGCCTGGTCACAAATAGATCAATCCTATCAGTGGTGTGAGAAGGTTTTTAAGCTCCCAAGGTTGTGAATGCACCAATCTGGCATTTCTAGCTAAGAGTGACCAAGCTATGCACCTGTCCATGATGTACAGGTGTCAGCTCTCCTGCTGCTCTTGATTCTCAGCCATTTTAATGTATGTGCTACATGCTGCCCCAGCAGCGCTTCCAACAGGCAGCTGTGGCCAGGGCATGCCAGCACTGTGGCATGGCATGGAGGGGGGTGTGCTGGACACTGCAGCAGCTCTCAGAGCCTGATGACAGAGCAATCTGCTGCAGCCCAGAGACAACTCGTGGTCTGCCCCCAGACGACTTAGCTTGACTATGAAGAGGTTCCTCAAGCAGGACACTGCTAAACAACAGTGAATTTAACTTCAAAAAAGTACTTTATGATGGCCTGCAGAGCAAAATGAAGCCACAAGATGTTGCTTGAAATTTTTCCACAGCTCCACTAGCAGAGGTGTCTCCTGCCTGTTAGAGTGGCAATTTCAGCCACTCAGGCATGGTTTACTCACTTCACTAATTTACCTGATCTATAACACTTTGAAGATCCAACTTGTGAACCAAGCTCCCTTTGAAAATGGACACAGAACTGGGTTCACAACCAGAACTGAGCTCCATTTGGAAATTAATTCAATTTAAGACTGGCTTTGAGATCCCTGTCTGTGTGAAAAGTGTCACAGAGATGGCTGTATTTTGCTGTCACATTATTTCTTTGAGGTCAGGTCTTTCAGTATGTTGCTACTACAAACGCACATTTGACTGCTTATCTTACCCCAAACCCTTATGAAGCTCATTGCAAGGCCATTTGAGTAATGCTGAATGTTTAATGAAATCAATTATAAAACAGCCATGTTGTCGCAGCCTTAGACATTTTAGCAGTTAATTTGCTTGATGCATAAAAATAAGACTCCAACAGATCTTTCTGGAACCCCAAAACGCTGGCCAACATTCAGAGGTGATAACAAACCGGGGGGGGATGCAGTTTTCCTGCATTCCACGGCCATCACTGTCAAGAAGCGTTTAGTGAAGCATTGGAAAACATGGCACCCGTAATTGCTACTTACTCTACTTAAAACATTTAAGCTTCCTGGTGATGACAAGCAGCACCCACTTACCACTGTGCTAAGTAGTCTCTGCAGCATGGCTTGGAAGAGCGTCTATGCTGAGCGTTGGCACTCAGCAGTGTTTAAATTGGACTTCTTCCCCCATTTTTAAACAATTGTTCCTTTCTCCAGCTAAATTTTTCGTGGACCTTAAACAACCAGCTGACAAACAGGATGTTCTTGCTAGCACCACATCACCCCCTCCCATCCTCAATAATATAGATGAATATAAATCGACAGCATTTCAATGCGTGTGACTGATGTGGAGAAGAGCTTTAAGGTGGTGCACGGCCGTGAAAAAGCACAGCAGCAATCAGCTATGAAATGCTACATGCACTGCGGTCCTTCCCTGAGCGGGGACATGTCCGCTCATCGGGAATCCCCGCCGGTCGCCAGGGCGGATGCCTGGACGTCCCCGCAGGGAGAAGGCGCTCAAGGCTTGGGTCCCCGGGAGTCCGGGGGTGGCGGGGGCCGCGGTGCCCGGCGGGGCCGTGCCCCGGCAGGACGGCCCGAGCGGGGGCAGAGATGCCGTGCCGTGCCCGGCCCCGGCGGCTCCCGCGCTGAGGCGGGCGGGGCGCGGCGGCCGCAGTCCCCGGCGGGAGGTTGTCATGGTTTCCCGGGTCACATGCGCGCGAGGTTCCCCCGGCGCGGGGGGAGGAGGCGCCGCCGCCGAGGCTGCCAGAGCCGCTGCCCCCCGCGGGCCCGCCCCCCGCCCGCTCCCACCTGCGCCG
>VWZP01007629.1:2821177-2902397 GCA_013396995.1 Dicaeum eximium | reverse complement strand
GCCGCCCGGGCTGAGGAGCGCGGCCGGCGGGGATGGCGGTCCCGGGCCGGGCCGGGCCGCCCGCGGGGTGCGGAGCCGCGGGGGTCGCGGGGGCGGCGGGAGCGCGCTGGCCTCGGAGCGCGGACAGGGCACCGGCGGCACCGCGGGCAGGGACCGCCTGCGCTGACGCCAGAGAGCGGAGCCCGCGGGAGGTCTCCCGTATCCCGCGGCAAACTTTAACCTCCCGGGCTTTCCCCTGTCGCTGGGTGTTTGGCACACAGGTGTCACCAGATGCATCGCTTGTAGCGTATGAGCCTGTAATAGTCTAGCAAAGGTCTATCTATATGTTTCCTTTCTATAAGAGCAAATCTGCATTCTGTAATCAGTGCAAGGGTATGTCTGCCTTAGAAAACACCTCTCATGGGCATGTTACAGTGTTCACGCACTTGATTAAGCGTTTTACGTAGATGCACTTACATATGCTTCAAAAAGTAGAGCACAATTTAAAACATAATTTCTTCCTGAAAGCCAGAGTGAAATTTTCTGTATTTAGAAGGGCCTATGGAACAAGTGTTGCTGTGACAGCAAAGAACATTTGCAGTATCTTTGTGTTTGAAGGTAACACCGATCTACACGCAGCTAATGACACCTTATCTTTGTGTGGCTGACAGGCTTTTTTTAGAGACTGTGTCAATCCAGCTGCTGGGGTGGGTTATGGGACGGGTAGGAGCTGGCACTGAAGGGTGCTCTGGGCTTTGTCTTTGTGACATGAGCAGGCTTGACTGAAGGGTCAGTCAGTAAGGTTAGATGGAGAAGAGGAAAGCGTCCAAGCATCTTTATCTTACACTTTTTGAGGATAGCTTGAAGTGTATTTCATCAGCTCATCAAAGCAGTCATCCCTCCGAGTGAGTCGTGCTGGAGTTAGATTTACTTAGCAGAGTACAGAAGGCAGTTGTTTGCTTGTTGGATTTCAGTGCAGGTTTTGAAATGATGTGTTATGTGCATTTCATCAGGAAATGTAGATAAACAAGTAGGCATTTAAGAAGTGGGTAAGTTTCCAAAATCTTCACATTACCCCAAAAGACAGTCGCCATTCTTTTCATCTGTTCTTTGCAGCTATACCCACGGGTATTTAATGAGAAATTCAATCTGTCAATCAGATTCTGCAGATTTATGTGGCAATTTTAAACTCTAATGCTGATTATGTGAGATTAGTAGAAATTTGAAAATTTGCTTTTGTATTAAATTCTAATAACTAATTTTGTAAATTAGTAGAATTTTGAAAATTTGGGAACTGAAATAGTCATAATGTGGAAGAAAAAATTATTATCTTGATTTACGAACACTGGATGTGGTCTTTCAAACATTAATTATTTTAACACCAAATAATCTCATTGGTAAATGGAAAACTGGAATGTTGTATGGAGGGAAGTGCAGAAAAGTAGTTTTATTTATTAATATGTATGTGTTACATACCTGTAATTTTACAGGGTGCCCAAAGAAGCTTTCGAAGCTTTTCTAATGAATACCTGTAATCAAGATTCTTTTGACAGTCGTTTTGTTGTGATTGTGAAGAGGGAAAGCCATTATTGTCAATATTCTCATTAATGAACATCCTAGAATCTCTTAGTTTGATGAGTTGATTTACTTGTTTGACAAAAATCCTTTAAAATACCACATTTTTAAGCCTAATATATTTTGAACATTTAATTGTATGATGGTTTATAAATTATGTCAGCTTAAATTATTAATTAAAAGAAACAAGAAATGAAAATATTTGTGAAGCCATGTGAAGGTTAATAAGAAGTAACTCATGGTAAATGATTACTAATTGTGTGCTTGTGTGTGTGTGCATTGTGCAGAAGTGTGTATTTTAATTTCAAATTTTATGTCTGCCCTGAATATATTCTTCTAAGGTAACATAACAGTGCATCCTCTCAGCCTTTTGTTAATAACTAGAGGCATAAAGGCTTGCCCTCAAATATTTGTTTAATGGGTTTAAATACCAATTTATAAGATTGTTTTTTCTATGCTTTTGCTTTCTGCTTCTAGAAGTAGCAGTTCATAAGAACTGAGGTTGGGGGAAAGTTTTTAAATTTTTTTTTTTGCCTTTATGAATTATTAAACTTCTTCTGTATAGCAAATTTGTCCATTCCAAATTTGCATCCTTAGGAGATGGCAATAAATTTGAAAAGTTGATAAGCAAGTGTAAAAGGAAACCCTCTGTGAAGGAGGTCAGACCTGGTGGTGGTGTCTTTCCTTTGCTAAAGCCATACATTTGAAATGTCAAACTGACAGTATTCCTTAATTAATTCAGTCAGAGCACTGTTGAGCTTTCACTGTAAATGCTCAAAAACTATTTTTTTTTTCCCTACCAAATGTTTCTAAATACCTACAAGCACTGCAGTTGAACTCTTTGTCAGTATTAGTTTTGCCCTTGAAATGTATTTTGGAAGGTACATGAGCATTAGCCTGTTTCAGAAATGATGAGCTGAGGCATAAGCTGTGTTAAAAAGAAAAAAACCCTGTACTTGGGATTAAGAGTTATATGTAAACCCTGAATTAAACTCTTTTCAGGTCTCTGCTGTGTCCATTACCTCAGCTGCAGAAATCACATAAAGGTAAAAGCAGTTACCTTGTCTGGAGGGAGAACTTCATTGTATTGGTGTCATAATGTTGAATTGGCACATGGAGTTAAGATGACCTCAGAAATGACATTCTGTATGTGCAGAACGTTTAGATTATACCCTTTGGAACATACAGTTTAATTTGGGAAAGTTTTTCAGGTATTTTAGTTGATTTATTTGTTTGGTTTAAAAAAAAATTAATTAATTGTCCTACATGGGCATAGTGGCATTAATCAGTTACAACAACTAATTCCTACTAACACTAATGGCAGACACTAAATTGAATAGGAAATATATATATAAATGAGCCCTATTTTAGAAAATTTATCTAACTTTTAGCGGGTCCGAAGTGCATAGTAAGATTTATTATACTGTGTCTGCAAGATTTGAAAATACTCATTAAATTATTTGTTCTTTTTACAGTGACTATACTTTTATTTTCACATTACCACTTACATGTTGATTTGCAACTTATCTTGGTGGGCAATAACCTATGTAATTTGTAACAGTTGTTTTAAAATATTTGTAGATAAAAATTTGTATTTCATCTAGCCTTAACATGAATTAGTAGAGGAATTTTTTGAGGTAACATTGCTGTTCTTTAAACTCAAAAATTATAGTGCTGTATGTATGATTTGGCACAACATAGCCTCTGTTTACTTTGTTTTTCTTTTGTTTTGTTTTACTTCAGTTTGTTTTGGTGTCTTTCTCAGAGAGTGGTGTATTCTAACAGGAAAATACTACAGCTGTCCCTCTCCTCCCCCGTGTGCTTCTGTTGGTGTGTTGGTTGCTTTGAGTTCCTTCTTTGAAAACTTGAGCTAGAAAACTCAAGTCTGTATCTCAGCTTAACCCACTGATTGTGTCTAAATCATATGAGATCACTGTTTAGGTAAAACATACATATTCTACCTTACAATGCCAATTTTAAAGGCATGTCTTTATTTTAGTTAATTTATTCAAGTCTGAAGTGCTTCACAGATGTACTGTTCATAGAAATTTTGAAATAACAGGTAAATTGTAGAAACCAAAAAAACTTTGCACACAACTGCATTTGTGTCATGTGTACATAATGGGTAGATTAGAGCAGTGGAAGGGGTCAGTAAGGACAAGGGAGCAATATAAAAATACATACAAGTTGAAGTAGGATATCCTTAAACCAGGGGCTGTATAGAAATCATGTGAATTTCTTATAAATATGTATATTCAAACTAAAATCTGTGGTGTGATGGATAATGGCTGAAATCACTACCATCTGATATGTACTTAGCCAACCTGAGAAACGAAGTTTTAATTATTTCTACGGTCACTCTTCTGAAATACAGACAGAAATAAAGCATTATTTGTATGGTTACAAGGACAAACCCAGCGGGACCCAGGCTGGGGCAGCCTTACTGTGGATGCAATTTGGAAGGGACGAGTTTGCAGCCACAGACCAGTCCCCTGTGAGCATGGCATTGTTGGAGCAGTCCTTGGCAAGGCTTTGGGCCCTATCTCCTTGCCATTTTCTAGACTATGCCTGCTGTCATTCAGAGAATAACATGTAAATGAAGTGTTCAGGGTGGGTGTTTGGGGAGAAGATGGATTCTGTGAGGGAAAAGAATTCCAGCTGCAAGAATTCGGTGCCTTGCTGGTCCAGTGGGTCTTGGTCAGGGTTTAGCTACTGGCTGCTCTTCTCTGCTAGTCTACACAGTCACAAAACCACAAAGCTTCCTATCCTTGCTGTAAATCTTCAAAAACATGCAGATTTTTGAAATAAGGCTTCCAGTACTTTTGACAGGAGCAAATGAAAATATTTTCTTTCTGTTAACAGTTATTTTAGAGAGTAAACCCAAGCAAGTTGGCATTGTTTGTGGTTTGTTTGGTTGGGGTTTTTATAATTCCTTAATCTGACACAGGTGTTTGATTCAAGTTGAGAGATTTATCGTCAAGAAACTTAGTCTGACAAAATCATAAGCAACTAGAAATGTGAAGTTATATGCACCATTTAGTAGCCTGTGTAGTAAGGGCTATGGTTCCCTCTCAGACATGTATCTACTTGGGATTGTAGATGAAAGGAATGCTTTTGACGCAATCATTTTTTAAAAAGTAAGTATTTTTATATTAATAATTTAGTTGGAATGATAGCAGCCTCCACTCAAAAGTATTTATGCATCCCTGCTAAAAATTAAGTATGCATGAGTGGAAGTGTCTCTGCTGGCTAATATTTTGTTAAAGTTTGTTAAAGTGTATTGAAGAAAAGCAGGAGAAAATTCCAAAGACCTATGGACAGAAAAGTAGTAGAACTATACCAAAAATATTTGTCTTCAGCTTCTTTTTCGCTAAAGAAACAACATAGAGATGATTTTAGCTGACTGTTCAGCTTGGAAAAAGAGAACAGCATTAATTCAGTATGTATAGGAAGACATAAAGTTTTGCTGGCATGGGTTTGTAGTGATTGCATTATGGGTTATAACCTATAAGCAATGTCAGTACTAACATTTGCACAGCAACACTCAGTTTCTTGCTTGTATCACGTCTGTTTCAAAGGAAACCTTGCTTCCTCAGGAGCTCTCTAGGAATATTTTTTCACTTGCTGACTTCATTTCAGTTTCCCAAAGAAACCTTATATTTTTTGTTCCCCGTGTTTACTCTTGTTTATGCATTTAAGTAAATGTAAGAAACCAATTTATTTCCCTGCTTGGTGAAGAGAATAAAGATTCATCTCTGGACATTAAGAGAGTGTGTGTTTTTAGAATGTACTCCTGCAGCATAATGACTTAGTGCTTGTAACCTGCACAGAGGTGCTTCATGCATCTGCCAGGAAGTTAATTTTGGTTTAATACATGTATATCTCAGGGTTTATCCCAAGTCTGTTATGCAAAAGTATTGCATTATGTTCTCTAGTTCTGTCCAGTTCCCTCAGTCTGTGTGAAATGTACCTAAACAGTCAAATCTCTGCAGACTTACTGGCCTTAGCTGCTCCTGTAAATCTGGAACATATGGTTTGGAAAGCACCCATTTAGGTCACAAGGTACAGATTAGGCAAGGTACAGGCTGCTGCTGCACTTCTGGTTTTCAAATATCAAAGATGACCTCTATATTGGGAAATCTCATTTGTTGGGACAGTGATGAAAGAAACAAGAGGGCAAGTGGAAGGCAGGACATGGAGGAAGAAGAGGAGTCAGTGTGTGGTAAGGAAAATACAAAGGTAAAAACAAGAGGAAGGAGGAGATACAGAACTGAGGTAAGGGGAGAAAGATAAAAGAATAGACAGCACATGTAAGAAAGCACATTAAATTCTCTACCCTTTTTTTTCTTCCCAGCTATAGCTCTGCTGTCCCAAATTTATGTCCTGAATTTTCTACTGAAATTCTGTTTGGCTTATAAATATATTTCAGAAGAGTATAAATGTGAACTTAAATCAGTGGTCAGTGCATTGTATGGATGTGAATTTGCTCATCTGATGCTGAGAGATCTATTAAATGTGTTGACATAGTCATCTCTCATATTACCAAGTCTGGAGCCTCATAACACTTCCATTTGAACGGAAGTTTCAACTCAAGTTTTTTATGGAGGATCCAGATTGGTTTCAACCATTTTCTGTTTTAAAAAATAATAGTAATGGTCATCATGAAGAAAGTCAACAGGCACATGGGTACAGCTGCCATCTTCATGGCTGAGAGACCCAAGATGGTGCTGATGGAGAAATGAAGTATTGAACAGTATATAACAGACACGGTGGGTGAAGTGTCCCTACTTTGAATGCTTAATACAAGTCACAGTGGTTATTTCATCAATTGTTATTTTAATGGAAATGCCTTAAAGTCACGCTGTAGTGTAACTGTTCCCACCCCAGGTTTGAACTCCTATTATGAGCTTCAAGTGAATGTAATTATATAGAAGTTCTGTGCTTTAAAAAGGTTAGCAATTTTTAAAAAGTGAATGAATGAGGGATAAGAGTTTGAGGAAAAGAGCCATTAAAAATGGCTCAGTGTTCTCTGCTTCTGGACTAGGTCTTGACATACATAAAGTGAAAGAGGAAGAGGTGATTTTACCAGGGATGGTACATTTATCACATAGTCTGTTTGATATTGTTGGTTGTTTTATGGATGTGGGTGCATAAAATATGAACTCTATGTATACATGAATTACTCCATGCTAGATAAACCTGTCAAAAGAAATAAGCTTCTCTATAAGAAGATAGTACCATAAACATCCATCAATTAGGATATTGTTTGAAAGTATTCTTATGAGAATTCTAAAGGTAATATACACTTAATTTCCCCTTTTCTTTGGGATATTGGATAATGATACTGGTAAGTCTAAATAGCTTTATATAGGGGTTTTATACTGAAACCCCTTATCCTTTCAAGGAACCCTTTTAGGCTAACCCTTCACATGATAACTCATCTGCTGCATGGAACTGAACAGGATGTTTTGATCATGACAAGTAATTACAAACCTGGGGGTTTATTTAATCTTTTTTCTTTATTGAATACATTTTTTGGTCTGTAGATCAGTTTTCACTAATAGTACTAAACAAGACTTCATTGAAGAGGGTGAAATTTGGCTTTGAGTGTGCTTTGTTTTCTCTTCATTTCTTACTTTTCTAATTGACTGGCATTATTACATTTTTCATTGTAGAAAAGCATCGTGTTTGTCAATTTTGTTTTTCATTAAAAAATTTGAGGAGCTCTGTTTCAATTCAATTTTTTGTCACTTAGTGATAAAAATAGCAGAAGTATGCACACAGAATTTCTATTTGCCGTTTCTAGGCAGTGTAATGCACAAATCCAGATTTATATCAATGCAGCAAGGAACCCAGAAGACACACAGTTTTGGGGTTGCATCAAAAAGATGATGGTAATCAAATGTCCAGTGCCTCATTCAGCATTTCCAATGATACCATGTCATGCAAAAACGTGGGAGGTCTGAAATGAAGGGGGATGGATACAGGCAATGGTGCCTGAAGTGCATAGGAGTAAAATGCAGATTGTAGGTACAAGGTATCCTCAGAATGAACTGTACAACAGCCATATGGCAGTTTGCAATCCTTTCCATAAACAGCATCCTTTTAGCATTGCTGCTCAGAAAAGTAATTTGTGGACCACAGATAAAATAAGAAAATGATAAAAAATAGAACAGTAAAAAAAAAAATCCAAATTTTAATTTAATCACCCTTGCCTTATTGTGCTATAACACTCTGGGTAATGGAGGGCAGAGTTGTAAAAAGCATGCTGTAACAACAGACAGTGTTTTTCACTTATGTGTTTGACTCTTAAATTGCTTAATGAGATTAAGAAAAACATCATCAGGGCAAGAACTTGAAGCTGAGAGCTTGAGCAGGTAAAGGCTGATAATGAGAACAGCTATCTTACATGTACTTTTTCAGTAATATGACTGGAGTGGTTTCTGTAAAGCTGGCCTAAAAGGGACAATTAGTAAATATTATGAAGACTTCCTGAATGGGGGGGGGGTCTAGAAAATTGCTGTATAAAATAGATTTTGAAAGGAGAAATAACATGATCTTTCCTGCTCAGTCATTCCAGGTACCATCCTGCTTGTATAAAGATTTTTATAACAGCATCAATCCCTTCTAAATCCCTGTGATGCAGATGTCAAACATGTTTTTATAAATAGGGGTAATGTTTTCATATACCTTTTTAGCAGAGATGTCAATTGTAAAGCATACCAGATAGGAAGAAAATAAATCCTTGCCCAGCACTGGAAAGAAAACATTCCTTGCAAAGCCTCAGTGTAGACTATAAATAAAAGATGTACTGAATTCTTGGTGTTGGGATGAATACAAGCTGGAGCCAAGCATAAGCATTCAGACTTGCCTGCCCAAGCACACAGGCTGAAATTCTTGGTGTGTTTTCCCATTCTGATTTTAATGAGTTTGTAATGCTAGTGTGAAAAACAAAATTTTCAATGCCATGAGTTGTAAGGCATTTGTGAGTGCAGCAGGATATGGGTTAACTTGAACTCAAGCTGTCCATGACAGCTTTGCTATGGCCTTTTATGGATGACCTCGCATATGAATGTGTTTTGTCACTGCACTGATCTGGTCCTTCTAATTTTTTTCCCATTACCACTGAAATTGTTCCCTTTTAGATTCTCTGAAGCTGTCACACTTTTCATTGATGCTGAAGAACTCCATCTTTGGGCCAGTAATTGCCTTTGCTAAAAAATGCAGACGAATACCACAAGTCCTTGAAATAAGTGTTGATCAAGAATTTTTGCTATTGAATATCTTGGAAATGAATGTGTAAAATCTAGTAAATATGTTTAAATACTCCTCCTGTTTTAACAATGGTTAATATGCCAGAAAGTCTGTCTAATAGAGGGCTGAAATTGTCCTGAGATTTCTTGTTCTCTTCCAAAGCAATGTGTGATACTCATCACCCTTGCAATCAAAAACAATTACAATATGTGCTATCAAATTTTTATTAAGACTTCAAACAAAATGTTTTCTACCATTGTAATAAACCCATTTTTTCATCATTAATGAGTTTTGAAAGTTGTATATTCTTAATAATTGATTATATTAAACATGGAGAGGTTTAATTTTTGGCCCCAGTTATGCCTAATTTCTACTGAAATTGAGAAGTTAGGATCCAGTAGCTTTATTGATCTGTTTCTCTATGAGTCTCTTTAGTACTAGACCCAGTCATCGTTTTATCTTTCGTTCTATTTTTGGGGTTTTTATTTTTCAGTTCTGAATGCATAGTGCTTTTTCTTTCCAGCCATTTTGTTCAATAACTTTGAGTAACATTCAGGCATTTCTCTAAAACCCATCTTTTAGCTGATAATTTATCCCTCTCTATTGGTTTTTAAAAGGTAGTCTAAACATGGGAAACTTTGATCTAGCCTTCACCACTACAATATTTAAGCATCTGTGAGGTAATTTAAATACAAAGTTAACAGCCTGCCTTCATTCCTGTTGCTTCAGCCTACAGGACATAATGTTTAGTGCCTAATGCACATATAAAAAATTGGTTTGGGAGAAGATAGATGGTTATTTATTCTTAGGTACTACTAACTTCAGTTATTGTTGAAAATTTATCTGCAGTATTTTTCTGCATGTCTCCCTTGCTAATCTGTCAGTTTTCCCCTTTTATTGAAATGTAGCTGCTGCTGGCAGTTAAGGTGGGAGTAGATGCAGATTAATTTCCATTATCCACCTTGCAAAAAGAAGTAATTTATTCTTCTGGTTTTGCCTTCTTAGTATCAGGAATGAAATGGAGTCACTGATTTAAGTGCACCCTAGTTTGCTGCCTTTCTGGAATATATTGTCATATGAACATGGCTCATCTGTAATTTCTTCAGTTTATGCCCTCAAAAAAAAAGGCAAAAAGAAGAGGAACAATGTCATACTTTCTTCAAGTCCATCCTTCAAATTATTTCATTAAGCACAGACACAGAGTTTGGGAGGTATAGAGAGACTGGGAAGTCTTGGGATCTTGGGAAATCTCATCAAAGAACAGTTTGAGCTTGTAAGAGAAAGCTGTGCTTTCCATGCAAATATGTAGGTGTTTGTCCTCTTCTCTGACTTTTTTTTCGGGAATTCTGGAGTTTCTCAACAAGAACTTCTGTAAATACTGCTAAAAAGACCTGAGCTTCTTGCTACTGCCAAAACTGGATGTCATGGATCCATTTCCACCAAAGAGAGTTTTCCTGGGAATGTTATATGGAGCACAAAATTACAGCAATGTGTTGCAATCTACTTCTCCCATCTCAACATTTTTTTGGCTGAAGGATCTTTCTCATGCACTGGAATAAAAAAACCCCAAAAACAAAAAAAAGCAACAAACAATGAAAAGAAACAAATGGTAGTAGGAGACAGTAAAAGACAGTAAGAAAAATTTCATCTTTTGTTGCTGTTAAGAGGATATTAAGTGTTTTGTTTTCCTCCTTTGGCCTTTTTTTTTTCCAGTATATGAAATTAAGAAGGTTGCTTGGTCTACTCCTTGTCCAGAAGCTCAGTCAGGGGCTAAGATCAATTTCCCTTGTTTTAAGATAAAGTATTATATGCAGTTCTGTTTGAGAGTAATGGGAGATAAATCACAGAAATGTGTGTGATCACCCTTCTCAGTTGAAAGGAGGCAGGTTCATATTTACAATTCTAGCATGGCACTCACTGTCTTCATAGCTGTAACACCAGATAACAGAAGACCCTCTGGGACTGAGCTGATGTCAGGTACATGTATAGGCCTTTCAGAAGAGGAGACAAGTACTCCTGGATCCAGATCATTGTGGTCATCTTGGTGTCAGCCTGTACCTCATTGAGTGCTTACTGAAATATGCTTTTTCATGTTAGAAAAATGTTTTTATGTCTAACTCTGGAAGAATTCTGCCACTATAGCGTCTGGATCCTTGACAGAATCAAAATTAAACATGCCAACGAGCTTCAGAAAGACATCCTTAAATCCTACAGGTTAAGGAGAGTATTAGTGCTTTAAGGAGAGTATTAGTGCTTCTCCCTAATAAAGCAGGCCATTTATTGCCTCTTCTAGCTTGGAGGTGGCAGACCCAAGGTCCCTTTTCTGGGAGCTGGCCTGTGGTCCCACCCCTCAGGAGGGTCCTAAGCCCCAGTTGTATGGCACAAGCAGGGCATCATTCCTCTGCCATGGGGAAATGTAACCATTCAGCAAAACTACTTTTGTTCTTATGAGCCTCAAGTTTTCTCTGCTTGCTAAGATGTGTTTAGCTTCTGAGAAAGCAGTTATTATTCGTGGTTGTGGTCAGTACATTGCCATCTGATGTCTCACCTTTGACATCTATTGAAATGTCCTTTTCAGTGAGTTTCTTTTATTTTTTAAAGTTTTGATGTTTAATTTGCTGAAGTTATTATACAGTTGCTTGTGAAGAACTACTAAAACTGACTACACAGCTCTGAACATACAAACTAGCACGTGCCTTCTTTGTTTCTTTAAATCAGTGTGAATTTATTCCAGCACTGGTTGGTTGGTGTGGTGTCCTGGGGTGACTTTATGATGCTTGCATGCCCAGTTGTCTGTTCTGTTTGTGCTGGGTATTAAGTTCTGCACCTTTCAGACGGGTTCTGCGAGCGAAGGGGGAAGAAGCAGCGCGGAGTTTGTTTTCAGGAGCTGCTCTCACTCCTCCACATCCCTGCTCCTGGGATGTGCTGTCTGCAGCACGGACAGACAGCGGCACAGAGCTCTCCTTTTCTTTAGTTAGGCTCTAGCTAGCTGAGGCAGAGAAGTTCCCTGGACTGTGGCTTTTCTTTTTCTTGGAACTGTTCAAGCCTGCTCTGGACCAAAACCCAGAGGAGCACCGGGAGCTCGCACCTGTGGCCGGCTCGGGAGCGGCATTTCCAGCACGGGAGGGGCTGAGGAGAGACTGAGCTGCACCCCAGGACAGGGACTGTCTGAGTCTGCCATCTCTTCAGAGCAGCCAGAGGTTTCATTGATTAATATAATTTCATTTTTTATGCTTGCGAATGCTTTGCTTGTTAAATAAACCAGTTTTTCCTGCTTTTCTCCAAGGAAATCTTTTCCCAAATCAGTAAGGGGAGGGGCTTGAATCTGCTTTCTAGAGGGAGCCCTTTTGGAGTTTACTCCCAGATTGCCCTAAACCAGGACATATGGGTTCAGTTCAGCTGGGGTGAAAACAATCCAGCTTGATGGCCTGAAAGAGGCAGTGGGTGTATGGCATGGAGTGTGTACTGCACCCTTGCAATGCTGGGTCTGACTCAGAAGCAGTGGATTCCTAAAGGTGCACTGCAGTGCTCAGGTGGAGGAAGCACCTGAGTGTCTGGTTCAGAGCCATCTAGAACTGATATTGAGAATGTCTAGTACTGATCAGCTGGCAGGCCAAGACTGAATTTATGTGACGTGTCCTTCTTGGTAGGTTCTAGTTTGGTATCAGCTTCTATTTTTCACATATTATTAGAAACTTCTTTCCTTTGAGGCTTTTCTCATTGTTGAATTCAATTGAAAATGGTAGAGCAAGTTCAGTTTTTCCTTTTGTTAAAGAATTTGTGTATCACTTGCAAAATGAAATTGCCCTTGCTTATTTCCAGTGTTTTGAGTGGCTTCTGCTGAAACCAATTTAAAATTGACAGGCAAGGTTGTGTGGAACAACACTCTTTCTTTCTAAATATCAGGAATAGAAATGTAATTGCTGTGACACTTGGAGCAGTTACCTGACTGTGACTGATGCAGGAGCCTGGTTATTGCTGAAAATACTTAGATGTTTTTGTTTTGTTTTCATTTGGAAAATGTACAAATATCAGAATATAAACACATGTGCTGCTTTAAAAATGTAAAGACTGAGCCAGTAAGATGTACACATTTATTCCGGAAACCCTAGTTTATATTTACTTCTGGCTAGGAACTGACATTGTTTAACTTGTGCTCTGCATTCCAGGCCAAAACCGTTTATAGAGCTGTAGAACTACTTTTTTTTTTCCAGATGAAGGGATGAATTTAGCTTTCCTTTTAGTGAGAGCCTTTAATGCAGTACATTATAGGTATAATTTCCCCCCCCCTAAAGCTAGCCTCCTGCCTTTCTTGCACAAATTGTGTTTTAGAGATTGAACAGTTGCAATGTTTTCTAAGGATAACTTCTCCCTGTGTAGTTATTGTTTGACGTGGGGCTCTGTGTTCCTAGAGTGAGCATGAGATGCCTATAACTGATTGTGCTTAAGGGAGTGGAAAGCAGATTGAAGTTTTGTAGTCTGTAGTTGACAAGTTAAAAATTCCAGTGAGAATGGGAGGTGAAACTTGGCACTGGATAGAAGACTGTCATTCTTTTCCTGTTTGTATCAAAAGAAATTTTAATCATAGTTCTCAGTTTTAAAAAAGTACTTTTGGTGATCAGTAGTTTTGGTATCTAAGATAATATGTATTTTATTATTTGACTGCATTTTCTATTGTCGGATCCTACATATTTTATGGAAGTGGTTTGATTTCTAAGTAACTTTTTCTTTTAAAAGCAAAAATGAGAGCTTTGAACTGGAGGTTTGAAACAAATGAAAGAGCCATGTTTATTAGAATTACTGGCATGTCTGTAAAACTGGGTAGTGGTAATCTATAATACAAAAATTTTAAGGTCATGACACAGGAACACATACCATGCCTATGAAACTATATGCTATAGGAAATACACACACGTCTGTTTTTAATAGACTGGCCTGATGAAGCTCTTGTAATCCATCAAAATTGTGATAAAAACATTTATAAATTATTATATAGGGTGTAGTATAGTAACTGAGGGTAACTTCCCATATCCTATCAGTCATAAGAGATACTTAAAAATTGTGGGAAAAAAAATTATTTTAATACTCTGTGGGTCTGGATGAAATCCACAAGACAAAGGAATTTGGACTGAAGGCTAAGTTTTGGTCTATTCTAATCTCATCCCTTGATAACTATCCTTTAAGGAAGAAAAATGATCCACAAATTAAAAATAGGGCTCTGAGAGTTAAGACAAATTAGGTTAAATCTTCATGTGTGTCACAGACTTGCTGTGGGCCTTTGAGTAATTTGCACTAGTGCCTGTAACTTGGTGAAATGGAATATTTGCCATTCCCAACTTGCCTGGATCTTGTAGCAGTATGTATGTGAAAGATTTTGAAGGGCTCACATGTCATTGTTTGCCTACAATATTTAAAAAAACTTCTGTATCTTAAGAGTCCAGGGCCAAATTTATGTTAGAATTAAGAAATTTTTATCTGATGCATCATTTTTTTTCTGGCCAAATATAGAAAATGATGATTTTGTCTTTGATTGAAAAGTGCAGGAATACCTGAGCAATCAGCAAAGCCCTTGTAAACAGAGGAGACCTATATGGTTTGTTTAGGCCAGAAAGGTTGCCCTTAAAAGTGTTATAAACCTAAGATTGCATTACTTGATATTCCTAACTGCTACTGTCATTTACCAAATTGTTTATACAAAAGGCACTTGTGGCTGTTAGTATGGGCTCCTGCCATATAACTCTTTCAGAATCCTGTGTTCAGCCTTGTGCTCTTTAGGTCATATATAACATAAAGGTTGTGCATTTGACTCAGCCTATAAAAGGTGAATAAATTTTTAGTCTTAAGTCACCGTCTTTTCTTAAAAAAAATGTTGTCCATTTGTGTAACTTTATGGGTTTTTTAAAAAATCCACTATTAGGACAAAAAGTTAATCTATTTTCTTCTTGCCCAAATTAATTTTAATCTCCGCATCTTCTCTTGTAGTAACCTAATTTGGATGCTGGGAATGTAAATGAAAAGCAATATTTATCCTGATTTATGGATTGAGTGTCCTTTAATTTCAGAAACTTCCTAAAGCAGTCTGTGTGGTTTTTTTTTTCTTTTTTTGATGAAGCAAGACAGAAATGTTAGAAAATTCCAATTTAGTTTACAAAGATGGATTGAGTTTTTTTTTTTTCTACTGAGGGTTTAATGTAAAGCATGCATCTTCCAGTAAGTTAAAGAAGAAACTCTAGCATATCTTTGTGGATACTTGAATATCCAGATCACTAGGCCAGTCTGCTTTTTAGTATGCTTGTTTGCACATTGTCTTGGCTTCAAGAGAAGAATTTTTAGTGCTTGTCTTTGGAATATGGCATAGCCTGGAAAGTAGGGCATTTTTTTTTTTCAGAGGTGTGGGTTGCTAGTCTGCCATGTACCCAGTCAGGCAGGCTCATCCCTTAGTTTTTTGTTTTCCTTTTACCTGCTCTAAAAGAAATAGAATTTCTTGAAAGGCAGTGTAGGTTGGGAGAAGACTGTCAGGACAAGTAGCACTTTGTCATACACGGATTAAAGCATTTCTGCCATTTCCCAAAGCACAGAGTCTGAGCAAGATTCCAGATGATCTGCATCTGCTAGTCTGCCTTTATTCTGGCTCTGTATATTCCTGTTCAGTACCCAGATCTTGGATCATATTCCCAGGTAGGTAAGTGTAAATAGACAATGTGAAAATGTGTGTTGGACTTCTTGGATGGGTCTACAGGGGAGGAGTCTTTGGGTCATAACCCATGACATTTGCTGTGATTAGTTGTAGATGTATTTCAGGTAATGGTGTCATGATCACATGTGATTTTGCTATGCAATCTGAAGTGGAAGCATACTAGGCTTGTTTTGCTTTTTTTTGTTTCTTTTTTTCTTCCTTGTTTTTGTTTTTTTTTAAGCCCTCTGTTGGAAGACCATTATTTTATGCCAAGATGTATTTTGTTGCCTGATGACTAATCAGCCTGTTGGAGAATTTTGCTATCAAGAGTCATGGAAAGTTGGCCCCTGGTAGGAATCTCACAGATAGTTACTGAAGGAAGTCAGGATTATGTTCTCAAGCATCCCTAGCCAGGGAAAGAGCAAAATGAGTGTGAAAGTGACTGTGACGCCGAAGTTTACTTACAACAGATGCAGCTTTTCAAGTGCTGCCCATACTATTGAGCAAAATGGAGAAGTGCTGAAAAATCCACTGCTTGCCTTTACGAGACATTTCTGTATGTGATCCCAAGTAATGGAGCTGAAAGACACAATGGGATTTAGTTTTACATTGTGGAGTGCTTTTAATGCTACTGCAGTATCAAGAAAAGAAATTATGGAAGGTACATCTTTGTATCTGTACTTTGACTACCCCTTTTCTCAGGAAATGTTGTTCAGGTGCTGCCAGTAATCTCTGTTTCACATTAACACAATAGAAGGTACTGAAATAAATGGATGTCTGCAGCTTCCTTTGCCACTCCTCAGCTCACTTGCATGAGTCAGTTTGTTAAGGACAGAGAAGACATGTCCTATTAATCTGTCAATAAGGTCTGTTCAGCTGTGGGATCTCTTTGACCTCTCCATTCTCTTGAAAAAATGAGTTATTTGCCTTCAAAGAGTCCATAACTGAGGCACAGGTAGGAAGCAGTTTGAGAATAAAAACTAGATACATAAATGGGCTCAAGTGGTAATATTTGCCATCATTATGAACAAATTACACCTTTGGGGCACAAAAATCTCCTCACCAACTCAGGGTATAGTCCTGTAGTGTTCTGGGGATGTTCTGAGTTGTTACTGTGGAAGAGAAAAACACTTTGATATGAGTGTAGGCCTGGAAAAAGATGATAAATGAAGGCATTATACCATATGTGTACCTTAGCTACATACATATAGCTATATACATATATTAGTTATATACATAACTATATTAGTTGCTGTTTGCCTCTTGGCACTGGGACAGTCACATGCAGCAGCTTGAGTCTGTGTTTGATCATGGTCATATAAATGTATGTATCATGATACAACAAAAGTTGTATCATGACTGAGTACAAGACAGAAACTGGGCTGTGCAAAATATTGTGCTGTGAGTTGCAGTATGTTCTGCATGCCTACATTTGTTAGAAGAGAGAGAGAGAATGACAACAGGGTAATGTTTTAAAACTGAGAGCTAGCCATTTGAGGGGGAATTTCAGGATCAGGATGGTGTGATCATGGAGATGAGGCCCATGCTCTGTTTGCCCTTTGGTCAGTTGCTAGCCATCACAAGACAATGGGTCTAAGTCCTGCCTGGTCACTTGGAAAGTAGTTATCCCTAGTTGCCACCATTCTTTACCTGTTTAGGGGAGAAAACTGCCAGCTGTTCAGTTTTGGAGGTACCATTTGTAAGATCATCAGTTCATTTTTGACAGCACGATATGTCAATGTGGTGCTCATTTGTGTCATTCTTTATCAATAGAGAGAACAAAAATTTGTTTTATTTAAAGTCACAGTAGCTCTTTGTTGATGGATTTTTCTTGTTATTTGCAGTCCTTCAGTTGCTCTGGGAGATCTCACATGTCTTCAGCAGCACCTGATTGCATTGCTGCTGAAGCAATGTCAACAGGCCAGCATGCAGCTAACTCAAGATTAAGCCTGTGAGTGTTTGCGGAGTCACTTAGGTATCACTGTCACCAGAGAGTCTTTGGTGGATTTCTCCATGCCTTTCCATGGCTCATACAGACATTCATTAAAGTCAGCCTGGGGTCTCTATAATTAGGGCAGCATCAGTGGTCTTGTGGATGTGGATAATGGTTCTGACTCTTGGAAAGGGAGGTAGGTGTTTGTGTTATTCAAATTGAATCTGTATCTCACCTTCTCCTTGCACTCACATTGTCCCACACGTGTGCAAGAGTAGATGAGAGCAGATACTGCCGTGGTGTCCAGGGCCTGTGCTGAAGTGAGTGCAGCTGCCAGCACCAGCTGTGCTTCATTCACTGGCCCCTGAGAACTGTAAAGGCCAAAGCACAAAGGGTGCCTTGGCCAACAGCTTCACAGTAATCCCCAATAGCTGCTTGCAGTCATTTAGCACTGCACATGTATGGGAAGGGAACAGTGAAATATTTTAGATTTTGTCTTTTCTCTTCCCTCCTTTCTCTTCTACCTTTGACTCAAACTCTCAGATCTCTACACTGTTTTTTTGTAGCCCAGGCTTTTGTTGCTGGTGTTGCCCAGGTCTTAGCCTAAGAGTACAGTCATTAACTGGAAACAGAAAAACAAAACCCAGAAGTATCTCAAACCTGTTCTCAGAAGCCACACTCAGACCTGTGGGATCAGAGCTGGGGAAGGTGTCAGGCACCAAGTTAAGTGACTTCAGTAGATGTGTTCCTAGCTGGTGCGAGGATCCTGGGACTTGTTCATTTTGTTGTCGTTTCACTAACTGCTTTTGTTGGCTGCCAGACTTTGGACAGTTTGTCTGTTGTGGGAATTATGTTATTTGTAGTCTAACCAGTGGAACATCTGACTAGGAAATGGGTGGCCATTAGGTGTTTTGTTAGTCAGCATGCTGGATTCAAGGAAGGACTATCCTGCCATCAGTATCACCCACAAGCTTCTTTTATGTGGTAGGAGTGAGGACAGAATATTTCTTAAGAGCTTCTCTTTTTGACCATGCTTTTATAGTTAGATGCTTATATTTATTTTGTTTGGTTGGGGTTTTTTTCCAAAATTTTTTGAAACAACCATTCTTCTAATTATATCCAAGCAATAACACTTGGGGTTTGGGCTTTAAATTTTTTTTTCTTTACAGTCACTGTGCTTTCTGATGAGGTACATCTCTCAGCCTGTTTCTAAAACCAAGTGTGGAAAATGTGCTTTGTCTTATTATCTGAAAGCTAACAAAATTGTCTATTTTAGATCTGAATAGCTGAGAATGAATTATCATTAGTACAAGAGAAACTCCCTTTAAGTATGTAATGTTCTTAAAATATGCAAACTTTAAAATATGCATCAAATCCAAAATCTTAGATTTCACCAGGAAGTGAATAAGCAGGCAATGCAGATTGCAGATTATACATATTCATATACTTCTTCATCAAGGTATTTTGTACCACACATTTCTGCCAAGGCAGTCCTAGGAACCAAGCAGAGTCTTTGTGAAAATCTTTGCTTTGGAAGGTTTTAATGGTGTTTGCCCATGTAGGATTTGTTCTAATAACCTAATAGCAAAGTGATGAAAACATGAAAAACAGTAGGAAAGCCTGAGTCTCAAAAGCTTTGAGGCTTTAGATTAAACATGGGTAGTATGAATGTGTATGGGAGAAAGTAGTCATGTTCACCATTGTCAAATGATATAAAATAGATGAGATAATTATAAACTCTACACAAAGGTGCACTCCTTCAGAGAAGAATACTGACATCTTCTCCAGCCCACTTCCATCAGTGAGATTGCAATGTTATTCCTTTGTAATAAATATATCTCGCAGATACTGTCAAGAGACAAAAGACATAGGGCAACATTTTGTAAAAAATAAACCAATCAAACAAACCAGCCTCTCCCCACAAAGGACCTAAAGCACTGTTATGTAATGGCTAAGGGAAGAAAATCAGGAGAACAAGTCATTCATGTAAAATCTTCAGTGCTCTAGTTTTCAGTTTGACATATTGTTTCAAGGACAGGTACAGATTTTTTATTTTATGAGATGGTGAACCTGAAGCAATTATGTCAATTTGATCCTTTACAGCATCCCAGCTGATTTGGGCACTGCTGGTAGAGCTTTGGCAGAATGACCAGTTTTTCTCGTGTTCTGGTAGGGAACATGCATACATTATTATATATGCTCATGGCAGCAAAATTAGAAAGCAGAAAAAACCATTAAATGGATATAAATGCTTATGGAGTGTTAGAAAGAAAATAACCACAATATTCTTAAAATAGCTTGTGAAATTTCAAGTGAAAAAAAGTCATTTAGAGATGGTAAGAAGGTAAGCATTACTGATGTTTTGTGTCAGATTGTTTGGTAGCAATTCTAAGCTATGCTCTGGCTATAGCAGATATCCCTTGGAGATGGTAATAAATCAGCAAAAAATGATGTTACTGCCAGTGATGTTGGGTGTAGTGATCAAACCCCAACCCACTCTGCTAAGGCAGAAATAGGTAGTTCAGTAAACTGTACAGAACAGAATCTGTAGATGGTGTCCAGCTGAAGCAGGGCTGCAGGTCTTGGGTCTTGGCCATGTGGGAAGGATTGGGTCTTTGTAGCCCAGGGCATGGCCTAGGAAGGCTGACCTCCCTCATACATTTATTCCATTGGTATTTTTAGGTTCAGTTTTGCTTTCAAAAGGTATTGTCTCTGGTGGGAAGAATTCTTCTCTCGTACATACTATTACTTTTCATCATATATCCCAAGTAATATGGGTTGAGGGCAGCAAGTGCTCCAAATCAAGATTTCCACACATGTACACATCTTCAGCTTGTACGTAGACAAATTCTAACACAAATTAACTTTTTTACCCTGTGGTATTACAGAAGGTTAGAAATATTGCTGTAAATTATATATATTTGTTTCCTCTTATCTAGATCACTGATTACTTTTAATCAGATTATGACCAAGTGTACTGGTCACAAGCAATAACAAGGATGAATTTCTAAGAGCAAATGTGCTAAGTAACAGGATACATATTTAAGATAGAAAAGCTCATCAACATCTTCACTTTGTTGCTTTAACATGGGACATTAGTCTGAAAGAACAGATGTAAAAATTAAAAAATAAAAAAAGCCTAAAATCTTGATCAAGGTGCTTGGGTGGGAAAAGATCAGCATTTGATTCCCAATAATGAGCTGTAACAACCCATTTCACTGTGTTGGGTCATTGGTCTGACATATCAGGCAGGCATTTAATTTTTTTATTTTCAGTGTTTGTAATTACATACAGCATCAATTATTCATAAGAGCTGAAATCTCTTTAACTGATGTAAGTAGGAGAGACTTATTTACATCACTTTCAAGGTTCTGTGTTCTGACAGGTTAAATAAACAACTTGCAGAGTAACTCCAGCCAGAGAGTTGGTTTCACTGGGGACCTGACTTCACTGCCCCTGTGCCAGCACACACAGCACAGGGGATAAGCAAGAGGAGGCAGAGACGTGCACACACCCGCAGGGCTGTGATCCTGTGTCCTGGGATGGCTGCTGTGACTGGAATGGAGTGACATGGCTCTTGAGGAAGGACAGCAGGAGAGAAGAGGGGAGGTGTTACCCTGCATGCCAGTGACCAGCTGGAGTGCTTGGAGCAAAGTCTGGGGGGAAAGAGGAGCCAGCTGAGAGCCTGTGGGTCAGGATTCAAGGGAGGGCAGGGAAAGGTAACATTGTAGTGGGGGTCTGCTACAGCTGCCAGGCCAGGAAGCAATGAGCCCCTCTATGGGCGTTCTCACATTCAGAGTCCTGGTGTTCATGGGGGTTCATCCACCCCAATATCTGCTGGAAGGACAACACAACAGAGCATAAGCAATCCAGGAGATTCCTGGGATGCATTGGTGGTAACTCCTCCAAGAGATAGGGGAGCCAACAAGGAGAGGTTCTATGCTGAACCTTGTTCTCACCAACAAGTAGGATCTGGTGGGGAATGTGAATCTCCAGGGCAGCCTGGGCTGCAGTGACCATGAAGTGCTGGAGTTTGAGATCCTCAGGGTGGTGATTAGGGTGCTCAGCAAGCTCAATAGCCTGGACTTCAGCAGAGCAGATTTTGGCCTATTCAGGGATCTGCTTGATAGAGAGCCACGGGAGAAAGTCCTGGAGGAAAGAGGAGCCTGAGACAGATGGTTAATATTCAAGAATTACCTCCTCCAAGCTGAGGAGTGATGCATCCTAACAAAGGGGAAATAGGGTATAAATGCTAGGAGGCCTCTATTGATGAACAAAGAGCTCCTGGACAAACTCAAACACAAAAAAGAAGCCTACAGCAGGTGGAAGCAAGGACAGGTAGCCTGAGAAGAATACAGAGAGATTGTCTGCGCAGCCAGGAGTCAGGTTAGGAAAGCTAAAGCCCTGAAAGAATTAAGTCTGGTCAGAGATGTCAAGGGCAACAAGGAAAGCTTCTATGGATAGGTTCATGATAAAAGTAAGACCAGGGAAAANAGGGTGCTCAGCAAGCTCAATAGCCTGGACTTCAGCAGAGCAGATTTTGGCCTATTCAGGGATCTGCTTGATAGAGAGCCACGGGAGAAAGTCCTGGAGGAAAGAGGAGCCTGAGACAGATGGTTAATATTCAAGAATTACCTCCTCCAAGCTGAGGAGTGATGCATCCTAACAAAGGGGAAATAGGGTATAAATGCTAGGAGGCCTCTATTGATGAACAAAGAGCTCCTGGACAAACTCAAACACAAAAAAGAAGCCTACAGCAGGTGGAAGCAAGGACAGGTAGCCTGAGAAGAATACAGAGAGATTGTCTGCGCAGCCAGGAGTCAGGTTAGGAAAGCTAAAGCCCTGAAAGAATTAAGTCTGGTCAGAGATGTCAAGGGCAACAAGGAAAGCTTCTATGGATAGGTTCATGATAAAAGTAAGACCAGGGAAAATGTGGGCCTTCTCCAGAAGGAAATGGGAGACCTGATTATCTGTATGTGAAGAAGGACAAGGTACATAACTTTTTTTTTTTTGCTTCAATCTTTGCTGGCAAATACTCCAGCCACAACACACAAGTTGGAGAAGACTTCAAGTCCCAGAAGGGACTGGGAGCATGAAGAACCACCCGCTGTAGGAGGTCAGGTTCAGGATATTCTGAGGAACCTGAGTGTGCACAGGTTAATGGCACCCAATGAGATGCATCCATGGGCTCCAAGGGAACTGTCCAAGGAAGTGGCTGGGCCACTATGCATCGTATTTGAGAACTCATGGCAGTCAGTGAAGTTTCCACTGACTGGAAAAGGGAAAACACGAGCCCCTTCCGTAAAAATGGAAAAAAAAGGAAAACCTGGGAGCTACAGGCTAGTTAGTTGCACCTCAGTGTCTGGCAAGATCATGGAGCAGATCCTGCTGGAAACTATGCAAAGATACATGGAAAGTAAGGAGAAGATTGGTGACAGCCACACGGCTTCACTAAGGGCAAATCATTTGTGACAAACTTGGTGGCTTTCTACAACTGGGTTATGACAGTGGTGAATATGGAAAGGGCAACTGATGTCGTCTACCTTGATTTGACACTGTCCTGCATCACATCCTTGGCTCTAGACTGGAGAGGCATGGATTTGACTACTCAGAGGGTAATGAATGGATAGATAATAATGGCTGGCTGCACTCAAAGGGTTGTGATCAACAGCTCCATGCCCAAGAGCAGAGCAGGCAGGGCTGGGGCTCCCAGGGGTCGGTGCTGTTCAATGCCTTTGTCAGGGACAGGGATGGAGCCACCCTCGGCACCACTGCCAACAGCACCGAGCTGTGTGGGGCTGTCACACGGGAGGGAAGGGACCCAGAGGGACCTTGACAGGCTTGAGAGGTGGGTCTGGGAGAACCTCATGGTTCAACACAGCTGAGTGCAAGGAGCTGCACCTGCTTCTGGGCAATCTGAAGCACAAGTACAGGCTGGAAATGGATTGAAAGCAGCCCTGAGAAGGAAGACTTGGGAGTGTTGATGGATGAGAAACTCAGCATGACCCCACAGTATGTGCTAGCAGCCCAGAAAGCCAACTGCATTTTAGGACTACAACCTCATGTAAATTTAGTTTATTTTGCATATTTAAAAAATGGGGATAGTGAGATATTCTGGTTTCTGTATATTTTAATCCTTTTATAGATGTATTGATGTCTGCAAAGACAACAATAATTATGTATGTATTTGTTTTGGCACAGATGGCTTTAAAATCTGTAGATGTCATTTTTAATTAAAAAATAAATAAATTTTAGGGCATCCCATGAGATGAAGCCATTTTTTCCTTGCCAACATCTACTTTTCTTGCAACAGCCAAATTATTCTCTCTTTTTCTCCCAGTAGCACATAAATGCTACCACTATACTGTTGTTTCTCCCTCATCTTTGGCTTCTCAGTCAGTCTACAGGATTCACTGAAAGCCTGTGTTACTTTCACACCTCACTGCCTGCATTCTGCTCCGTACATGAATGGATGTGTCCGTGTGCACTCTCCCCCCAGCTACCGAGCAGTCTCAGCTCCTTAGGGAGCCCTTTCTTCCTGACAGTGTGTACTTGCAATGCCTTCCAGTAGAACACATTTCTTTGGGTGGAGCCTGATCCCTCTGTGACATTAATGGCACAAGAATCTTTGGCAGATCCTACCCTTTTAGGAACTGGGGGTATTCTTCACCGAGGTTAATCAGAGTTTTGGAGTCGGCTTCAGAATTCTTGAGATGTTAAGATTTGTTTATTGGGAAGTTTGGTGGCAGTAGTGCTGTCTAACCTGTCAGGTTCTTTGGCTGACTGTTACATACAGGAAGCACCTGTGGCTATGATTTACCTTTTCTCTTTGTGTAAAGGCCGAGCTTATGTGCTGTTCTTCAATTTTGTGTTTAATAAAAAAAAATTCATCTTCTGAGACTGACTTATTTGGTGGGGGAAATAATAAAACATACCTCAAGTATTTAATCATTAAAATATTACCATTGCTGTTAAATTCCCAGAAATTGAAATACAAATATTTTGAAGGCAATGCTCTAATAACTACTGTATTGCCAGAACGGTTTGTTTGTCTTCCAAACAAGAGCTGTGTATTTGCTGTGCTCATCCCTTCCTCTCATTCCTCACAGTTGTCATAGCCTTTCACAGAGAAAAGACAAGAACCATTCTCCATAGACCTGGCAACTCCCTTCTTTGTCAGAGTCATCTCTTCAAATTGTCAGTGAGTTTGTCATGCTTTCCTTGAAATTTTGTGAGGTCTTATCAGTGTGTAGGTACATTAACATAACTGTATTGTCTTGTGTTGGTCTCAGCCTCTGAAATAATCATTCTACCTGGATTAATCCTGAACTAAAATGAAAGTTTCTTGTGATGGAGGGAAATTAGAGAGGCTCCAAATTACTGTTATTATCCATGGTGTCCCAGCCTGTCATTGTCCTGGATAATGAGGAGTTAACTCTATTTCCTCCATTTGGGACATAAAAACATGAATCTGACTAAAGCATGTATTTTAGAGAGGCATTCATTTAGATTTGATTTTGCTCTTGTTCTGATTAGGCCATTCTAATTAATAATCTGTTTGTGAAAGAAGACAAGTGAATATTAATTAGTGTAATATAGGAATGTGATTGCAATAAGCATAATTCAAACTTTTATGAAAGTTGAAACCTTTGAGAAATAGGTACACTTGGAACTGTAAAGGTGGAACATATACTGCCTATGATCCTCATCAGTTAAAATTTAGCCTGGGATTTTGAGGTATATGTTGAAAAGACTATAGGTAAATCAGGAATAACTCTAATGAAAACACTAGCGTTAAATGGAATAAAATCAGTGTGTTGAGAGCAGGTTCTCAGCCTGTTGTTCAAATTTGGACTAGGTTTGACACACTGACCTCAGTGAGGTCTTTGACAGTTTTAACACAGTTTTGCCCTCAACAGAATAGAAAAAAAATTATTTGGATATGACATTTATTTCCTAAGCTCACCTGGGTCATTTGCACTTTCACAAGGAAGACACCATGGTGTGCCTTTGTGTCTTTGTCTAGCCATTAAGCTACATCAGTAGTATTCCTGCTTTGTAAATAAGGATGGGGTTTGAGGGGCTATGTGCTCCCAGATTTGAAGATTTTAAACATGTAATAGCTTAGTTTAATTTTTGGGGTTTTAAAATTTTTTTTTTTTAAGGGGGTTTAGTCCTTTGCCATATGAAGAAATTGCAGTGGCTGATTGAAAATGAGGCTTGTGGAAAGTGTTCTAATTTTTCCTAGCACTGAAGATCAATCACTAATCCCCTGCCAGCCCTTGTCACTTCGAGCAGGCATTTTGGCTTTGTGTGTTTTTCTCTGAAAGAGCATTACCTTGAATTGCTCTGAGTGTGACAGAGAGTGAGCAGTCTCCTGTTGGCCTCTGTCCCCCAGTGCAGCTGCAGGGAGTGGGGTGTGCTCACCCTGGCTTGGGCACGTGCAGGGTTCCATGCACTCTGCAGCACACCTGGGGATGTGTCTTTGCTTGGTTTGCAGACCTGCAGGAAGCACCAGTTTACAGCTCTGGTTATCAGAGAGTGCTCAGGCATGTCCTTAACAGCCCCTGATGCGCAGAGACTCTTCTTGAATCCCAGGCTTACAGTCCCCGACTTCTTAGGAAGTCTGCATGTCTGATGTCTGCGGCGTGTGTAGCTTCTTATTCCAGGTGACATTAATGGCACAAGAATCTTTGGCAGTTTCTGAAGCAAAAGCATATAAATTGTGAGTTTGCAAAAAGAGCCAGCTCAGGCCATCAGAACAGGTTAGCCATCTAGATGACGCCCAGGTAGGGATCCTTTAATAGCATTCTCAGTCTTGCTGCTCTACAAACCACCCCACAGGCTCCCATTTCCTCCTCTACTTACAAAGTTAGGCTGCTCTTGATCATTTACCAATTATTTATGTTTATTTGCTTGATCTGTATTGCCAAAATATTTTAGAAACTGTACTTGGATCAGTTCTCTGAGCAAGGATTTTCAAACGTGAATTTCAGTTGTGTGCAAGTGACAGATTGTGGAATTCTCTCTTACATAGTACTAAGAATCAAACTACTGGAATGTGTCACATAAATTTGTGCACTTTCAAATGGTAATTTAATCAAAACTTCATCAGGGTACAGACCTTTTATTTCTCTCACACACACCCACCCCACCCCAATAATTTTCCCCTGTGAAGTTTGTAATAGATTTTGGTTGAAACAAAACAGAACATGAAGAGTCACATTCAATATTGGAGTGACACCATGGCTGTAAACAAGATTCTGTGTGCACAGCTGTACATTATTTGTTGTGATGCACCACTCTTTCTGATACTGCAAAAAAATCTTAAATGTCACTGGACATGTTTTGAATTTATCTGTATGTCTGTTTATGCCTTTTATTGGGAAAAATCCCTGACTTTTGCCATGGTGAGGTTTTGCAATCCATGAGTTTTGTTCCTTCTATATTTTGCAGTTTAGTGGGGATATGTGTAACTCTAAGTTACTCTGGTTTTTTCCTAGCAAGCTGTTTGAATTGAATGGTTTTGAGCAACCAGCTCTCAGCACAATGTCACTGTAACCTTTAAGATCAAGTATATTTTTGCTGTAGAGTTAACTTCAAAGCCACATAGGTATTGCCTCACCGCCATTCCCTTCCCACATTTACTCCTGCTGGAAAACTGGAGCTGTGAACTGGCGTGTGTCAGCAGTGTTGCATCTGGAATGTTATTAGGGATGGGGTAACCTCCCACGGGGCTGCCTGGGCTTCACGTTGTAGGGAGCAGTCCTTGGGCAGCCTGCAGAGCACAAAGCCAGCTGCTCTCTGCTGTGCCTGCAGGCAGGCTCTGAGAGTCCTGAGAACCTTCTTGTGGACATGGCTGAGAGGAGAGAGGGGAGCAGAGTGTTGGGAAGCAGCTGAAGCAGCAGCAGGGTGGGAATCACAATGCCTAAGCACCACTTCTACGCGTGTGTAACTTGGGGATTGAACCTGTGGATTTAAGTACAATAGTCCTGTGTCCTGTGAGTGGGATTTCAAAGCTGCCCTCATAACTCAACCTGGATGCCAGGAGTGTCTCTTGGCATCCCTGTCTCTCTACCACTTCCACTTGAACTGTGTGAATCAGGACGGTCACTCAGGCCAAACCTAAGAGTCAGCCTAACTCAGATCTCAGTAAGGATGGTGGCTAAAAATAGATATCCAGGGAAGGTGGTAATCACAGGCAGAATAAGTAGTGTTTCTTCCCTAGGAATCTCTCTGCTGTTCCTGATGCTGTGTGGCTCCAGGAGGAGCATTTAATATCCCTCATTGAATATTTCTGCCATTGATTTGTCCATTTGTTTCTGAGCCAAGACTTTCCACTCCTGACATGTTTGAAAGATAATTTAGTATCCCTTTGAAAGATAATTTAGTATCTGTTTTATGCCTCAAGAAAAATGCATCTTAGACTTTCTTCTGCCCACCTTACTATGCTTATCCTGCCAGACATGACCTGGTTGACCACCCATCTACTTCGTACTGAAAACACCTAAATTCCTGTAGGGCTGATTATTATCTTCTTGTATGCTAATGCTTCCACCTTTCTGGACAACAGAAGTATATTGTGATTTGCTACCAGAAAAATAGAGAGTAGTTCAACTTGCTCCATAACAAAGAACTGTGGGTTCTGCTTTTAAATCTCCCAGTAACACATTTGGATGACCTCCATGAAATCCCAGTCTGGGCAGAAAGGCTTTGTCTGATTGCTGTTGAAACACCGATTATTCACATAAGCTCAAAAATAATTGCTGATCAAGGTTCTGACATTCTTGCTGGGTTTTTTTGCTAACAGTAAATAATTTGTAAAATCTGTTGCACGATAAACTAAGCTTCTTGTAGTGAAAAAAAAGAGTGAATTTAAAATTATGTAGCTGAAAAAGAACTTTTTTCTTTGACAATCCCAGTAACTTGTTTCAAATTATTTTAGTTTTGTGCTACATGCTCCATTTTTTTTCTAATGTGCTGAGGTAGCTGTCTAGAGGAGTTAAATCTTCATATCTATGGATTATATAGAGAACTGACAGCCAAAGCCCTCCCTGAGTTTGGGGAAGGTTTCTGAATGGGAGCAAAACATTATTTTATGCTTTCTTGTTAGAAATATGTCAGATTCCAATGTTTTCTTTAAATATGAGCACATCTGCTGAGACCTGCTGCAAATTTACTTGCTTGAGGAAACAACTCAGCCATCTGATGGTGACAGTCATGACTGATGTCCTGAAATTAATTTGGCCCAGAACAGTAGTGACAAGATAAACAGTTTTGAGGAATCAAACACCCCTCCATGTTACAAAACAGCAGTTGCATAAAATGTGCTGTGTGTTTTGATAAAAATGTGTCTACGTTTTTTGTCTTTTTATTTAAAGAAAAACAGTTCAGGGGAATTAGAATTCATGTTTCAAAACAACTTTGCTAGTTATATTACTCTTGTGCTCATCTCTATATATATGTTTGGGGTTTGCAACAGCTTATTAACCAGAGGTTTCCTTCCTCATGACAAGCACTCCAAACCTCTATAGTCAGGTTTCCCAGTGTATTTTTTGCCACTTGGACCTGTCATTCCTGTATGTGCTTGTACAAACCCTCTGTGACTGTGGTTCAGGAATTGTAGCTTTGCTCTGGTTTTTTGTCCCCAAAGGAATAAGAAGTCAGTTTGCATCTCAGGCTGTTGTTACTGTCTCTTCTATTTTCTCAGCATTTTTTTTCTTGGCTTAGGTGTTCAAGACATGATGCATAACTCCCACGTAAAATTTAGTGGGATAAAATAAAAAGGTTAATATTTTTCATTTTTTAGTTCTGTGTAAACATGAAGAGCAGTTTTTAAGGTTGAATATTAATAAGCACTGTAAGGGCATACATTTTTAATGTGGCTGCTGCCCACATTTGAAATTAGGTCATTCAAATTTTCTTCTTGGTCTTTATTCCAGCAGTTAATACATCACATGAAAGTAGAGTTCAAGACCAGAGGTTTTTACTAATTAGAAGGCTGAAGGTTGTATTTGTAAGGCAAAGCATAAAACTATTTATCTATTTTATCTCTAGTAACTCTTGAAGAAGCTGGTAAACCTAGAAATGAAATAGAGGCAAAGCCATGTGTTTTAAGTTGTGTTTTGCAGTCTCTCCCAGTTGGAAACAAGACAGGAGTCTGATTATAAATGTTTGCAGCATGCAGTTGGAGGTGTGCCAGGATGGCACTATAAAATATTTGCACTGGGATTTTGGTGGGGGTTGGCATTATTATTGACTTACCTAAGGAGTTTTAAAGGTTAGTCAAAGCAAAAGTCAATCTTTTAATGGGATTACAAATTAATCTTTTTCTCTATAGGAGTATCTTTAGTGCCAGATTTCCAATAGGTATATTTTGTAAAAATGAACTAAATATTTTTACATACTTTTTTCATCCCTGCTTGCGTTATTGTTTGCAAGATGCCGATTTCTGTGCACTCAATAAATAATGGAGATGCAGATCTAAATGTTTCACATCCACTCATGAACAGCAGTAAGTAACAGTAACTCTTGCTAACTGAAAATGGTCTCGAAAGCTTTTTAGTTAGTATGTACCATCTCTTGCAAAGCTACTTAGAAGTTAAAGTGTATATGAATAGGTTCCTAGAAAGATACAAAAATAATGCTTGTCTGGTGTTTGTAGTTGTCACACTTGGAATGAAGTATAACATTGTTATGTTTAAAGCAAGTTAGACTACTACTATAATAATCAAAGTGTTGTTTTCTTTCAGCTCCAGCGGTAAACCGATTCACCAGACGTGCATCAGGTAAGCTGAATGAAGTTCTATTTGCCTACATAATAGTTGAAACATTATGCTGACAGTGATTGTCATGTAAAATGTAATATGACATTTGTCAAAGTTCTTTAAAGAGGTTGGACTTGGGCTAACCTCTAATTTGTTACCTGCTTTACTGAAAAATGCAGCCGAGGTTTCAGGTCACAGAACTTGCATGAACCCTTCTTGTTGCTCTGGAATTTATTAAAAACCTANAAATAATTTCAGTTTTAGCAGATCTGAAGGTTGAAAGCAAGAACTGAATACAATCTGAATAAGTAAGCAGAGTTACCTTGCTTACTTCACAGACAACCTGAAACTGCAGTTTCGTGATCAGCTATGCGTGAAGAAATGTACAGTTGTGTTGGAAATGTCAGTGTTTTCCAGGCCCAGGCTGCTTTGTGTGCATGGTGTGGTGCTGTGCTGTGCAGAGCTGGCAGATCAGGTCTGGAAGGACTCTGCCTGTGGTGGTGGTGTGGGGCTGTGTTGGGCGTGCACCTGCCTCGCCTGTGCTGGTTTGGGTGTTCTTCAAATTAACTTGGCTCTTGCTGGCTCAGAGGACTCTTTACCTTATTTCCATTACATTTAACAGATCCCTCCACATTATGTATCATGAAAAGTTAATTTTCTTGGCCTTTCCTTATTGTTCTGCTGTGTCATGTCCTTTATGCTTAATTTTTGAGGTTTTTTTTTTTTTCTGAATTGTGAGGCCCAGAATCTGGATCTTATTTGCTTGAAGTACTATGAATCTGAAAATGTGGCATAAAAGTCACCATGAAATGTAATGAGACTCATGGCTGACTCATAAGAGTCAGGAGAGCAGGAGATGTGAGCTATTCCTAGTCATTTCAGTATACCATATTTAACATCCAAGCATCAAATGCTCTTTGTTTTCAACTCCAGGTCATTTTTAATAAATGTATTTTATAATGCAGTAATTCCATCCAGTCCATCCAGACTTCTTGTTTTGCTAGTTACAACCTCAGTCAGGTAGTCCCTTGTCAATATAAAAATACCAGTGAAATCCTAAGGATGACTGGGGAACTGTAGAGAAAAAAGGAGGTTTGCAGGATTGGTGCAGAGCATATCACAGAATCATGGAATGGTTTGGGTTAGAAGGAACCTTAAAGATCACCCCATTCCAAGTCCCTGCCATGGGCAGGGACACCTTCCACTATCCCAGGTTCCTCAGAGCCCTGTCCAGCCTGGCCTTGGACACTTCCAGGGATGGGGCATCCACAGCTGGTCTGGGCAACCTGTGCCAGTGCCTGACCAGCTCACATATGTAGCACAAAGTAAGAAAATGTAATTAATTCCAAATGTTCTGATGCTTTAAGTAATGATAATACTTCATGAGGTACTGTAGCTTGAAATGAAAGGAATTATTTGTTAACTAGTGCACAGTAACAGTGAGCAGGGCTCTATGCAAATCACATTTCATGTTTTAAGGAGAGTTCTACTGTGACTGATTGACAGCTGACAGTAATGAATGCAGTCCTCCTAACAGATGTGTGATAAGCCTTTTGCATTCAGAAAGTTTGATTGTTTGAAAAGCTAATACTTGCACACAAAAAGCCCCCAATCAGTTATTCTTCATGTTTATTTAATATTAAATTAACATTTATATTTAAAAGGAAACTAAAAACATGTTATAAGTCTGAAATTTTTGTGCAATTATTGGGGAAATAATTTCTGTGGGGAATTAATATTTCATGTATTTTGGTCTTGTTGTGGAGAGATAGAATAGTTACCTTATTCAGAATAATGAGTCAGGTGGTGTAGTAAATCAGATGTAAATCATGTGAATACATTTCAAGCTAGAACAAGATAATGCTGCAGTCCACTATGTGTACCATTTTATTAAGTTAGTGGTAGTTTTGCTAGTTAAAATAACTATTTTTCAAACAAGAAAGCCTGTGAAAGGTGATAGTTCTTACTTTTTTTCTTAAATGATAAATGACTGTCAGTACATTTAAGAAAATTGATAAAATATAAAATTAGAACCATAAATCAGACTATGCTGATAATATAAATATTTCACAGGGATGTTTGCAGTCCTAACCATATTTTTAAATACCTTTTTTTTAATTGAATAGCTGTCTGTGTAGATCAAGGCAATTAAGATACCTTGCAAGAGGAAAAGCTAGATAGTAGCTGTTGGGTTTGGGTTTTTTTTATGCTTGGTGCTTAACGGCCTTCTTTAGTCAAAGCTGATTCTGATGTTTAGGAAATGCCATATGTATTATGTAGGCAGACCAAATTATAATACGAGTTTCTCCTAATTTTAGGCTGTTTGGCTAAGAGTTATTTTAAAATTTGAAATGTGCAATATTGTTGATTCTTGGGTGCTTTTGAAGATTTTCTTCTGGTGAATAGTTCTCCAAGCTAGTGGTGAATATTCAGAGAGTTAGCCATAGAATGTGGTTTCATGTTGCATCTGATTAATGATATTACAGACTGATTCTGGGAGTGTGTGACTTTAGGGTCCCTTTTTGGCATGCCTCTGCCCATAGGTTCTACTTCTCTTGCACAGACCTAGGAGTTGTGCTGCCTGAGGGCGGATTGATTTAAATAAAACAGAAATACACAAGGTTCTGGTGTGTAGATTTGCGTTGGATTTCCAACATTTCCTCACAGAGAACAGTAATTCTCTACAATGGGTATTTTGATGTTTCTTTTTCTCTTTGGGTAATGCCTAGTATTTTGCTTGGTTGCGTAAGATACAGTTATTTTTCCTAACTGAGCTAGAAATTAGGCACCCAGAGCTTAATTGCTGAAGCACCTACTGAAAATAATACAGTACAGCATTTATTATTTAATAGCTGTTCCTGTTAACATGCTGAGAATGTATTACTGAACTGTCACTGGTATATAGAGGAAAAAAGCAGAAGTAAGCTAGGATAGATTAGCTGTTCTTGAATTCCAGTTCTTAACATTTATTGAGCTACCTAATTAGATATCTCTGATGTGTGTTTATTCATATGTATGTGTATATATGCAGTGTGGGCTCCATACATAAAATACACTTGTAGTGCTGGTGACAGCTACTCACGGGCTAGTTAATAATACACTCCATTGTTCTAGGCTATGCACAAAAAATAATAGATACCACACTCTTAAAAAGAGGAGTTTAGTAAGAAGAGGAGATTAAAAATACTTCATAGAGTTCGAATGAACAATGAGACAGCTGCAAGTAGTTAATCCTTTATTTCTCTTTTCAAATCTGGTGGCACTAAGATGAAGAGAAAGGAAAGCAACTGTTGAGGTGATGAAGAGACTTGGGCGTGGAAAAAAAGAGGAGCATGAAGGGCACCCCTTCATCCTTCAGATAGGATGTGGGAGGTTCTGTGCAGCCTGATACAATGGAAAATCTGGGAGCAAGTTGGCCAGAACAATTTATTATCCTTCTTTGTGTAAGATGCCATTAGGAAGAAAGTGACAAAATACGAGTTTTGGTCTGCAGTATCCTGAACCTTTGTGTGGACTGGATTAGTCATGCCCAGAGTAGCATTTATATATATCACTGCTACTTTTCAATTTAATAATTCCTACATGACAATGTACTTAAGAAACATGGTAAATTTCACTGCATTTAGACTACAGGAGTCCTGTTAGTGAAGGAATGGCTAATTGCTTTCTGAAATTGTGGAAGAGCATAGGTGATATAAAATTAAATGATTAAATATAAACTAGTATTTTGGAAGAGCAAGTTGACATTGCTAGCCAAGAATAGAAAATGTCCCTAGGAACAATATTTCACTTGTGATTTTCAGTCGACTCAACTATATTGAGTTTTTCTTAAAAAGATTGGCATTCACTTTCCTGTGGCATATTAAAAATTGTCAGAGAAAGGCAGCATACTGAAATGAAGTGCTATTCCCTTTTATAGAGTAAGGCAGAAGCTGGGGTTTTACCAAAAATAATGGTGTGGAATTAAGTAACTGTAAATTCCCCTTTGAAATGCTCAGGTAGGATGCAGTGTTGTAGAAGCACATCAAGTGACAGAAGAAAGAAGAATGAAGAACTTTAACATAGCATTAACATAGTATAAACATAGGCATAGAGATGCTTAAAGAACACGCACATTTGCCTCCACTCCTAACCACTGTTTTCATTCAGAATGTTTAAAAAATAACATCATGATGTTAAACAGGGCAGTATTTGTTCCTGTCCTGTTGTTACCTTGAGATTTGTTGCTTTTGATGCAGATCTGAAGAAGAGCATGTGTGCTCAGAAGCTCTTCTGCCTCCTTCCAGGGTCAGTTGTTTTGGTTGTTCTAGTGACAGATTCTGCCAGTGAAACTTTTTCTTCTCTCAGTTGCATTGCCTGTATACAAAAACTCTTCCATACTACAGCATGTAGTTGGACAGTACTATTCTTGTTTAAAAGAAAACAAAATTTGGGCTATCTGCATTACTTCAGGAAGTTTTTAAGTGGTTCATATTCAACTTCCATTTATTTCTCTTTTAAAACTCCAAAACCTGAAGCATAGATTCTAGCAGGTTGTATCAAAGTGTTTTCTTGCATACATGATCAGCTGAGGTTGAATATGAATTTTTCAGAGCCCATTGATGGAGCTGAGTTACAGAAACAGGCAAACTGTTGCAAATTAATGCCATGCCAGGTTTTAGATGCAGCTATGTTTAAACTGTTTTTGTCATAACACTTACAGCTTAATATAAAAACAAGAGATTTTGTAGATGCATACTGTAACACAAAGTTTGAGGTGGTGGAGGAAGGGAGGAAAAAAGGCAAGAAAAGGGAAACAGGGAGATGGTAGGAGTAGGTACATAAGCCTTGTGCTCTGTGATGGGTTGCTATAGAGAGGGCTCTCAATATTTGTCCCAAGGAGGTGGCAGGGAATGAAGAAAATAAACAAATAGCAATTGGCCTAATTTTTACACACATAAATATTTAGGCTATGCCTTGAGGAAAACTCTTGGACTAAACACTTACTAAAGCAATAGACTAAACTACACAGGAATGTTGTGTTATCTCAGAAGTTTTAAAGAAGGTAACACCTTTTCTTGAAGGAATAGAAGTGCAATTCATGCTGCAGCAGTGCATAGATGATGTAGATAGATGGTTTAGATGATTTATTGAAGTTTCATCTGTATTTCCATGTTTGTTTAGATGTCTTTGCAATCACATATTTCATGACTGCATTTATAAACTGACTAAAATGTACAGAGTAATCATTTTTAAATGGCAGAAGTTGCTAAAGCTAGATAGCAACTGTTTCTTTAGAAAATAGGAGAGCTGTGTTGAGTTCACGAATTACTGTGTATCCCCCTTTATGGGAAATTGTAGTTTTTCCTGCTATCTTAGTATTACCTTTGAAAAGAATTCTGCGTGTGGTTTTGTATCAATAAAATTAATCATTGTAGTTTCTTCAGCTATTTGGGCTGGTCTTGTTTCAGACATATGAAACATAAACCAGAGATTGATGTCGAAATACAAATCAAGGTTGTCTTTATGGGCTGTTGCCCAGCCTGTTCGAGGATGAGCTCAGACATCCTAGCAAGGTATCAAGTTGTTAGACTGATTGACCAATACCTTTAAACTCATTTCTGTATGTAACTGGTGCATAAGATGGTTATGGGAAAGTGTGCTTATACATCACGCCTTGCCTGCAGCCAGCAGCGTGGCCTCTTCTCTACCACTGCTTGGCACTGGTCCTGTTTGGTTGGGACTGTGCCAAGGGCTGTGCTGGAGCCTGGTCCAGGCAAGTGAGTGTGGTGGAAGGAGGTGTGTGGTGGTGCCATTCCGAGCTGGTGAGAGTGGTCGGATAACGCTGGTTCCAAGCTGGAGGCAATGGTTGGATAATGCCGGTTCTGAGCCGGACGGAGCAGTTGGATAATGCTGGTTCTGAGCTGGATGCAATGGTTGGATAATGCTGGTTCTGAGCTGGATGCAATGGTTGGATAATGCTGGTTCTGAGCTGGATGCAATGGTTGGATAATGCCGGTTCTGAGCTGGATGCAATGGTTGGATAGTGCCAGTTCTAAACCAGAAGGAGTGGTCAGGGCCACTGCAGTCAAGTTGAGCTCCATGCTGAGCATTTTTTGCCTGTGATTCACTCCCTCTTTTTTGCACACTTTTGTTATTAATATTGTTGCTATTACTGTTCTTTCCTTATCTTTTTTCTGTTTCCAGTAAATTGCTGTAATCTCAACCCATGATCTTTACCTTTTGTATCTCCAGTTCTCCTCTCCCTTCCCTGTAGAGGGAAGGGAAATGAGTGAGTGGCAGCATGGTTTGCAGAGTCTCAGTGGGAGCACTAAATTCTTAAACCTCAACAGTCATACTGTGTTTTCTGTTTTAACCTGCTTCTAAGTTTGCATTCATTATTGATAATCTCAGAGATCCCAATAACACATGATCAGAGAAATTAATAATCTTCCAATGCTTTTGTCAGGATGCTCATAACTCAAGGTTTTGAAACAAATAAAATAATGGCTATTTTTTTGCAATGGGAATCTATCCATGTTGCTGAAAGAAAGAGGAAGGATTTTAAATTAAGTTTGGAGCAGATGTGTATTCATAGTCATTATTTAATAGTTCTGATCTTTTTTCTCTAAAAATTTCAGTATTGGTGTCTGTGATAAGCTCCTCTTTGCTGTATTGTGCTATGATGTTCTTCCACACTTGTGTTAGGTTAGGGAGGTATGCTTCCTCCACTGTAACTGATAGAGCATGAATCTGTAGGCTGTTGTATCTGCTTACCAGTTTTCCAAAACAATTCCATTCCAACTGTGATTTCGTGTGGTTTGACCTTCATGCTATAGAAGATTTATTCTGAAAGATAAAAGATGAGTAAGACAAGGCATGTTTTACCTGGCAAGTTGTTCAAAATGGAATAACAGTATTTGTTATATTAATGTGAATGCATCCTTGTTCTAATAACAATTTTGTGTGAAAGTGAAAAAGATTGATTCTTGGTGTCGTCACAATTATTGTGAAGAATTATAATGAGCATGCCAGAATGAAAAATTGCTACAATTTTTCTTTGCTACAATGCCACAATCCACTCATGAGGAAAATTGTATGTATTTATTACATTGAATAGGAAACAGAACTCCATGAGAAAATAAAGAAAAATGAACTTGTCAGAGGAAATATTAAATGGAAATGTTAAAGCCTTGTTTCGTTTTCTTGTTAAACCTGAGATTGCATGGAAACACTAACTCTTTCCCCTCTAGACACAGAAGAAAGTAATGAAAATGTGGGGATTCACTTTCAAATAACCAGTCATAGAAGAGGAACCCCCATCAGCCTAAACTCAAAGCTTCAGTCAGTCTTTGAAACCATTTTTCACTCTGAACATCAGCTACACACTGCAACAAAATTGGGAGTTTATTTCCTTAGCATTGTTTTGCATGCAGTCCAGTAAGTGATGAGTGCACCTTTTAAGGCACAAATCCAATGCCTACTTGTCAGCCTTTTTCTCTCCTGCTATCACAGTCTGAATTTTGGAAATACAGCTTCCTATTGGAGCAGTATTGTAGCAAAACTGTGCTCTCTGAGCTGGGGACTTGGAACACTGAAAGGGAGAAGTCCTAAATAATAATTACTTTCTAGTCTCTTATATTCTTGCCAGTGAGCAACAGGAAGAGACATTTTTTTCTGCTAGTGTTGGTTTGGGGACTACTTTCATGCCTGTTCTAGTTGGTCCAGAGCTGAGTACACTTACTCTTTTGTTAATTTTTTTTTGTCTATCCCATCATAGTAATATATCACATATAGCGATATTTCATCATAGTAATATACTAATATCAATGATAGTCATGCAGGACACAATTTAATTTTTTCAGGCATTTTCCTTACTGGGAAGATAAGCACTAATCTTATTCTTTATTTTAAAAAAACTGCCCCATTTATGCTATCTATTTGGGAATAAGTTCCTGGGGAATGCCAGCCATCATGAGTTTGGGGTTTAGGCTTAAATAGATGAAGTCAAAGAATCAGCCAACAGCAGACTCTGTGTGTATGTATTTATAAAGAACATAGCAGAAATGTCTCCCTATATAATACTTACCTACTGTTCTGTAGAATTTTTAGACATATCACAGAATCAATCATATTTTCTCATGGATAGTGTGAAGGAATGCTTCAAATGCAAAATAGCTAAGAAAGAAAAAAAGAGATACTTACGCCTACTGTGTGGCATAATTACACTGAAAAAGAAGAGATCTTAGTCTAAAAGATCTTCTTGAGGTGTGCTCCTGGGATCAGTTTGTTCCTGAGTAATTACAGCAGAGACTCTAAATTGTCATTGTGGTTCAGTAGTGCCCAATGACATGAATATGTTATTGCATGTTGGTGAAGACTGCACATTTTATTAATTGAATTTCTTAGCCGTGCAAGTCAAACTGTGTAGGAAGAACAAGTATGGAGTGCCCCATAGTTCATCCTAATATGTCTGGGGCTTATTAGACCAACACAGTTGGCTTCTTTATATGCCATCCAGGAAATTGGTCTGTTGCAACAATGAGGAAGGGAAAGTGGTACAGTTCTTATGGGTCAGTTCAAGAAACACAGTCCACGTGCGAAAAATACTGGAATACTGCTGGAGAACTGCGGTCACGCAGCTGTCACGGTAGCAAAGCAGAGGCAGGAGCAACACAGTGTGACAATAGCTGATACACTGGGTTAGCAAGGGCCTGGAAGAAAGGAGTAGGAAGCCTGTGCTTGATGCAGTCAAAAAGAACAATTAAGTGGGATTTCAAATCCTTTGTGGTACGCCTACCACCCAGTGCCCAGCAGCAGTGCTTGTTGGATGTGAGACACCCTCACTGCCTGCACTGTGCCCATCCCCAGCTCTGCAGAAAACCTGCCCTGAAAGGGAGGAAGATTAAAACATGTGATGGTACAAAAGCTGTGCTGCATGAAGGAGACAAAGACTGCCTGCTGTTAGAGGCTGCTTTGCTGCAGTCTGACACAAATGTTAGCTATGTGTATTGCCATGCTAACGCTCCAAAGCTGCTGATGCGATCGTGGAGCTCACGGTATTCTCACATCTGACTCTGAAGCCAGTTGCTCAAAACCTTCTGCACAGAACTTGACTGTGGAATGGTCAAGAAACTGTAGATTTAAAGTTTAAAGCAACAGGAACAATTTAATTCCTGTGGATGCTCTGCCCCCCACAACAGTGGAATATTACTGTCACCTAACATAGAAGAAGAAAGCTGTCCTAAGAAATTTACATATAAAGCACTTAATTGAATGGCACACAACCTTACAGTTTATGTTTTCCAGCTTTTTAAATTAGGTAAATCTAGCAAAATATAGTGTGTAACTGTTGGTGTAGAGAGATGCTTCAAGTGGAACATGATGTTCATGATTTTGTTAAAAATTGTATTAATTTGGGAAAAATATATGACAATAGATACAACTCACTAAGTAATGCTATTTACTGTATTTGTCTAAAAGCATTTTGTCACATACTAGCATTCATTTATGTATTCTAACTTTCTAAGTAGAATTTCTTACGTTTTCTTTCTGAGTAGACCTTGTGCAGACAAAGTCTCAGGGGTGCCAACTGGCTTTCTTTTGTCTGTTGCTGTGATGATTTCCCAAATTTTTTTTTAATTTTTATTTTTTATTTTGGTGATCAAGTTGTGGGAAAAAACAATTAAAATTGTGGTATAGTGCACTGACACTTTGAAATGCTTGGTTTGAATGGCAAATTTTCAAGAGTGTGCCAACTTTACTTTTCAGAACAGCAACAACAAAAAAAAGTAAAATTTATCAAGTTACAGAATGTTTTTATTCTATTAAAAAAGTCTTTTCTCCTGTACTTGGCACTGGCAAGGACACACTGGTGTTCTGTTTTGGACCCCTCACTACAATAAGGACATGGAGATGCTGGAGTGAGTCCAGAGAAGAGCAAACCAGCTGGGGAAGGGTCTGGAGCACAAGCCCTACAAGGAGCAGCTCAGGGAGCTGAGGGTGTTCAGCCTGGTGAAAAGGGGGCCCAGGGGAGACCTTACTGGTCTCTACAACTGCCTGAGAAGAGGCTGTAGCCAGATGGGGGTCAATGTCTGTCACTGTTGAGCCAGGAACGAGAAGGAAAGACTCCGATTCATCAGAAGGCAAAAAGGCAAAAGGAGTTTAATACGAATTCTGCACCTTTTTGTAACAAGACTCGCTGAAATGAAACACGATTGGTCCCACTGAAAACATCTCTCACCCCATTGGTGAACCAGGAATAACATTATCTGAAGGACAACTATTACAAACAATAGCTACAAAGAAGAGATAACAATAGTTTAGAATTCCTTTCTTCTAAGTTTCCCAGGCCAGTTATCTCTGTTCTTTCTTCGACTGAACTGAGAATATCCACAAATGTCTTCTCCAGGTAACAAATAATGAGGAGAAATGGCCTTCAGTTGCACCAGGGGAGTAATACATTGGCTATTGGGAAAAATTTATTCACCTGAAGAGTGGTAAAACATTGGAACAGGCTGCCTAGGGAAGTGATGGAGTCCCTATCCCTGTAAGTGTTCAAATAATGAATTGATGTGGGACACTGTGATATGTTTAGTGGGTATGATGGTATTAGGTCAAAGGTTGGACTTGATGATCCTGGAGGTAATTTCCAACCTTAAGGATTCTATGATTCTTTAGGTAACTGGACTTACATAATTTTGATTACTGAAAAATGCCAATAATACCATAATTCTGGCATATCCATGCATTTCTGACAAATAATTCTTAGATGTACCATTTTGTGGTTCACCTCTGACCATAATGTCATTCTTATTTGGAGTTGGAGGAAGGTTTTTCAATATCTGTGACATTTTCAAAGCTGAAGCAAAATCAGTTTCAACGTTGGGTGACTTTTTGTTTAGGAACTGTATATGTGACAAAATAGCTTTAAAATTTATCATTAAAAGCTTTGCATTAAGGTTGAATTATTAAGTAGGAAAAAACCCTGTACACAAAAAGTTATAATTGACCAATCATGAGTTACCTTTTCTATAATGAGTTTTTAGACCTTTGTGTTCTGGACTAGGCCTTATTTTTACAAGCACTAAATATGTCCCATCAATTTGAATGAGAAAGGAGGTGCTCAGTTGGATGGAGGTTGAGGTGGCAAGTGGTTGTATTGTGCAAAAGAGGAAGCAAATTTCAGGGTTATTTCTGTTCATTTCACACTTCTCATGCAGGGCTTTTTAATCAAAACAGAACATGACTGAGGGATCATTTGCAAAGGCATTATTTATATGAGCAATTGGAATTGTCTCTATTTATAGACTGGCTGCAATCACATCCAATGACTGGGTTTCTTAGTGCATTTATCATACAAGTGGTGCCAGCAGGAACTCTGTATTTACTTCCCCGTGCTGCCATTTTTAATGAATACTTCTTTTTAATGAAACTTCTCTATTTTTCTTCCTGGTGTTGGTTTCATGACTGAAAAGTCAGAACTACCACTGCCCTGCCTTCCTGAGGTAAAATCGACGCACTTTAATGACTGGGCTGTGAAATTGCAGAGATGCAGGTGGGCAGAGCCTACATAAGTGGCTCAATAGGAAGGAATAAGGTAACCCTGGGCTGGCTGGACTAAGGGAAGCAATTTGTTACCAGCCATCAGGGATGTGCATGTGCACCTTTTCTAACAACCAAATGTTTAGCATCATAACTTTTGGAGGGTTTTTATTTTGTGTTCTGCACAAAATGAACTGGGAGTGGCATGACTTCATGTTGTCCTCTTATTTTTGGGGAGGATTGTGTCCAATAAAAGCTTACTATTTGGTTTTCCAGTTGGGTCATTGATCCTTTAGTTGGTACAGACACAGACATGTATTGGGAGCTGTCTGTTGTATCTCTTTACTTTCTAACAGAGATACTAGGGGGAACAGATGCACCAGCATGAGGGAGCAAAGTCTTTATCTCTGGTATATCTGCTCTTCTCTGTGTCCCACAGGCTACCCATGCTGTCTGTACAATGCTTTTACATGGTGTCTCTAATTCTTATAGAGTCACATAGTCATTACCAGGCTTCACCCTTATGGGTATACTGTGTTGAAAACATTTAACTTCATGAGGGCTTAAAAACATCCTGGGGTCTTCCGCTGTGCCGACAAACCTGTGGCAATATTTATACTTTTTAAAATAAAGGTTTGACAGACTTTTAAAAACTTCTAGTTTTCAAAGGTGAGTGTATTTTGCCGAGAGGTTATGAATGGGTTTATATGATGAGGAAGATCCTAAAATTTCATCAACAGTTCACTGAATTTTTTTATCTTCCCTCTTACACTGAGCCTTTTCTTAGGTTTTCAGTGGTGACAGCATAATAAGAAACACTTTGTTTTGAACTATGCTTGAAAAAGAGAAAAAGAAAAAGAGAAAATATGAAAAGCCTGTTTCTTACAAGGTGTATTACAGTAGGAATTCATGTCTATTTTAGATAGTTTTGTTATCATCAGTAAATTACTGTGTTTTTCTGTGGGTGATACTCTGTGTGACTATTGACAGTGTCTCTATACACCCTCCTACTTACTGCAGATCAAACATATTTTCCCTGGGCAGTACCTGCAGGGACTCGATACCTGGCCCTCCCTCATCCTTGGAGGGAGGAGTGGGTTACAGCACAAGCTGTAACAAGTTCAGAGTGGTGTCAGACCCTGCAGCCACTCTGCAGAGATGAACCACTTTCTGCTTAGGCAGATTTTCTTCTGCATGGTGGATCCCATTCTTTTTGTTTAAAGCAGTAATGTCTTTATGTCTATTGCTGTGAGACTTGAGAAGTTTAAATTCCATCTTTGATCCATCTGAGAACTATTTTTATTGCTTACAAAGTGGTGTATTTCTGATGAATGGTCTATTTGCTGTTCTCTAAAATGCGCAAGGAGAGGCATCAAGCGCCCATGTTGCACAGGAGTGCAGCAGGGAAAGCCACCAAGGCCTCACCTGGTTCAGGTGTCTGAGGTTTCAGTGACCCTCTTGGTCACTGCCAGGGGCAAGCACCACTCTGTGCACCTCTGGGACTGATTGGGATGCGGTTCCTAAGATGACTCCTCAAGAAAGGGTCTTTTTCCAGACCTGTCATGATTAAGACGAGACCAGCGGAGCCCATGGAGCTCCCAGTCTTGTAATAAGGATGAAGCTTCTGTGTTGGCACTTTGCAGCACTGGCTTACCAAATCTACACCAAGATACTCGGCATGTGTCAGCTTTCAGTTTTGGGCCCCTCTCTACTCCGGGTGCTGGAGCATGTCCAGAGGAAGGCAATGGAGCTGGTGATGGGTCTGGAGCACAAGTCCCATGAGGGAGGAGCTGAGGGAGCTGGGGGTGTTCAGCCTGGAGAAAAGGAGGCCCAGGGGGCACCTTATCACTCTTACAACTGCCTGAAAGGAGGCTGTAGCCAGGAAGGGATCAGCCTCTTCCCCCAGGCAGCTAACAACAAGAAAAGAGGACCTAGCCTCAGGCTGTGCCAGGTGACACAATTTTCTTTGGACATCAGGAGGGATTTCTTCACAGAATGGGTTATTAAACACTGGAATGGGCTCCTGAGGGAAGTGGTGGAGTCACCATCCCTGGAGGTGTTCAAGAGAAGAGTGAACATGGAACTTGGTGCTGTGGTCTAGTTGTCAAGGTGGTGACCAGTCAGAGGTTGGGCTCGATGATCCCAGAGGTCTTTTCCAACCTAACTGTTTCTGTGAAAATAATTTCAAATTAGCTACATAGAAGAAGTTTTTTTACCATAAAACCGTCATGAACTCTAGTCCCTCTAATACTGGGGGCATTGTGATATAAATACCAACAGAGTGCTCAGAGCTACAATCATTTTTGTCTTTTATGCATCTGGCTCTTTGCAGCTCCTGGAGCTTTTCCATATTTTGATGATCATTCTTCTGTATATCCCATTATTATCCAGACTTTTCAGTTTCTTCATATTATTGATTTCTCTTTGTGCATGTCTAAGATGGAAAATGTTCACCTGACTTAAATGATCTATACACTAGCTTGTGTATACTGTGCAACTTTGAGAGCTTCAGCTAGTTGTAAATAACTTCCCCTTTGCTTTACAGGCTGACCCACAGAAAGGTCCCTGAGAGTATAAAAAAGTCCTGATTTATAAGTGCTTACACTAAGTGTAGTGCCTTCAAATTCATTTGTCACAGTATTCCAAGCATGGCACTGTTTATTTTCAACATTTGTAGCTTTCAATTTTTATTGCTTTTTATTGTTTTCTATTTCTTTATAATTAGAATAGCTTTATTTAGCATACCAGCAGTGGGTACCTCAGCAGTTTGATTCATTCAACTCAGTGTGGTTTATTCAGCCAGAATATTTTTGTTATCTCCTAGCTGTGTTAACTTTTACACTGAATGATTATTTAATCATTAAACCTGAAATTTCTAGAAGTCTCGAGGGAACTGTATACAAATTAAATCAAGAAGTTATTTAGCACTGCTGCTTACACATGGAGTATTTATAAAAGAATACTATTTCCTTGGGGTTCCTTCATCTTTCTCTATGGCCTTCATTATTCTCTCTAAGTTTGATCTCTAAAAGAACATTCTGTTACAAATAATTGTTTTTGCCAAAGAAGCTAGATGCCACTCTGTCTTACACTAAGGCGTCATTTATTCTTTCATAATTAACAGAGTTGTTGCTGAAAAGCAGCTGTAGATACTTTGTTTCCTGTGAGAAAAGAACCGCAAGCCTGAATTCTAGCACCTGGCAAAGTGAAATGTTAACTCTTTAATTTGTGCTGTAATCCTAGGAGCTTTTGTGAAAAGTGGTTACTGGGATACAGGATTTTTTTAGGATATTGTTTTCAGTAAATACGAAGTGTTCAGCTGAGGTCAGGATCTTCAGTATTTTGCCCTTTCAAATTTAGAGGAGTTGTAGCTTACAGAGGGGAAATATGATATTGTCTCTTCTCTCATGAAGTAAAAATGGAAATAAAAAATATTTCCTCCCTTCCATTCAGTAAAAATAATTTCATGTGTATACTGTTTTCCTGAAAGTATGGATCTTTTGCATGCACAGCACACTTTCAAGAGGAAACAAAGTTGGAAGCACACATTTTATGTTTAGTTTTCAAAATGGCAAATGCACTTTTTTTCAGAGGTTTTCTGATATGGATTCAGTTGCTGAGAAATTTGCTGTATTTGCACTCATGAGCTTTTTCCTGTTGTCTTACAGTTTAATTTTCCACTGAAATTATGTGAGGTTGTGGTTGTGTCAGGGAATGCAAGAGCTGTTTCCAGTGGAGATCTTGTGTATTAAGGCAAGAGACTAGGAGCTGAGGTTTGTGTAGGACAAGGAAGTCTGCAGAAAATAAAGGATACTGGAATACAGTAGCAAAGTATTTGTGGAGATGTGCTCAGCTTTTTCCAAATAATGTGACATAATAAAAATTTGCTGCATAAGTCAGGAGGCCATTCATGCAATTTAGTAATTTCTTCTTTACAGGAAAAAGCTCAATCTTTCTTGATCAGCTGCAGGTGGAGAAGGATGCTTTTGTCATCCCAGTCATTTAGGTATGGAATAGACTGGGAAGTCCAAACCATCTTGTCAGTCTGATGCTGTCTGAGGTCATATTGCCAAATATTCATCAGTGAACTCCTGCACACATTTGTTATTTTCCCAGGGTTCATCTCTTCTTCAAGTGCAAAGCGGTTTTAAGTAAATACTGAGAAATGGAGTTAAGTGATGTGAACATCATAAAATAGTAATACACTTTGGAGCATGATATGTGTGCTGATGACACTTCATCCAGCCATTCTGCATCCTCTTGTAATAGCATAAAACAAGGGAGTGAATGGGACTGTGGAATTCTGCAAGAGTCATAGATAGAAGAAATAAAACTGGTTTCAAAATATGCAGGAAAAAGATAGATATGTTTGTATGTTTACCCATTTAGTCTTTTGAATACAGTAGTATTAATAATGGTGCCAAATGTGTATGTGTGGGAGGGATAGAGGGTGTTTAGAAAGCTGAAAATAAAAAAATGCCCATTTTTTAAGTCCTTAGAGTGCACTGCATTTACCATTGACTAAGGACTTTCTGAGAAATATTAGTTTCAATTAGTGACAGGTCGTTAGCTGAATGAGTGGAGGCTTGGGGCTTTTTTCCTCTTAGAAAAAGATTAGTTCTGTGAGACCTCAATGGCTTTTTTCTAGTTTTGAGTGGTAAGTAGCCATGCAGTTACAGACAGCTTCTATTATTAAAATATAGGTGTGGTAAAAAAAGTATAAGTGTGTTTTCAGGGTGATTATTGTCCCCGTTCTTGGAGTGATATTTGTAGCCCTTTTTTTGGGCTTGTTTCTGTTGTCTGCACCATTAGATCCAGACAACAGAATGCAGGTGAGCATGTACTGATTGCTGTGTGGGGTTTGCTTTGTTACCTTGGTGTGTAGTTACCAGTATTATTTCATTATAGCACTTTATATTTTGACTACAAAAAAGTAAAACAGCATATATATTATTATATAATATATATATTATTTAATAGTTTTGAAATAATATATTATTTCATAGTTTTGTTTTGTCTTCTGAACTTCCTTTCGCTATTTGAAAAGAATCCTGTCAGCAAAAAGTCGTGGAATTATTTTTTGGAATTGTTGAGAAAACAGATGTTCAAAATCAACCATTTCAAAACTTGGCAGAAATATTCTCCCTAATGTCTTTTGTCTACCTGTCTTCCTGTTATATCTGGAACCTGTTTAGTAAGTTTGGTTTATCATATTTCTTACAGAGGATTATGTGAGCATGACTTACCCATTCAGCAAAGCCAACACACCTAAAATCAGCATGCTAAAATTCCAGGAGAGAAGCTCCGTTAGCTTATTCTCTCATTTCATTTTGCCGAGCAGCCTGGGCCCAGGAGGAATGAGGAGCATCTCATTACAGAGGACTTTGGAATGTAGAATGTAGGGCACCTCTGGAAAATGGGAAAGGGGATTTAAGCTTCCTTCCCTTGGTCTCATAAGGTGAAAACCAAAGGTAACTTTGCTATAGCAACCATTCTTTCAAAAGGATGATTCCCCCTCTTTTTTAGGTGTTTATTCTCAGCTTGCTGTTTTGAATCCTATATGGCTGCAGGATTTTCTGTGAAGCCTGTTTAAGATTGAATTTTGCACTCCCTTAGCTGCCCAGACCAAATCTTCAGTGTATGTGGGATCACTGGCTTTGACACGTGCCTCTGAAGAACTCTTGAATTTATGACTTAGACATCATTCCAAAGGTTCATAGGCGTGTTCTAGATTTGGAATTATGTGTACCTTCTACATTTTGCTGGATGATAGATTGTACTACTACCATACTATCATACTGTAATACCTACTATTGGCAGGTTTTTCACCTTATCTTGGTCAAATCAGTTTAATCTCCTGGCAGGACACTGAGACAAACTTGTCAGAGTCAATACTTTTGGCTTTGTGTCTACTCTCTCTACAGCCACTCTTTACATGAGTCTTGGAGGTCACCTTCTGTTGTCTCCCCTCAATAAAATATTTTTCTGCTTTCTTGAATCTTTTAATATCTTTAAGTCTCCAGTCATCAGTGATTATTTTCTTTGTCACTCCTAAACATTTTCTTACCCTCACTACATCCTTTTTATAGATATCAAGCTCTTCTTTTAGTCTTTAAACATTAGCACATAAAATAGCCACAAATTTGTGTTTTCATAAAACAACCACCAGCTTTTTGTGTCATTCGTCTTTTGTAACTCTTTGCAGATCCTTGACACAGATTTTCTCATGTGTTTTCACTCCTGTCTTCCACCTGCTGTCTACATAGCAGGTTCTTTTCCCTTCTTAAATACATTATCTGAGAGGCACTACCACTGTCCCAGACTGTGTGGTTTTGTTTTTAACCCTCTTTAAATGGGCTAACAAAATGGGGAAATATTAGGTTGCATTGTTCAGAATATGTTTTTTTAACAGATGCAATTTATCTTTGCTCACATTGTATGTAAGAGATGACTTTTCTAGTGGGAAAATAATTTAGTCTTTCTGCTATTATCCTAATGCTGACTTCTCAGTAAGAAAAAATATCTGTGATTGAGGTACTATGTAATCACATCACTGTATGGTTTGATATTAAGTACTAAATATGGCAGGAAGAGCTGGGTGCAGTTCTGTTTCTATTCCATAGTATTAGCAAATACAAAGTTGAAATGTATGCAGAGAGCTCTGTGTCTGCTCAGAGTTTGTCAAATATTTATGCATATTTTATATATATCCCAAATAACACACTGCAGCACTGTGAACTGCTGGACTTCTTTGAGAATGGGAACAGAAGGTGACACAAGTCAACATCAGAGTACAGTATGTTGCTATATGTTGTGCTACTCCTTATGCTGTAGTGGGAAATCTCATGGAGTAAGTACTATAGTGCATGGTATATATTGGCAAACTCTTCTAGTGGAAGTACATCTTACTTTTGTGATGATTTTATTTTTTAATAACTACCTGCAGTGTTCTGGACACTGTCATGAGTGTTTGTGCTTGTTTTCACTAGCCAGACAGATAAAACCAAGGATTTCCTGAGACACCAAGCAAAACTATCTCCTACCATGAGCCAGAAGCCTGGCTGGGGTTGTTTTTTTTTTAGCTCCATTGTGATAAATTGCACAAATATTGAAAGAACTGAAATAGGACTAGAAAGAGGACTAAGTACTGTGGAAGTCCTTAGGGAAATTCAGTTAAAACTCCTTTCTGCTGCCCTATTTAAAAATAGGGAATTCTTTCAGCTCCTTGTGCTGAAGTTTGAATAGATAGTTTCTGTGAAAGAACCTGCTTAGTGATTCAAACCCCTGTGACTTCAGGGAGTAGTGTGCATCTTTGACCCAGCAATGAGTGTGCTAGCTGTGATCCAGAGTACTTTGAAGCAGAGGAAGGTACTATGGTCTAACACATCATAATTATCACTTTTACATACTAGGTAATATTAAGACACTTGTGCAAAGGTGTCCACCCATGAATAATTCAACTGGGATAAAATTATCCAAAACTGTCTTTTGGGGGCTTCTCATGTTTCTTCAAATGGATTTTCATAGCAATCAGTAGAATCTTGATGAAACTTTTGCTTCATTGCAAGAATTTTTGAAATATGAATAAACCCCATGTGGACTTTTAAAGAGAATCCTTGGGAGGTTTTTATGACTCACTATTGGCATGGACCTCATTCAAGATGCTACATGTTATATTAGATACTTTTTCAGAAATGCTTGAGGAAATAGCTTGTCGTTCAGCACATTAGAAATAGCACTGGTAGCAGATGGCCAAGAGAAAATGCTGTAGAAAAGTTGACTGTGTGACTCTGATTTCTTGCAAGCATGTAGTGCAGGCTGAGCAAGGTCTTCCAGCTCTGGCAAAATGAAGGTTTTGCTATTGAGCTGTGTAGCTGAGCACAACCCTGATATTTTGTAGGTGATCATGACTATGAAGGCAGTGTTTGGAGAATTGCAGTCTGAGCACTGACAGCATGAGTAGGGAACTGTCCTTCAGGAGCAGCAGATCCTGAAATAGACTGGCTTGGCAGGGCTCCCAAGACTGATTCAGTGGGCTCCTGCCTGATGAACTGAAGACCACCTTCCTGATAATTAAGAAGATACAAGCTGCCTGGATTTTATCCAGCTTCAGATTTTTGCAGTGACATTCTGAGCTCTTAGTTATTAGTGCTAGGTAGTTGACTGCTGAAAAGTCATTATCCCCTAAGTCATGTGGATTTGAAGGGAAATTTCTTTACTTTTGGTTTGTTGCATATGAGGAAATCTCTACAATGTGCATGTCTCATTGCCAGACTGCTTTTTCTGAGTATACATACTTTTATTCCACTTTGGATAGCACCTCTAATGTAAATGTTGTATGTCTGAAAGAGTAATAACACAGAATTGCAAGGTATCAGGCATTCTGTGTATCCACCTAATTATGCCTAGAAAAGGTTTCAGTTTAGTGACCCCCTCAGGAGTAGGCACTTCACAGACTTCTTTTTGACAGTATCATGGGAAGTGATAGCCCCAGCGAGCATGCTTTGTTCCAAATTAGTTTATATTCAAAGTAATCTAAAATTCTTGAAATGGTTCCAGGGTTTGGCACAAATGGTGGGTCTCAGCAACAGAGCCAGTTGGTATTGCCTTATATTATGCATGGAAATCAGACAAATTTTATCTGTCTCATTTCATTTTACACTCAGATAAATAAGAGAGTTGAGCAACCTTTCTCTGGGCTGTTCTTCAGTCCTTATGTTTACTTACAGCTCTTCAATTGCATCTTCCATGTGGAAGATCTTTCCAGTCAAAACCAGGAAGACAGAAATAATATGGTACTTGATAGCTGTAAGCCTTGAAGTTGAGGCCATGACTGGTTATTTCTCAGTTACCGCCTCCAAAGGGTTGCTTTTGTTTGAATAAAAACTGCTCATGGAATTGCAGTTTTGGGGTGCATGGCTGTCTTTCTAATTCTTCCTCTAGTGGTAGGAACAGGTGAGAGGTCAGAAAATAGATTTCCATGTCAGAAACATCAGAGATCCAGTAGTATTTGTTTAGTCTAGTTTAGAACTACCAGCTGCTCTGCAAGGAGTCTCTGTGTCCCATATTTCTCATTCAAGAGAAGTAAATCCTGACAAAACAGGAAAAATCTCACACTGTCATTAAGTCACCTCAGCAATTTCCATACAGTGAAACTGGGGAAGTGATGTTTTTACCGTATGAGGGAATGGGCATAGCTGCCATAGATGGGGGTGTTTGTAGGGATGTATGACATGCTGGTGTTGCTACAGCAGCTGGAGATGGTCTGTTTTCATGCTCCAGCCTGACAGTCGTGCTGGTAAAACTGTAGGCTTGATTTGAATGGGTTGAAAAAATATTTTCACAGCTCTTCTTCTCTTGAAAAATTCTTTCAAATACAATTTATGGCTTGGGGCTTCTGTAGTTTGGAAAGAGGACACACATATTGATTGGTTTTCCTGCCATGTTTTGAGTAAAATACATTATTGAGTGATTATATATGAATTTTCACAGATTTCTTTATTGATAGCATTGTTTCCTGATGCATCAGGGGAATGAGAGAGCATGACTAATATGTTTTCTGATCTGAAAATTGCCAACCGTATGTTAATTTTCATGTTAGAATTCATTAATGGATGAAGTGACTGTACTGCTGATTTTGAATGTAAAGCATATTTACCAGGTGAAAACTAGAAAATTGACTTTATTTGGAGTGATGAGTTAGAAATTATCAAAGTTCACCTCTGTCTTGCTGACAAAGCAATCCATCTAGAGTAGTGGACATATTTCAGTACATGTGTCTTTTCATAACACACTGTCTTTAGACCATCCATTTTTCCTATAAATACTTTGTGTTGATGTATTTGGGTTCGTTGGTGTTTGTTTCCATCTTGGGGAGCTATATGTGAAACATAACCATCCACTGGAAACACTGAAACAAAAATTATTTTCACTTAGTTGAGCATAGCAACCAGTGGAGAAATATGTACAGTTTGTACCACTATTTTTTCATACCATAATTATGTGTGATTTGGAATATGTCCCTAAGAATAGTAGTAGAATTGCTTTTTGAGCAATGATGTGAATATTGCATTCAGCAGTGGCACATAGCAAAACATGGCAGGGCATCTAAGCACAGTAAAGTAGCATGTACTGACTATTTGGATGTAGAATGAACTATAGAGGTAAATAATAAAATACTGAACACTATGAGTATTTCAGCCACCAGCAGTGTGCAGTCATTCAGAATAATTAATGTCTGTGGTACCAGTCATTAGTCATGGTCATGGTGCCTTAGGCAAAAGAGATGGGGACCACATACTCTCTCCTTGGAATACCTGAAATGAACACAGAAGGTGCATGAGCATGAGCAGCCTGTCATCATCATCATCATCATCATTATCAGACAAACTCCTTTGTTTTCCAGGAAATACATACTGAATGGAGAAGTGGGGGAAACCAGTCTTGCAGCTTGTTGTAACCTCTAGGACTCATTGCAAAAGGGATAGGATTTGCCTCAACCAATAAACCATCTTTTAAATTAATCTCATTTTAGTCTGGGCATGTAATACAGGTCAGAAGAATCACTTTGTAAAAGTGCCTGTTTCTCTCCATGGACTGTAACTGGAATCCAGATGAGTTGTGCAGGTGATGCATGTCTGTGTAAAAGGCATCTCAGTTTTAGATGCTGGAATTCTCATGTGCCAAACCCCAGTGTTCATGTAATAAAATTCATTGAACCATAGTAATGTCAGAAATGGTATTTTGGGAACCAAAATAAAATGTATCAAGTTTTTCCATGAGACATCTAGTGGTATGCACTTAGAAATGAATGTGTTACTGAAATAAGAAATAAAGGAAAGGAAATTTCATATTTTAAACATCAGATTCACAGCATTGGTATTTTCTTTGTCAGCCAAATGAAGGCAAAATAAATACAGATTTGTAACCAGAAGAGTAAGCTTCTCATCATAGATGTAAAGAAGAAATCCTTTTAGAATTTGGGCCTATGGGCACTAGTCAGGAGAAACTGCAGTTCTTAAATATATTGTCCATAACCGCTGATAAACAAGAAATGTTTAATGAAGGAACCTGCTCATAGTAGCTACTGAGACTGACTGAAATGCATTTCTAGCAGAGAGTGATGTTGTGCAGAGATACAAGCTGACCCAGAATAAATACCTCAGGAACATACTCTTTCTGGACTGATCCTGCTACATGAAAGGGACTGATAAGGTGATTCAGGATGGCCATGGATGAGAAAAATTCAGTTTCTTTTGTGTGCTCTGGAATACTATTAAATGTTCAGCTAGGCTCTCTTGAGACCTGTCAGTTCTGGCATAACAGTATCAAAGCTATTAAATTAAATTCCTGATTTGTTTTAACTCTTTTCATGTGAAGGTAAGGACAGGATGTAGCTCAGGCTGAAACCCATTCTGTATGCCCAGCAGCTCACTGTACTGTAACACAGATTGTTGGCTCCCATGTACACATACGTGCACTGGGGCACAGCTGAAACAAAATAGTGATTTACATTGTGATGGGTTATATGGTGCTCACTTGGCATGTTATTATTGTTGCTATTTAAATAAAATCCTCTGAAGTTTATTTCTGACAGGATTGTAGTAACTATAGTACCATTAAAGAGTCGTTAGGAACATTTTGTTTATGTAGAATTAAAATATTATAGTTGTTCAAGAGATTCCAACTTCCTTTTGTGGGCATTTGTAGTTATTTGGGACCAAATCCAGTTTCCAGTAAACTGGATAGGAATCTCACTCAGTTCCAGAGGGACTTGTGTCAAATTTCTTCAGGTTTTTGAAGATGCCAAGTTTTATAAAATTGAGATTTTAGTTGAGTGCTTGATACAGACCAAGGACTTCCTTTGGGGACCAAGACTTCCATTGAGACTCTGCTTAATATGTGCAATGATGTACTTTACCATGAAATCTTCTTAATTGGATGTGGTAGTGAGGAGGTTGATGCATCTACCTGGTTACTACTTCCTAAGTTGTTTGTATAGTAACATAGGAAGCATGAGGAATAAACAAGAGGACACCAAATCTTAGTCCATGAATAACACTGTGACTGAACTGGCATAGCAGAGGTGTGGTGGAAGGACAGGGAGGAGGAAGAGGCTGTTGTATATTTTGATTCAGATATTTGTGCTGTGACCCAGCTGTAGAGGGGGTTGGACATACAGATGCTCTATGAGTAATAATAGTAATAATAATAATAATAATAATAATAATAATAGAAAAAACTCATGGGCTCCATTGTTATGCAGGCATTGCACAGACCACCAAACAGTTCAGGTAGGTGGGGATTTTTATTGTCAGGGTACAGGTGATGGTGAAAATGAGTGATTGTAATAAACAGTCACCTGCTGGAAGCCAGTGAAGGAGAATACCAATGTGCTTTACAATGCACTTATGACCAAATTTTGAGACAGTGGGAAAAGTAATCTAAAGGGAAGCTATTATATTTCATACCAACTCTAAGGGAGAAACTGTTTAAGAATTGGGAGAGAAGAGGCAGGTTGAGTGAGAATTACCCCACAATGTCAGGACTTGCAAATTTCAGGAAGGGAAAGAGGTAAAAGAATTAGAACAACAGGTTTCAAGGGGATATAAGAGGACAGTGGGCATAACCTCTTTGTAAAGGAGTCTGGAGAAAAGAAGTTGAAGAATTGTTTGTTCCCCCAAAAAATTATAAAGAGAAAAAATGCAAATTGAGACAGCACAGGAGAAGGACAAAAAGCATAGTAAAATAAATCTGTCTAAAATATAAGAAGCTCATTTATGTCAAGCACAAGACAGAACCATGTACAAAATTAAAACTAGTTTGGAATAATTAGAAAAAATACAAAAGAATAGCAAAAGATGCAGAGGAAAGAAAAAACAACAAAAAACCAACCCAAAACACATAAAAGAAGCCAAGACCAAAAAATGTGTACAAGAAAAGGTTGTGTTCAGTAAGTACATGAGGAGAAACAGAAATGGTTCTGGAAGTATATTTTTGGTAGGAGCACATTCCAGGAAAGTGTTGCTCTACTGATTAACAGAAGCACATTGGTCTTCCCTAGTGTTATTTTGAGTATATGGAAAACAGCCTAAAACAGAGAAAGGACAAATCAGAAAGTACTTAATGTGTTAGGTGTTCTCAGGTTAGCTGTGCCTCAGATTTGCTATACTTGGAAACTGGAAAAAATTTCTAAATTAGTCTCAGCCCTGTTAGCAGTTACCATTGAGAATCTGAAGAAGAAAAATGAGTGTGAAAAAAATTCCAGAAAAATAGAAAAACACATCCTTAAAATGAGGCAGGAGCTATGGATGGAAGAGTCCTGTCACAGATTTGCAGATCATTTTTGTTCCTAGAAAAATTACAGACAAGTATTCATTTTGTGAATACCTGGAGGAAAGTAACAAACAGCAATCAGCATGGATTTGTTGGAATATCTAATATCCTGTAACAAGAGATTAAATTTTTGGATTAAAAAAAAAGGAGCAGATGCCCTACATTTTCATTTTAAGAAACTTCTGAATGCTCTCTTTACAAGAGTCCCCTATAAAAAAGCTAGGGAACATCAAGCAGTATTTATATGTAAGTTGCATGGGATATAGTTGCACAACTGGTTGGATAAAGTAAACCCCAAGCAGCTACTGCTGTTTCACTTGGGTGTATTGCACAAGAGTTTATTTTAGACACTAATCTGTTTTTTTCAGCAATAATCTGGATTATGTTTTAGAGAATATGCTTATTAAATTTGCAGTTGTCGCAAAGTTGAGAATGAATTGGAAGGATATCAGAGAACAGGTTTAGAATTGAAAATGATCTTGAAATGGCTTTGAAAATAAAGTAATATTTAGCAGGTGTAAGGGTATGGTGTTAGACTTGGGCAGAATAGCCACAGACAGGCACAGGACAGATGATTAAGCAGTGGGTTTTGAAAATTACATATGTCATAAATATTGCATGAATAGACATAGTCAAGGTATTGTAAAGAAGGCATGGATGGATGAAAAAGACATATAGCCTGCAAAATGTAAGGAGTAATTTATCTGATGTTCTCAGTACTCTGCTCAGTTCAAATACTGGGACCAGTTTTGAGCATCATATTTCAATGAAGATATAACTAATTAGAGGGATTTCAGGGAATGGCAATAAAGATAGTTAGAGAGCTGAAAAACAAATGAAGAACCGGAATTATTTAGCCTTGAAAGTAAAGGGTAGGTAGGAACAAAAACTTTTGAAGTATGCAAAAAACCCCAACAAAGCATCTTGAGCCAATAAGCCAACCAACCATCCAAAGAAACACACCCTAAACCACCTTGAACCTGCACTGATGAATGCAGTTCATCAGAATTCCCTGAAGAGAGGGAATGATATGATCTCTGCGTCCTGTATGGATAGCTTAAATTATAAGAGAAAGAATTAATTTAAACATTAAAAAAAAAAATTCCTGACCATAAGGTGAGATGCTTAGAACAAGTTAGGTGATAAATTGGTAAGTATATTAGCAGTCTTTCAAAACGGGGCAAGCATATCCAAAAATGATACAAAAGTGTAGCTTTGTTTCATCTGCAGTTTGGAGTTGACTTGCTCTGGACCCTCTCAGCAGTATGAATGTGTTACATTACTGTGTATTATTGCTGTGCCCCACAATGTATTTTCTGTTCTGTAAATCTTGTTAAACACTACTGTAATTTGAATTAAGATCATCCTTTTTCTTTTATTTCAGTGTGTGCAGAAGCTTACAATCCTGATGAGGAAGAGGACGACGCAGAATCTAGGGTACTTCATGCTTAGAGTCAAATACTTTTTCAATTCTCAGGAATTAAATTTAGGACGAAGAATGTAACAGCTTTACCAATCCTTTCCAAAAACATTGTTATTATAATATATGTTAGTAATTTCTTGGGGTTTTGTGTTAAAGGAACATACAAAAATTCTCTGTAATAGTCACCCATGTAGGACTTGATGTATTATTTTTAATTAACAAACCTGTGGTACATGGTTAAGGAAACATTTTTGTGCAGTTATATTTACCCAGAGAGCACCTGCTTCTAAAAACTCTTACATGGTGTCCTTATAATCTTGCAGTAGCTTCCTCTTTCAAAAGGCAGAAAAAAGTTAAACTGTAAAATTGCTGAGATTTTTCAAGGTACAATGTGACAAATAATGAACTATATTTATTTCTGTTATTTGTGTCACTACTTAGCTTTTAAGATGAAATAGCATGAGTTTCAAGAGAATTTTAATTCTTCATATTCTACCTAATTTTCTGGCTTGTAACACTGTCCAAAAGGTTACCCTATAATATTACAGCTGTACATAGCATATCTTCCGAAGCACAGGAGTTGAACAACTTGATTGATACTCAGATGAACCAGACACTGGTAATTTAGTAAATCTCTGGCTCACTCAGACAGTGTCAAGTCTGTTGTTTACTTTGTGAAATTTCTGATATAAATTTAACCCACATACTATTTCACAAAATATTCTTTAGGAAGTAGTCATGGAAAATGTCTGAATGTAACAGTGGGGCTTTTTATAAAACATGCATGCCCCAAACATAGAGATTAGAGAGTAGTAATGTTTATGTAGCAATAGTTTAGATAAAGGTGTCCAGAGTTGCTTGCAGAAATGAACTGGATTCCACAGGTGTAAATATCTTGTGAGCTTAAGTACAGCAGTGTTTCATTTGCTAAGCTATGGTGATACCATTTTATCATTGAGTGTTTATTCAAATCCTGAAGGTTTTGAAATGAGAGAATTATGAATCATGGCCAAAATATTGTGTAAAATGCTTAGTTGAATTAGCTCAGTCCTTCAGCTACTGCTACTGTATGATAATCACTCTAAGAGCTTTTGTATTATGTCCCTCAGATTATTCACCCCAAAACAGATGATCAAAGAAACAGACTGCAGGAGGCGTGCAAGGACATCCTTCTTTTTAAGAACCTAGACCCGGTAAGAAATTCTTGGTAATGAACAGCATTTAGCAGTGCTGCTAAGAATTGCTTCTTTTGAGCTTTGGAACAGAAATTTACAGATTTGACTTTTGTAACCTCTTATGCTTTCTTGACCATTTCATAAATTCTAGAAATGCTGGTTTTTTTAAACTGATATGTCATGTATAGAGTCTTTTGTTTACCACCATAAGCGATAATATTGAAATACATTAATTTGAATCTGTACATTAATAAAAATGGATACATTAATTGTATTAAATATTGTATTTTCTTATTTTAAGTCTTCTTGTACACTGATGTCTATAAATACATCAGTTAACTAGAATGTTTGAGTTTTTTCTATTAGTTACATTTTAGCATCAAAAGGCCCTGAGTGCTCCATCAAAACAGAAAATTATCCCCAAAGCCTTCAGTTTAGCTATGGATGTAATTGAACAAGTGAATTATGAAATAGAGGTAAAGAGAAAGGTACCAGTGATGTGTTTACATTATTATTTTGCTTAATGTAGATACCATAAAAAGGCTTCAGGTAATTTTCTTCCATGCAAATAATTTCTTTCTGTTTTATATAAAAAGAACTATGAGTTTTAAGAAAGCCTAAATGCACTGAATGAATTATCTGGATCAGACAAAGGTGATAATGCTACCAAAAAAGCACACAGGATTGTTTTAGGGAAAAGGTGAGTGTGTCAATCAAAACATGCATCCTGAGGTTGGGATGATTCACAGCATCCCAAATGCTTTCTCAAGAGATTTGATTCAGTGCTGTCAAAGGAGGGAGCATGAGGGAAAGAGAAACAATTATGTAGATTTTTAAGTATGAGAACAGAAAGTTTAAAATTTGATTCAAGAGGGAGCTAATGGAAGGACCAGCCTGCAGCTCTGTTTAGAAGTCAGGTGCTCTTACAGAAAATGCACATTAATTTGTGCTGCAGCTTTCCAGCTCCTGCTTCTGTCTGCACAAAGACTGAACCCTGACCCAGGGTACAGTTCCCTTGGAAGCCCTGAGGAGCAGTGAGCCACAAAGCCCCAGCTTAGCAGAAGCCTGGAGTCCTTGTTATGGAAGGGCATCAGATGTCAACGTGGGTGCTAATACATGTGCATCCTTGGGATAGTAGGGATCCTGACACAGAAGGTTTCCCAACTCCCTCATGCTGTCTGTTTAATAGGTGGTTAATCAGCTGTTCCACTATACTTGTTCAAGCTAAAGCCACGCACATATTTAGCCTTCTGCTCCTGAATTATTTTTCTGAATAGCTTCAGGGAATCAAAGTCATTTGTGGGCATCTGGTCTGGATATGAAATTGCTTTATTATATATTTTCCTTATTGTTGGTGTGTCCTGGCTTCCACTTGGCTGGACCATCATTTCATTAGCCTGCCAATGGCATTTGGCAGACCCCTCTTGGTTAAGGTCTGAGCATTTCTCTCTTATGTGAGCCCTGCAACATGATGGATTATTGTGTGCTCCTAGAACCTGCTGTGATGTTAATAGTGTTTACAATATCAACCCCCTGGATGGGATCTGCTTTGCATTACAGTAAGAGCTAGACCTTCTGTGTCAACAGTCATCAGCCACTTGGTCTGCAGGATAGGGGTCTGTTGGCTGTATTGTAATGTTGTGTAGACATAGAGCATTGAACTGCTCCAGTGTGGGCACTTCATGGACTTTTTCCAAGGATGAATTCTTCCAAGGAATACTGAGGGATTATTTCCTCTGTTTATGAAGATCTTCTCAGGACTGTGCTTGCTGTCTTGATACTGATGTTTTGAACTAATTTTTTCAATTCTTCTTTTGAATCAGTTGTAATTGCTAATAGTTCCCACAATCTGTTCCAGGTGTTTAGCAGAAGACTTCTCAGCTGAGTTCTCCCTTTGTAGAGGTCTGCAATCCAAAGCCTTGAAATGTGCTCTGGGGATTTCCCAAGTCTTGTTCACCCCCTTTTGCTCAGACTGTCCAGTGGATTAAGAACACTTCCTCCTGCTTAAAATCCTTTACAGGCAGCATCCTGGAAAGTTGGATAAGATAATTTTTGTAAAAGAGTTTTTCATTACAATAATTTTATTCATAAAAGACACCGGAAAACTACTGAGCTCTGAAGAGAGCAAAGATATTAAAATGTAGCCTTCTTAAGTCTGCTTCTTCCTTCTGTGGAGCCAGGATCTGTAGTCCCTGGGGAACTTCTCCCACTCCTCCTTCTTGTTCTGCTTCTGAGCAGTGACTCAAGGGCTCTGCCACTGTAGTTGCAGTAATTATATATTCCTGTGCAGCTCTCTTCCTCACCTCTGCCTCCCCATTAGAGATGCTCCAGTTTGCAGAGTGGTGTATTAGCAAAACCTTATTCATCTTGAAGAGAGATAATATCTTCTACTGCTAAAGCTCAAGTCTCTGGAACAGAAGTCAAGCTTTGTACTGACAGCATCTCCTGCTACCACTGTTGTGGTTTTGGTTGTTTTTTTCCTTGTATTGAACTTCAGCTTCTTTCTGCTGTAGTTCTGTGTATGAAAGTCACCATTTCAAAGGTCAGTGAGAGAGGAACAGACGAGGTAAAGGGCTTAATGGCTTTTCCCTGATGGCCTTTTAGAGGGTGTCAAATACCATTTTCAAATACAGACTAACATGTCTTACAGTGTGATCAGAATTGCATTCAGTACATCATGCTCAGTGAAGTCCACCTTTTCTTAACACTTTATCCCACCTTCACACACTGTATTTTAATTTGAATGGAAGGATAAGATAAGGCTATCACTAAAACCAAAAGAGAAGTTGCAGTAGTTGGGAGTGACTTACAGTTCTCTGCTCAGTGTGTTAATTAAAGAGACCATTTGAAATTTCAAGAGCCATCATATAAAACTAAAACCCAGCAGAACCATTTGAATGTAAGGCTAAATGAGAGAGGAGAAAAAGATAACCTTCAGACTTCAAGACAACTTAGGACTTGCTATACACACACAACACTGTCTTGACCCCTTGTTTAACTATAGTAGTTTTTGAATAACAGATAGGTAAATTTGCACATATGTATTTATAAATATCAATATTTCACATAATGGCTGGGATTAAAAATATAATAATGTAAAGAAACACCAGTTCTCATACATTTCCCCGAGCAACATTCTTATGTTTTAAAGGCCAACTCTTATAGTCTAAAGTCTGTGTAGTTACTCGAATTTTATGGAAATTTTCTTTAACTTTGTAGATTGATGAGGATGTGACCTCAGTGAATGTGAGTTCAGCAATGTATTCCTTAGTTAATGCCCTTAAATAAAAAATACTTTAAAAGAATTGACATCTTAACCATTTTTTGCCTTTCTGGGGCTTAATAATTTGCCATCTAGTGGCTGTCACTCAATATCAGTTTTTCATAGTGTGTTACAGTTTTGGAAAAATTACTTCAAGAGGAGAATATTAATTGAAACACGCATTTGCAACAAGATGAGGGAAGGAGGTTTTGCAGAGGTACTTGGTTACTTTTTAGAGGACCAGATCAGGAAAGAATCAGGGGACAGGTCTATTCAGATGTTTGTTTTCTTCTTCCCTTGCTATATTAGATTAACTCATTCCTCTTCTAATATATCTCTTCCTGATCTTCTTCCCAGGAAAACCTCTTCCTCTTAGAGTATCATTTACTGTCCTTCTCAGTTGCCTGCCTCCCCATTGCCAGAAACCATAATATTACAGTTTTGCTCTCAGGATTGTTGTGATGAGCAGGTTACTCTACCTCCACCCATGAAGCATGACATTACCAGACACCCTCCTTTGTGCTCCAGGTGCTGGAGGTTACTACAGTGGGCTCTGAAGCTGCTCTCCTTCCCTTCCACTTTCACTTTGTGTAAGCCAGCAAGGAGAAAAGTTGCTGAAAAGCTGAAATTTCTCTCTGTTCAGCCTAACAACTGTTTTATCACCAGGAAGAATAGCAGCAGCAGCTCATCTACTGGCCAAGGAAGTCTTCTACACTTCCTTTTTACAATACAATTCAGAGTTGTCCTTTTGGTTTTGTCTCTTAAGAGGAAAATGTGCTGGGGTGATTAACAACAGGCTATTTAGTTTGGAAATTACGACCCACAGGGCAGCTGTTAAAAAACCTGATGAACCTTTTATCAGAGCAAGAGGCTGGCTCAAGGGGCTGGTACCATCAAAGCTGAGCCTGCCCTTGCACTTAAAGTCTGAATCCTTTCTTTGGCAAAAATTTGCAAGCAGTGTTAGATCATCTACTCTCTTTCAGAGAAGTTTAATATTGGAGAGCTTTGCCCTGCTAATGCTTGTACAGAATATATAAAATAGGTCTTGACCCTTTTCTAAAAAGTAATAAATTATACATATTGTTCACAAATATGCAAAAGCAATTTCTGGGCATATTGCCACTTATGTACCTGGAGAATTAGTATAAGAGAACACAAATATTGATTAGTCAATTAGAATTGAATAACTTGAAGTAAGATGAAAGAGAACATAATGTAACTGTTTTATGAATAGTGGAATCTTATACTTAAGGCCAAATCATTCCTTGAAACCACTGACAGAAGATTCTCATGTGGCTCTCAGGTTCTTAAGAATTTTGATGACGAATTAAAACTACAGATTTTGGAGCAATTAATAGGAATAGACACCCTACCCCCCCCCCCCCCCCCCCCATATATATATATACATATACATACACACACAGATTTATACATATATAAAATGTGTGTATAATATAAATATAACTGAGCCCAGAATGCCTGAACATGTTAATTTTCTGCCCTCTTAGATGACACAAAGTGGATGACATTGAGGTGCCCTTCCAGAGAAGGACAATGGAGCTGGGGAAGGGTCTGGAGCACAAGTCCTTTGAGGAGCAGCTGGGGGAGCTGGGGGTGTTCAGCCTGGAGAAAAGGGGGCTCAGGGGGGATCTTGTCAGTCTTGTACTGCCTGGAAGGAGGCTGTGCCCAGGTGGGTGTCTGTCTCTTCTCCCAGGTAACAGGACCAGAGGAAATGGCCTCAAATTGACCTAGGGCAGACTCAGATTGGATATTAGGAAAAATTTCTTCACTGAAAATGTTGTCAAGCATTGGAAGAGACTGCTCAGGAAAATGTTTGGGTGACCATCCCGGGAGGTATTGAAAAGATGTGTAGTTGTGGCACTTGGGGTAGTTACAAAGTATGAAATTTGCTGAGCCTGACTGATGGGCATGTGCATGATATTTGAGAGGCAGAGTACTAATTTAGCATGTAATTGTGTGGAAGAAGGTTATGGTATATTCTCAAGGAAAATACTATCGCTTGAAAATATTGATTGTACATTGAAATACAAATTAAGAGTCTTTGATGGTGAAGAAATGAATGCTTTTTCATTAGTTTACAAGTTTACAAGGATATAACACAAGGGAACAAAATATTTTGAATTGGATCAATATTGCTGCTAACGTTTTTATCAGAGTTCCCCTGGAGCATATAGGCATGGTTTTGTTTTGAAAAACAAATGTGGAGAGGTGTAGACTGTGTTCACTTTGTTCACATGATAATATTTTAATGTTTTTAGAAGTCCTATGAGAGAGGCAAGTCTTGTTGCTACTATTTTGCTAAAGTGCAGGGAAATTTGCCCACTGGATTGTGCAGGCTTGTCTTGGATCTGTAAAGGAAATTACCTGAGATTTCCTGTCTACAAGGGGGCACTCCAGCAGCACACTCATCCTTTTGTGGGATTCCCAAGCATACATAATCCCAACATACCATCCATTACTTTAGAGATCTAATGCACACATCTTGATAGCTGGATTTTACCAGTTCCTGTCAAATGCCAGATTAGGATTGTCTCAGTTTGCTGTTAGATGCCACATCATTTTAATTTTAAAAATGTAGCTATGCCTTCTATCTCCTGAATACATTTTCTAAAAGTCAGGAAGGAAAATTTTCAGAAGTTACTTTCTACGTTTGTCATTGTCATGACAGCCAGTGATGATCATGTCCTACTTTCCATTTTATCTACAGTGCCTTCATTGATTCAGGCAGCATTTTGTCAAACAACAAACATTTATATCAGCAGTTTAAACACTGATGCTTCTTGGAAACCCCAGTTTGAGTTTAGAAAGGAGAACTTCATCCCTTTTCCTTTTACAAAACAGCTCACAGTAAATTTATAAACTGATATTATGAAGAGACATGCCTGGCACAACAGTAGCAAAGCATTTGGTAGTTTGGCAGTTAAAAGAGCCTTTGGCATCCGGGAAGGACGTGCCATGGTCTACCAGCTCTCTTGACTAAAAGCTGTCTTGCAAGGACATACAAGTGACTAGATTTTTTATCTGTGTGAGATGTATACTAAATAAAGTCTCATTTTAATGATACTTAATATCTATTATCTAATTTTTGTCAAGAAATTTTGTTGAGATGTCATTGCCATGTTTGTTTTGTTGACTTAAGAGAAACTGAGGTTAACATAACTATTTTCAAACAAAGCAACATGCATCCAGAGGACAGTACTTTGTGATACAAAGTCTAGGAGAGGAGAGTCATGAGGGTTTAGTTGTAGTTTTTCACTTGACCTGGCAAGAGAGATGGAATCACATACTGTGTCAGGGATGTCCTTGATAAACCAGTTATCATTCCTGTCTGGGGCTTTTTTCTTCGAAATCTCATCATGTCTTTTGTAAATAATTGTAAACATGCACAAAATTCTGTGCATTTCTGACATGGAATGGCAGTGCAACAAGCTTGCACACACCTTACTAATGCAGGTCTTACTGGCATCACAGGAGCATGGTGGGACAATCCTGTGACTCCATTGAGATGGAAGGATAGGATCTTTAGGAAGGACAGGAAGAGGAGACGAGTAGGTGGTGCTGCCCTCTGTATCATTGACCAGCTGGAGTGTATGTAGTTCCACCTGGGGATGGGTGAGGAGCTGACAGAGAGCCTGTGGGTCAGGACTGAAGGGAGGGCAGGGATAGGTGCCATTATACTGGGGGTCTGCTACAGCTGCCCAACCAGGAAAACTGACCATGAGGTCCTCTACAGACAGATTCGAGCAGCCTCACATTCACAGTTCCTCATCCTCATGGGGGACTTCAACCACTCCCGACATCTGTCAGAGGGACAGCACAGCAGGGCACAGGCAATCCAGGGGATTCCTGGATTGCAGAAATGTCCTTCTCCAGGTGACAGAGGAGGCAGCAAGAAGAGGTGTTATGCTGGACCTTCAGGAAGTTAATTACAGCACGGACAGAAGTAAATCTGGCCAAGGACATCCAGGGTAACAAAAAAAGCTGCTTTAAGTATGTCAGTGATAAAAAACAGACTAGGAAAAATGTGGGTTCTCTCAGGAAGGGTACAGGAGACCTGGTTACCCAGGACCTGGAGAAGGCTCAGGTACTATAGGACTTTCTTTGCCTCAGGCTTCACCAGCAGGTGCTGCAGCCACACTGCCCAGGCTGCAGAAGGTGAAAGCAGGGATGGGGAGAAAGAAGAGCCACCCATTGGAGAATGACCCAGACTGGGTTCAAGAACATCTGAGGGAATTGAAGGAGCACAAGTCCATGGGACCTCATGAGTTACATCATGAGAGTTACATGGCTCTTGAGGGAACTGATCAAGGATGTGGCTAAGCCACTACCCATCTTACTTGAGAAATCATGGCAGTCCAGTGATTTGAAATGGGAAACCCTCATTTTTAAAAAAGGAAATGAAAAAGACCCAGGGAACTACAAGCCAGTCAGTCACAAATAAGGCCCCTCATCCTGTTTTCATTTTATGTGTATTTTTGAAGGTAGAACTGCTTTAAGGAAGAAAAGCATTTAGACTGCACCATTTTACAAAATACTAGAATTAATCCTGTTTATGAAACAGATCTGCTTTTTAATTCTAAAATTACCTATCTTTATCTTTTGAAAACAACAACAGAGGGTGCCAGTAAATTGAGCCTCAGTCTGGCAGAGATTGCAGAGGATCTGGAACTGGTACTAGGAACTGAGTAACCGGAACAAGCAAGTTATGTAATTCTCATGGTAAAAGCAAAAACCATGTTCCTGGTTTAGTTATTGCAGTCTACTTTGTCTTAATTTAAAGTGGAAAATTTTAAAAAAGGGACAACTTGTCTTTAAGTTAGTTGCAGTTCATTTAGGAAATTAAAATAAACGTGCAATGCTTCAGCAATTAATAGACTACTCTCAGATGTATTAAATATCTTAAAGTATTTTAAACATTTTTAAATGGGAATTGGATTTGTGAATTCTACTCTGTTTCATTAGAAGATTTTAGATTTACATACTGGAAAAGTTGTGGTTTGGTGAGCTTGATTCATAGTTATAAGCTGAAAATGTTTTAACCAGAAATTCAAAATGAAGTGCACTGAATAAATATTTTAATTATATTTATTACTCCTCCATTACAGGAAACAACCATGCCTTTGGTTTAATCTTTTTTTCCCAAGATATCTTGGAATTATTTTAAGTTCTGGAGTTTGATGCACATATAATACATTTTTCCTGCATTGCTTGCATTTAGGTGATAACATGGCCTCTAGCTTCCCATGAAGTGGGGAGCATTCTGTATGTTCTCACTTGTTTTCAAAAGGCAGACAAGGACTCTTGGTTGGGGAGCCACTTTGCCAATTCAGATGTAAAGCCAGAGGAAAGGAACGTGCTGCTTCAATTGCCTTAGACAAGCTGACATTAGGTCAGCTTTGCAGATTCTGTAGGAATTTCTTTTTGTTTACATATAGAGGACTGAAAAGAATGAAGTAGTATTACCTATTCATTCAAGCATTGAAGTTTTTAAAAGGCAACTCGTGCACATAATTTTCAGTCTCTTCCATGGCACCCACTCACACTTTCCTTTCTCTGAAATGAGCCATATTCACACATTCACTGATACCTGAAATGATCCATCTTATTTCAAATACATACCTGTCTATACTAACAAAGGTACTAAGTAGAGATAGAGTTAAATGATTCTTTGCTGGCCTAGGAGGGCTGCATGATGTCTCCCTGTACTTCACCATGATCAGCTGTACTGAGGATGGATACTGCCATTCTGTTGTTCTTTGTGCCCACACACAGCCAACTCTGTCAAGGAAGATTTGTATTTAGCTTCCATTTTTCCAAAAGGCTTGGATAACATGGTACTGCTGGTATTTTTAAAAGCTTTCAGTAAGTAAAAAATTCAGCAGCATAAGGATGGAATTCATTACAACTAATTTATCTGTCTAAAAATTGTGTGTAACTGGAAGTTACAGTAGATCTCTCTGTCCTCATATGAAAGAAAGGGAAATCTCTAGAGAATGATTCTGAGCTATCTTGTATGGTTATCTCTGTCCATAGGCTGTAGAAGGACTCTAAAGGATTGACTTAGACTGGTGTTCTTTGGAAAGGCAAATGCCATCCACCTTTCAGTGGCTGGAAATGCTGTAAATGGAACCATTGCAAAATGCATGTATCCAGGCTTTTTCTACCATGGTTTTGACTAGAATCTGCTTGTTTCACTATGATACATACTTAATAAGTTTCAAGACGTAGAGTATAGAATTCTAGGCATATTGCAGGATAAACCAAAAACAAAATTTAAGTTTTTAAGTTATCTTTTTAGGATTCTTAATCCACAATGAGCTGTGTTTGGGTTTTTTAGATGTGAATAGTCAAATTTACATAAAATAAGACAAATTAAGTAATTAGCGGGGTTGTATTTATTATACAGTCGTAATTCAAATGATCACATTTTGTTAGTCTGTTAACATTTCTGTCAACAGAGTAGTTTTGCAGCCATGTGTAAATTCCTACTTCCCAAAGAATCCAGCATTTACTTACTCAGCCAAAGCACTGCAGACATTTATGGTTAAATCTGGCCCAACATTCTGCAGGCATAACTTAGACTTTCAAAATACTTCACAATCATTTTGAAACTAAATTCTGTAAGGAAGTTCTAAAGACAAATTCAGGTAAATGCATGGTTTAGAATAATGGATACAGGGGTTTTTTTTGCGAGGGTGTAACATTACTCAGTTGTGAAGGGTGAAATTCTGGTTTTGGATGGTCATGAGCAATTCATATTGCAAAGAAGATCTATTTTATCATTTGCAGTGACAGGTGGGAAGCTGTGCTCTGAACACTGGAAGAGGAAAAGCTAACACTGAATACTAAATGGAACTGTCTTTCTATTATTGATCCACACATTTCTGTAGCATGAATATTTTCCACCATTAACCTTTTTTATCTGCATATTGGGAAGCTGGCCAGTTAGTTAATTCAAAGAATAAAATTTTAGAAGCAGATGCTAATTTCTTGTCTTTGTGTTACTTTAAACAGGAACAGATGTCTCAGGTGTTAGATGCGATGTTTGAAAAGATGGTTGAAGGAGGGGAACATGTAATTGATCAAGGGGATGATGGTGACAACTTCTACGTCATTGACAGGTGAATTGCTGTGTCTTATTATAGCACAAATTACTGTGCAAAAGTCCACTGAGAAAAGTCTCTGTTCTATGAACTTGTATTTAATGCTTACATTGCAGCTTTTCTCTTGGTATTCAGTGACAGGACTCATGGGAATGGTTCAAAGCTGTGCAAGGAGAGGTTCAGATGTGACATTAGGAACCATTTCTTTACCTGAGGGGTCAAGTGGTGGAAAAGGCTTCCTAGAGGTTGATGCCCCAAGCCTATCAGTGTTTAAGGGGTATTGGGACAATTCTTTTAATAAAATTCTTTCACTTTTGGGCAGTCCTGAAGTGGTCAGGTAGGTGAACAAAACACTTGTTTTAGGTCCCTTCTAACTCAAATATTAAATCAGATGATCATTGAAGTGTGTCCTGGAACATTCTGTGCTGGAAAGACAATATTTTTCAGCCTTGTGAGGCTACAGTTTGTCATCTTTTATCCAAAAGGCTGCAGGGACTTTACAATATTCTGTCAGCCTTGCAGTCTTCAGGTGTAGGGTATCACCTCTGTGTCCCCTATCAGTGAAATAACAGCACAGATTTTTGCATTCCATTCATGTGATTTATCAATGCACACCATAAAAATATTCAGCACAGAGGAAAATGACGGCTCAGCATCAATGGGCTTGGTAAATTCGTGTTTTACAAGACACCAGATTTTACTGCATTCCCAAAGGAAAAAAAAAGTTATTAAATTAACTACGGAGAGAAGAAATGCACAATATATTAGAAAAATGGATATATTTATTTCATGATTTTACATTGCTTTTCAGATAAATTCCTTCTGTTTCCTGCATCTTGGTTGTTTCATTAGAAATTACTACTTTAAAACATATAAAATATTAAATAACTTGTGTAATTATTTCAGTGATCCTATCATAGCAATTTTTGCAAAGACTTGACATTTGTATTTAGAGTGGTTAAAATGAAATTAAGAAACAGATTCTAAGTAAGATCTTAATTTTTAATAAGTTCTGGTGATAAATAGATCACTATACATCCATTCTATCTTTAAACTGCGTTTATGTAAAAACTAATAACCCTATCCTTCTCTTTAAAGAGGGACCACTTTTATTATTTATAGAAGACACTGAGATGTCTTTACAAGGTGTTTAACACAATTTAAGCAAGCAGATGTGTATTTCAAATGCTTTATCTTTGGAATTCATGGTATAAGAAATACAGTGAGAAGCTGCTTAGCAAAGGCCAGGGCTGGACTTTACTCATTGTACTTATGTATTTCATTAACAGAGGTACATATGATATTTATGTAAAATGTGATGGTGTTGGGAGGTGTGTTGGAACCTATGATAACCGAGGATGTTTTGGTGAGTTGGCCTTAATGTACAATACACCCAGAGCAGCTACGATTATAGCTACCTCTCCTGGTTCCATCTGGGGTTTGGTAAGTAGAGTACTTCTTTTAAGCTATTTTTAAAAAATCTGTATTTTATATAGATTTTACTGGCATGCTGTAAAAAAAAATTGTAATTTCAGAAAGTTTAATTCTAGAAATTCTGAGAATACCCAAAGCAATGCTATCTTTTTCCAGAATGCACAGATGAAAATCTGAGGTTTAATAAAACACTGATTTTAAAAAAAAATTTGTTTTATTTTATTTTAATTGCAGTTTCCCAAATTGGAAACCAATGATAATTGCATTTTAATTGTTTCCCCCACACCTTGATCGGAAATGCCTTTGTTTCCAGAGTAAAATTCCAATATGAGGTTATTTACTAGTGTTATACTACGTGGGTCTTTGAAAGAGTAATTGAGCTTACCCCAGAAGTAAGCTGAGATGGCCATCATCTTCAAGATGTGCATATTGATCTAATGACTAATCCCAGGATTGAAATGAAACGTGGTTATTCACCAGCTTAATCCATGTGACTTCTGGTATTGTTTAGGACACTGTAGGAATGGCTTTCAATTAAATTGGGTTGTGTTGGCCAGTAAGCTCCCCCTGTGGCACTGAAGGCTTGCAGAGCATTTTCCCTCTGCTTGTCACCAGGGCACAGCCACACAAAGTTAAGAGAAGAAAACACCCTATGTGTAGTTTTTCCATCTCTGGTTCACTTCCATGGGCAAATCTTAAGGAATGTCCAGTTGGCTGTTTAGGGCAGCAGTGAGCCTTGTTCTGCTGAAACAGCAGAAAGTGGACTGTGACCTAAGACCTAGACTCATGTATTTTGGTTTTTACAAAACCCTAAAAGCCACTTTGAGTACATATGAATTTATATGGGGCCTCAGGGTAATGATTAAACTTTTAAAATTAAACATTTAAATATTGAGGATTTCTTGAATATCCTAAATTACCCACTCAGTGTTCACTGCTGTGAACTCTACCCTCTGTACGTGAACTCAGTATGTACCTTGCAGGGATTTTCAGTGATTTTCAGGTTAACTTTAGGAGCTCCTGATTGACCTCTAGAGGAATCTTTCTCAACTGACAGTAGGGAGAGACCAGCCAGCTTGGTTGACAGCTACACTGAGTGATTAAAATTGGGTCATTTGAACATATACAGCCAGTTCTAAAATGTTTTCCAGCACATATTTTCAGTTAATTAACTTTCTTTTTCTGTTTGTGTTTACAGGATAGGGTAACATTCCGAAGAATCATTGTAAAAAATAATGCCAAAAAGAGAAAAATGTATGAAAGTTTTATTGAGTCGTTGCCATTCCTTAAATCTTTAGAAGTAAGATTTCTACTGCATTATTTTAATGGCTGTATCGGAGGTACCTGATAAGATTTTGGTCTTGAAGACTTTAAATTTGGCATTCAAAGTGTCTCCACAATAGCTCTTTGCATACTTTTGTTTCAGAGAAAGACTACATTTTAATTTTTTTTTAATTTAGAATAAATTATTATTGTTCATATTGTATTTTAAAACATAAATTACCCTTACTTTCAGTTTTCCAAAACTTAATTTTACTAGATATTAGCCAACAAAATTAAACAATGACTTGGGGAATTTAAAAATATTTTCATTTATCAGCTACATTTTTACATATATTTTTACATGCATGTTTTTCTGAACATAATTTTTGAAGGCTTCTAACAAAAATGGAAGCTTATCAGAATAGCTGTTAAAATTGTAATATACCCTCTGGAACACTATTCAACAGCTCTTTTTTTAATGGAAATCAAAACAGAAAAATAAAGATACACTATTCTGTGCAAAGATTCACAGAAAAAAATATGAAAGGGTTTTCTAAATATATACTATCATAGCGTTAACCAAATATTTCTTATATTTTCTTTTAAATGAAGGTATCTGAACGTTTAAAAGTGGTTGATGTGATTGGTACCAAAGTGTACAAAGATGGAGAACAAATCATTGCTCAGGTACAGTTTCTTCCTAGTTTTTGTTTTTCTTTCATAATAGGTAACAGTAATCATGTTATTTATAGACAATGCATAGTTTTAAACCCTATTTTCCTTTCTCACATAAACAAAATCAATTAATATTAAATAGAAGAGGTGGTTATTTTGTTTCAAAAGCTCACTTTTCACTTACAATACTTTCAAGAGAAACTCTCTTTGTTGGTATAAATAAAGAGTGAACATTTTTTGTATACTTAGAAATTCAAACTTTTAAAGTGTGCTTCCAAGGAGGAGCACTGAAGACTCACCTTGGTCCTGTTAAAATATGGTCAACTTTTCAAGAAGACAAAAGTAAACCCTTCAGGATAGGCAACTGTGATTGTCTTGCCCCAAGATAATTAGTGGATATCACATAGCCCCTGGAGGCTTTTTTTACTAGAAATTTGCTAAGGAAAATAATTTGGGAGGAACACAGAAGTGGATAAATGGTAGTAAGGATCCAAAAAATCTTCCACAACATTGGTTTTCTCTGCTTTTTGTGTAAGGCACAGTCAGCTATGTCTTTTCATGAAAAGGCCTTGCTGTTAGTTCTGTATAGATGTTTGATTGTTAAGTGTCTAGAGTATGGTTTTCAAATTAAAAGTGGTTTCTTTTGCAAGAGGTATCAAAAAGAGGAGCTTTGAAGGCACTGGTTGCAAATATTTTGATGTTACCATGAAACGAAAAGGGAAATCTTACACTTTTTTTGCTCACTTTATATTTTTTGTTGTGCAGGGTGACTTGGCTGATTCTTTCTTTATTGTGGAATCTGGAGAAGTAAGGATTATAATGACAAGGAAGGTAAACATCTCTAAAACAAAAACCTTTCTTTTTTACTATTGTCACTAACTTTGCTTATGAAATCCTGAGTTTGCCAAATCTCTACTCTAATACTCTTTCTCTCTCTTTCTTTACATGGTATTTCAGGGTAAACAAGATAAACAAGATCTGGAAGAGAATGGAGCAGTAGAAATAGCTCGATGCTCAAGAGGACAGTATTTTGGAGAACTTGCTCTTGTAACTAACAAACCCCGAGCTGCTTCTGCATTTGCTCTTGGCACTGTCAAATGTTTAGGTATAAGTCAGTACCATTCTATATCTAATTTAAAATTATATTTATTCTATTTGGTTGTTTCTGTTGTGACTCTGTCTTTCTCCAGAGGCTTTCTCTTAAGGCTGTTTCAGTAATCACCTAGTATTGTGCATTACTATTTGCATTATTTATCTGCAAAAATTACTTACAATTGATAAATATTATTACACACAATTTCTCCAACATTTCTATGATTGTATGGAAGTAAAAATTCTTTTAGGACAGTACAGAGTACTGCTGCAAACTCCTTATAGCTATCAGATAAATGTCTAATACTCTGCAGAAAGGTGAGATGTTTCTTTTCTCAGTAGACTGACTCATCTAAGAAATAATTCTGTTAAAAATCCTGTGCCTTTTTATCCCCATGACTTAGGCTCTTAAGAAATTCTTTTGTCTTCACTAGCTGTTAATTTAGTCATCCCAACACTGGGATCACATTGTAGTCTCAGGCACAGGAAGAGTGAAGACTGTAGGAATTGTGCTCATAGACAACCCTTCGCATCCTTTGCTTTCCATGGTCTGATGTTTAGCTCCTAATTACAGGAAAACTGTAAACTCCAAAGAAAGATTTGGCGTTCCTGCATAACGATTTGATGACCAAGCCAGTAACCAAAAAGTCTCTCCATTTTTTAAAATTCCTAACTCAAAACACACAGAGATCATCAGGCAATAGAGATCAAAGACATGACAGATGGGAAAGAATGGTAAAAGAAAGAAAATATGGCAGTGGTGAGGAAGAGTGTTATTATCCATTATGGCTGAATAACAAAGATCTCTGGCACTTCCCAAACAGCAGAGATCTTGATTCTCTCCGGAGACAAGAGATTACTGGCCAGCAGGTTGGAAGTAGATGAAGTTTCCTCCTTGGCCTAATGGGTGGAACTATAGAGGATCACATTACGTGATCAGATAAAGAAAATACTCTGGTTGGCTGTGCACTGACATTATGTGTGAATTACAGTCTTCAGCTTCTTGCACATTTGCTGGGAAAATAAGTATTCATTACCATTTTCACTTTGGGTGGAAGCAAGTAAAAAGAGCAAGGAAATAGGCTGTCAGAGCCCAAATACAGCCAACATCACCACTTAAGGTTGTGGCTTTTTGAAATCTCATGGGTCTTAAAACTTTATTTTGTGGAAGAATCCAGGCCCCTTCAGACTTCTTTACAAGCTCTCAGGTAAAATACACCTTAATATGAAAATATTTTCAAAATAAGTAACAGAGGAAGTTCAAGTTTGTGAAGTTTCAAGATGTTGGTTGATCTCGGTTTTGCTAAGGTAAGTGGTTCCCTCCTGTGCAAACAATGTATATGCCTTAGTAGTCTCTGTTGTCATTTAAAATCTTACACTGGAATATCATAAATACCAGGATTAGTGTCAGTTACTGATGACCACATAATATTCTTTCTCTTTCTCTCCCTTTCTATCTTAGTTATGGATGTGCAGGCATTTGAAAGGCTCTTGGGACCTTGTATGGAAATTCTGAAAAGAAACATTGCAAACTATGAAGAGCAGCTAGTTGCTCTGTTTGGAACAAACATGGACATTGCTGACACCAGTGCATGAACTAAACATTGGAGCAACAAGATCTGTTATGAGAATATAGCACAGTAGTGGTTAGTCCACTGAAAAATTGTCTCTCTTCCTATAGATGCCAAGCATTTTCTGTGATTTTAAGAATGGGACTGGGGTTTTTTAGTTTGGTTTGCTTTTGGTTGGGTGGTTCTTTTGTTTTTGTTTTTGTTTGTTTGTTTGTTTTTTAATTATGACAGTGGAAATACTAGTAAAGAAAATAGCAATTTAATAAATTGAGGGCTTGATTTTTAAAAGTGCTCAGAATTGATGGTTCCACCTGATATAAGCATGGCCTGTAGCAGCACAGCACCTTTGAAAATCAAGTCCTTTAACACAGCATTTCCTTAAAGAATAGATTTTTTAAAAAACCCCACATGTGATGAACTTGTTAAATCAGCTTCTGTTCTTCAAAAAGGTTACATCTTTTCTGGGAAGACTGTTAGTTTGAATGTGATATGTTGAAAGTATTAGTGCACATGAAGTGTTTATATGTATTACTACAGAAGATATACAGTAGATATTACTTTTTGACTATTACAGTTGTCATGATTTTATGTTGCATTTATCACAGATGTAATGAATCACAAGACTAATCATAAGATAAAGCATGACAATGCGTTTTGTGTAACGCTCATGACCCAAATCTGGTTTTTAACATTTCGTAATTCGTTTTAAAGTCCTCTTTGTTTAATATGTCATGTTTCAGCACGACATTGTAATATCTTATGCAATTTAGAGGACTTGTATATTTTTGCAATAAACTGCATTTTTTATTAGTTACATGAATTCTGTACATGAGTGAGGACAGCTGACAAATTAACCTTAATGCTTTCAAAGCAAAGGCATGGGTCATTGTCATGTTCTACCTAATCATACATAACCTATATTGTTTTCATTCTCCCTTGTTTTATATTTATGCATTTTGTCTTCTCTATTTATGCTTGTTCTCTAGTTAATTTTATTTTAGATCTCACCTTTTTTATTGTTAAATCTGTTTCAAGTGAAATGATCTCTGTATATCTCTCTTCCTGCAGTCTAATCTTTGCTATCAAAGGTCAGAGTCAATTACTGAAGTGATTGATATCAAAAGCCATGCTAAACTAAGCTTGTCCTTGAAAATCCTTAACAGGAAGTGCAAAAATATTTTTAATTTGAAAGATCAGTACTTCCAAAGCTTTGCACACATCTGTCATTGTTAAAGCTAACATGTCTTGCTTTCAAAAACCTGTAGGTCATCATGAAATAATGTGTTCAGCCATAATAGCATGGGATACCTTCTGAGACTGAGGAGAGAGAATGTCATCTGAATTATGAGCATGGGGCTCGTTGCTCACGAGGGTCTGTGACTGGAAATTTCAGGCACAGTCCAATTTCAGTCCTGCTTACTGACCTGTCTGTTGATGTTCATGGACAGCCAGTGTGCATTCTGGTAATGGGCAGCTCTGCCAAAATGACACTGCAAGAGTAGTAGGAAGGCTGCTTGTGCCCTGATTCAAACACCTGAATTATACCATCTTTCCTTCTCAGATAATGACTTTTCTAATGCCATATATTTGTGTATGTTGATGTAATCATAATGCTACAGTTAGTGATATGTTAATTAATATAATCATACCTGTATAAGAAATTATGATTATATAATATGATAACAATATATAATTTATATCATATACTATGGTATAAATTATAAATCAGATTTCTAAAAAAATACAATCGGAACAAAATTTACAAATGTAATTTTTTTTTTACTTAGAAACCTGGTATGAATAATTGCACATATGATAACTTGCCTTTGTACTTTTGATTTATGGGAAAAAGAGAAGCCTGTTATACTAGAAGGAAATATCAGGTAACCAAAATCTACACTCTTGTCATTCTGTATGCTTAATCTCTAAAAGCTACCTATATTTTGCACTGGCTTGATGTGATTAAGAAAAATGCTAGAAATTACTTGTATGGCAGTAAACTACAATCAAGGCCATAAATGCCAGTCATGATATTTTCAATATTGTTGGTTATATTTAAAGTTTCCTTACAATAAACAACACTTTTATATATAAAAATCTATGTTTATTGATATTCTTGTTGTCTTTTTGTTCTATTACCATAAATTTACAAGTGACCTATTTATGCTTATTTATTTTAAAAATCATAATTCTTAACACTTTCATGCTGATTTTCATAAATGACATTATGTGGATGCTCTGTCTATGCAGACAACATGTTGATGCAGTAATTGTCATAATTACTTTATTTGATGATTTGCTTGTAGTTTATAGCTGGGAAAAAGCTGTGGAGTAACAAATTTAGGATAATCAGAGACTCTGGGTTTTCTGATTCCCAAAATACAGCTTCATGTTGCAGCAGTTTTATTACGTTGCTCTTAGGCACTGGATGATTTCTGGAATTTTCTTTGTTGGTAAATTCAGGGGGCTTAACCAACAGCAACATGTTATCACTTTTTAAGTTTCATCCAAATCATTATATCCTTCATCTGCCAGCAGTTGGGATTTCTCCTGGATCTCTTCATATATACACTTCAAACGTGCCAGGCTTATGTCATAAATGTGGTGAGTGTTAATCCTAAGAATGAAATCATACCAAGTTATTGATTTTTTAATAGACCTTTCAATAAAAAGTAGACAATTCTAGTAAGTTTAAACAACACTGTGTCAGGTTTACCTTATTAAACTGTGTCCATGCTTAAGTTACCTGATGCTTCTGTTATTAAAGATTTTTATTGAGTTTGTTGAAAATATCGCCCACTTAGTAAATAGAGAAAATCCTGAGAAATCCTGTATGAGAGGCATTCATGGGTTCATATGTTTTACTAACCAGAAGAGAATCCACATGACAGCAAATGGTTTTTATAAATGCCTTAACCATGGGGAAAACAATCTGATTACAGCCCTGAAGTTGATCACAAGACACAAACCCTGAGGCGAGCAAGATTTCCTTGATCCTACTGTTGATGCCATCACTTTTTAAATGTCAAATGACATTGTGCTCCATGAGATTTAATTCAAATTCACCTGAAATAAACATTTCTGAAATCACTCCTTTCTGGATTTCCTGTTTAAGGTCCAGAAGTGACCAATGACTATGGAAGTCTTGAGGGAAAGCTCTGAAGAGTATTGTGAAACCCTTTACAGTCTAAACCACTATCACTTAATTTTCTTCCCTCATGTTGTCTACCTGGAATGGGTTTAGGGGTTTTTTTGTTTGTTTTGGTGGTTTGGTTTTGTTTTGCTTGAAATGTTTGGTGCTTTAAGCTTTCTGTAAGGTGACCTTACAACAGTTATGTCATGATTGTACCATTTTGCAGTCCATGCCACACTTGCTGTGACAAACATTGTTTATTCAGTATCAAAAGTTACCAGATGTGCAAAATCAGTTTCTTCTGGTCATCCTCCACAGACCTGACAATTCTTAGTCTTCTTTTTTTCAGATGCTTACTGCATCTGATAGCATTTGCTTGCTGGAAGTCAATTTGCCACAGCATAGACATTTCTACATGTTCTTGCTAAAGTTAGTTCAAAGCTCTTTTTATCCAATCATACATGTGATGATAGGTCTGCTTTTTTTTTTTTAGCTTCTAAGATACTTTCCTGTGTCTGTAGTTCTCAACTATTACTTCAGGGAGGAATTGCCTCTTTGTATGCTTAATCTGTACAGATCTGTGCTGTTGACTGTCTTACAAAATTTAGGATCATTTTCAAATTATTCTGAGAGTTGTATTTCCTTCAGATATATACCAAGGCTGTTTCCAACTTCTCAATCTACTTTTTGGCTCAGAAAGATTCTTCGCAGGCTGACACTCACTTCATGGACTGAAAGGAAGCTTAATAATCTTGGTGTAGGGTATGAAAAGCCCAAATAACGTCAGATTTTAACATTGTCTCTTCCTTCACACCATTTCTTTCCCTCAAAATTATCTTTCTCCTGGCAGCCAGGTGAAGAGCCAGTGGCAGTAGGGGGATATAAGGCAAGTGGAATGACTGGCTGGGTCTGTGCTGGGACACAGTGGCAGTCACTGTGGACAGTCACTCTCCCTTCCTCATCCCCTTTGTCCCACCCCTGCCCCTTCTCTGATGGCAAATGAAAACAAGCTGGAGTGCAGTTCTGGCATTGCCATGGCTGTGTGACTGCAATGGGTGGGGTTGTGTTCCTTCCAGAGAACTGGCAGAGACCTACGTGTGTATGGCAGAACAGGGGGAAAAACAAAGACCAAACTATTATGTAAATGAGTCTGCCCAATCAAGACCATCTAAAAACTCTGACATTAAGTTCTACTAGGTCATTGTGATGGTATCTGCTGACTCAACCTTTTCTTACTGAGGTAAATTAAATTGGGACGGTCTAAAAATAGCATAATTCATGAATAAAATACTTTGTCAGAGTTCTTCTGATGTCTGTTTAGACTGTTAAGTTAATTACTGAGGGTGGATGTCTACATGCTGATGTGAAAGCTCCTGTAGCAGGATTAAATATGTTGTATTTCAGAGAGTCAGCAGTAACACCCATGTTATAGGGGCAGGATTGACTTGGGACAGGAGGGATTAAAAGTGGAGATAGGCACAAACCCAGTATATAACATATATTTTACTAATACAACTTTGACTGAAACATTACTAATTTTAGAAATCTGCTTTGTGGCTTTTTAACTTTGTGCCTGGCAATTTTAAGGGGTAAATAGCTAAGATGCAAATTAATCAGTATTTTCTAATTGTTATCTCTCCTGTTTGTTTAGTGCTTCTTGGTAGCCACCTGTAGTGTGACAATAACTCAAGACTAACACTTCCCAATCCCCCACCTTATTATGTACCTCTCACAACAGCAGAAGCAACTGAATCAGCAAAGCTGCCAAGAGTGCCTGTGTTGCACGGTATTGATTCATTCTCTGAGCACCCACTCATTTGGGCATGGAGTAAGGTGAGGTTGGTTGTGTGGAGCAGGAGTAATGATTTAATTAGAGACCAGGCATTCAGAGCAAGGAGTATGGCATTGACATAATCTTAATTCTGAAATTTAGATGATACATACTTGCCTTGAGCCAATGGGGTTAGTGAGTAAGCTTTGCTAGTTTTGTGTGTCTTGCTGTCATCTACTGCATGGACTACCTGTCCCTTTTCTTATTTTCTCTTACATCTTCACTGAGTAAATGTTAACTTACTGTATGCAAAGGAGAGATAGATTTGAAAATAGGAAAGCTGTTACATGTCTCTTTTTAGAATTTCAAAACAGTTCAGACATTCATCTTTACAAGATTTTAATATCAGTCCTAGGTAAGATTCATATTTTTTGTGCTTTCTGGGTATGTCATAGATTCCAGTGTGATATTGAGGCTCTAATTCAGCAATGGTGTTTACTTGTCTAGACCTGTGTCTGGAATCTGGGCCAGTGGATCTCGGAGGACTGGGCTTCATATCTAACACTCATGCATGAAGCTTTTGTAGAGAACTGTGAATCTTCACAGTAAATAGCTGTGAAGCTATTTTGTTTTGGGTCTAAAAAGTACATAGCAGGGTGGAAATGTGCTCCGTAAGATTCATATCCTTTAGGCCAACAGACTTCTGAAGAAAGATGGAACTTGGGACAAGATTTTTTATTTTGTGAGCTGCTTGATCAGGCCTCTGCCATTTCCATCTTCCACACCATGGCAGAGGGAGCTTTCAGGAGAGCACATTGTGAGTTTTGCCTGGCAAGGGCTGTACCACAGGCCCAGAAGGCAGCTTGCAGAGGGGAGACATCTGCATGCCCAGGTCCTCTGCCCCACCTCGACCTGGGGGTGCAGGGTCTGTGCTGAAACACATGAAAAGCCCAAGAAGCTCAGATGTCTCTCCAAAGAGCCTAAAGGCTGTTTAGATGTGTAAGGGAGATCAAAAGAGAAGGTGAAGAAACACAGCCTTAAAATTAATTTTATTGTGGAATGGTGTAGAAAAGATGGTTCCTAGTTTACCAGTTTTCTATTTATTAAAAGAATGTATTTTAGAGATAGGATGCCATGAAAGCTTTCTTATATAAAGATGTAGCAGTTATTTAGAAAAAGCTTGAATTTCCTGAAGGGAAAATGTGAGCTTGTGGGATGTGGGGTAGACAGCTGATATTACAATAAGCTGTCTAGTCACTTAATATTTGAATCTCAGTATTACTTTTAAGATTATTTGCCTCAAGGTACTTAGTTAGATAATATTTTAAAACTGGGAATATGTAAAGGTCATTAAGCACAGAAGATTTTCAGTTAAATTCCATGGGATTCACTTTTCTACTTTCTTTTAAAGCTAAGCTTGCTTGTGGAGAGAAATCGTTTCCAGTTCACACTGCAGAAGATACTGGATGTTTTTCAGAGTAATAACTGTCCTCAAACAGTGCCTACAGATGGCAATGACTCTACTGACAGGCTAATTATTACTTCGTGGAAAACGCAAATCTCTAACTGATGCGCCAATGACATCTGCAGATTAAGTGTGTTGTGATGCCAAGGATAAATACGGTATAATTTCCTTTTTTCCTTTTTAATTGTGTTACCTTTGTAGGCCTTGGAGGCCTGTGGGAACAACAATCCAGCATTCCCTCTAGTGGCCACTAACCAACAGTGAAACATTTCTGTTTAACTTGTGTTAACTTTTTTTTTTCCCCCTTATTTTATGCACAGTTATGTTAACATGCCTGAAAGGCAGAACTGTCACAGATAGCAAATTACAGCAAAGATTCTGAGACAGGATCTAAGACACGTTCTCATTTCTGGAATGATGCTGACGCAGGATAAGAAAGAAGTGCATTTGTTGGAAAAATCCAACACTTGCAAAATATTGTAGCTGTCCCATCAATTTCTAAAATATTGTCTATTTTAAAATTGTGTGTGTACTTGCTTTCTGTCACATCGTGCACAGTAATTCATCTATCTGTGACGAAGATGTGGTCTCCGGAGGAGTCTTGTCTCTGATCCCTAGAGTAAATGGATAAGTCGGAAAATCTCTCAATAGTAATGTTTAACCAAACCACTGTTATTTTGGCAATAAATGTATGCGACTGTCTAGGAAACTCTACTGGACTGATAAACCTGCATGAATTTAATTTATTCTCCCCAGCCCAACTTGTATTTTGGGCCTAAGCTCCCACCAG
>VWZP01007629.1:2629134-2821144 GCA_013396995.1 Dicaeum eximium | reverse complement strand
GCGGGGGGCGCGGGCGCGCAGCGGCCGGGCCGGGTACACGTGTCCCGCGCCGCTTGTTTACCATCGCCGCGCCGCGCGGGGCATCCTGGGGGCTGTCGTCTTATCGCGGACCCTTGGGCAGGCGCGGGCGGCGGTGGCGACTACAGCTCCCAGAGTGCTTCTGCGCGCGCTGGCGGAGGCATCGGCCAATCGGAGCGTCGGATGGGGGTGATTGATGTGCGGCGCGGTGCAATCCGCTGTGCAGGAGAGTCAAAACATGCCCGCCCTCCGGGCGGAGTCCTGACAGGCAGCCCAGCCAGCCAATAGGAAAGGGCTACAAATTGAGCGACGTTGCCTCTGGCCACTCAGCGCCCGAGCAGCGCCTGTAGGGGGCGGAACCCGCCAGGAGGACGGGGCGGGGGGGCAGCCGAGGGGAGCTCGGTAATGGCGACGGGTTCGGTAAGTGCTACAAAGTTTCGAGCTGCCGCTCCTGGGGAGTGCGAGGCTCCGACGGGTGACGGGAAGGGTCCGGGAGGTCGGAGAGCAGTGGTAGCGGTCGCAGGGCGAGCCGAGGAGGCCGCTGGGTCCAGTCTTTTGACGGCGACAGGAACCTCGGACATTGTTTACTGTGCGCCTTCCCTGACCGGCCCCGCGGAGCCGCCACCCTCCCGCACCGCTGGGTTGAAATTCATGGGGTGCGGCGGCGCTCTTTGGGCCCCTTCAAACCACGAAAACAAGCGAAATAGGGGGGTGTCCCCCACCTTGTTTTCCCCGGGGAGCGGCTGCCCTCCCCGGTCTGTCAGAGGGAGGGCGCTGTGCCCGCCGCGGGAGCAGCGGCTGTGGGGACGGGGAGCGTTTGGGGTGTCGGTGGGTGCGGGTGAGCCCCGCGGGGGGAGCGGCGGCCGGGGCGGGGGGGCCCCCCCGGGCCGGTGTTACGCAGTTCGAATGAATGGGGCCGAGCGCGCCTGCGCCGTGCGGCCGCGGGTGTAAACAAGGTCACGTGACGGGCGGGGAGGGGGGAGGCCCTGAGGGGGCTCTGTGGGGTCTCTGTGGGGGCTCCTCCGGCGGGCCCGGAGCTCCGCCGGCCCCGGGAGCACCGGGAGCACCGGGAACACCGTGCTCGTGGGGCTGGGGCGGCGGGGGGAGCGCGGCCCGCCCCGCGTCAGCGAACAGCCCGCCCGGGCTTGGAAAACATGGTGAATCACGCTGTGCCTCGGCTGCGCGCTCTGGCACGGCCCGGGATGTGCAGCGAGGATTCCTGATCAAAGCAGCTGCGCCAGGAAAAGTCCCTGGTGGAGATCCAGTCTTGCCAGTATGTTGTGTTTTACTTGGAGAAGCTGTTCTCCAAATGAAACTCCTTCCAGCTTACTGCTCAGGCGTAGACCTGGCCTGAAGTTTCGTCAGTAGGTTGGGGGAAGAAAGGCAAATAGCAGAAGGAAAAAAACCACGGGAAGCACTTCCACCCAGGCATTCCTGCGCTGTGCGGTTTGGGTGGATGCTGCTCAGTTCCTGCTGAACCCTTTCTCAGCCACAGTCTTTATTTACTTTTCTCCCATTTTTATTTTCGTCCTTCAGAAATGGACATGGTTCAATTAACAAAATATTTGTTAGTAGTGCCATTTGTTTTAGCGTGACAAATTAAGTTACTTTAAAGCACAAAATCATCATTTCATTTAGCTTCCAAAGACAGCCGCAGTAATTACAGTCCTGTGAAACATGGTTCTAGACAACATCTGACACAACAAGTTTTCAACACAAAGTTGAATTTCAAAAAATCTTCACAAGCTAGTTAATGACCAATCCCCTTCATGTTCAAACCATTCAAAGGCTGAGAAGGACGTGATGTCCAAAGCAGGCTTTAATCAAGTAGAATAAAAAAAATGAAAAGTAAAGTTGGGGGCTTTTTTTGTTTTTCTTTGTAATTCTCTTTCAATTTCTTTGTAATTCATTTGTTAGAGAATTTTTTGGCTTTTGTACACAGATGGCTTTGGTTTAGAGAAATTCTTGTGACTTGGAGGAATAATTCATTTCTCAAACAAGTATCTTTCTTGTCAGGCTAGCATTTTGTATCTGTAGCTTATCTCTGACCTTCAGAGTGTGGGGATACCAGGGAATGTACTTTCAAGTCTTGGCACCTGGCAGGAAGGAGGGAGAAGGTAACATTCTAGAAATAAATTTGCTTCTTCATTTTGGCAGGAAAATGGGAAAGGAAGAGAGGAAAAAGTAGAGAGGAGAAAACAGGGCAGAAGAAGGGAAAGGAAAGACGTAGATAAGCCAGGAAAACAAGGAGTGGCTTTTCAGAGTTGATTAGTTGGAGATAATCTTCAAGGTCCTGACCTGTACTACTGAGGTCTGTTTTTTCTGTTCAGAAATAACTGAGCTATCTGCTCTTGTGGTGTTCTGTAATTTTACTGTCCCTCATGGGTGACAGTGGTATAAATTGTGTTAAAGATGTTTTTGGAGGTGAAAATAATGTCACTGATAGTTTGAGTTGTATATTCTCATTTCTGTGACCTTTCTTCTCCACCTTAAAATCAGAATAAGCTGACGTAGCTTTGTAGTAGTGCCATTTGAGTAGAATCAAACATATTTTTATGTTTAGCATGCAAGTTTATATAAGTTTTGCATATATTTGAAAGATTTGGAGATCAGAAGGGTAGAAATTTTCCAGTCAAAACCCTCCTGGAGATGATCCTGTGCAACCTGCTGTAGGTGAACCTGCTTTAGAGTAGAGGGGGCTGGACTAGATGACCTCCAGAGATCTCTTCCAACCCAGTCATCTATGATATGAAAATACTATACTTTTTTTAGCTACTGTTGGTACTTCTCTAATGTAGCTTACTTAGTGGGCATGCATATGGTAGACTTTTCAGGTTTTCTTTTTTATGAAGCTGTGTTTTCTGTTCTTTCATGAGAGACTCATGATTATTTTTTCAAGGACATTTCATTAAAGTACAAGGTAGTCATGTCATGGTAGCTTTAATTCATCCTCATCTTTAAAAAAAAAAAAAGTAGATAACCAAATTACTAAAGATTGTATAACACTGTTTACCAGCTTTTAGAGACAGTAGTTATGAAGAAGCTCACAGTTCTCTGCTGAAGATGATTTAACATAGTGGGTTTGGTATGAACGTTACTTTACTAGGATTTGGGGAAATGAAACTGAAGTGAAATCTTCCAGTAGAGGCATCTTTATATTTCCATTTGCAACACAGTGATGGATGTTAGGAATCCAGTATGTTTGAGACTCTTCCTGGAGGCCAGAGATGGGAAGGGTAGTGGAAAAGGCTTCAGAGACACTGGTGCTGAAAGGGCAACTGGGGAAAATGCGGGCCTGATGCTAAATGGCAAAGGAGACCTGATCTCACAAGGTTCAGGACAGCATTTTTGCTTTGATCTTCATTTTCCAGGCCTGTTCCCAGGTTCCTCAAGTCCCTGGGTGTAGCAACTTGCCTCTGAGAGAGCAAGAGACTTCTTTGTGGTAGAAATGGAGCAATTAGGGGCAGGCCAGTTCTGTGAGACATCTTTGCATGAGGCAGTGGAACCAGACAGGATCCCTTCAGGCCAGTGTCAGTTATGGGTCACAGAATGTTTTGGGTTTGAAGGGACCTTAAAGGTCATCTAGTTCCAAGCCCCCTACCGTGGTCGGGGACATATTGTGAGGATGATCTCCAAAAAGCAGTGGACTTGGTGGCAGGATGGCTCCCAATAACTGGAAGAAAGAAAATGTCACACCAGGCTTCAAGGAGGAGGATGTTCCCTTGAAGGAGGGAAACTACAGACTGGTCAGCCTTAGCCTTCAGGTATTTTATGGGGCGAATTCTCCTGACAGCCATGTCCACCGTCTCTGTAAGGCAAGAAATTGTCTGGAAATAGCCAGGATGGATTAGCCAAAATCAAATCTTGTCTGACCCATCTCATTGCCTTTTGTGATGGGCTGAGTGGCTTAGGGTACCAAGGGAATGTTGTTTATCTTGGCTTGAGTGGCTGAAGAGGTACCTCCAGGCTCTGGAAGGCAGTGTGTGCACAGGCTGTGGAAGTTCAAACCTGCAATAAGGAAGAGCTTCTTTACAGCAAGGGTGGTTACTGGAACAGGGGAAGTGCCAGGGAGTCTCCATCCTTCAAGATACTGGAAACTCAAGTGGCCAGGGCCCCAGGCAGCCTCCTGACTTCAGAGTTAGCTCTGTTTTCTGTAAGGATTGTACAAGATCGTGTCTAGACACCCCTAAAATATGCTGTAATACTCAACAGACTAATCAGGATTTAGTGCCCTGGTAATGAAGTAGTGTATCAGATGCAACTTAAAACAGTTCACATGTATAACTAACCTCTGTCTCTCTAAAGTCAGATACTTTGGAGCATCCTAACATGGTGTGGGAAGTGAAGACAAATCAAATGCCTAATGCAGTTCAGAAAGTCCTTCTGGTAGTGGACAAGAGAACTTCAGGGATGAACGAGTCACTGGAGTTGCTGAAGTGTAATGAAAACCTGCCCTCTTCTCCTGGATATGCATCCTGTGATGAGCACATGGAACTTGGTAAATAAAATGATTTTTTTAGAGGAAACTTAAATCTGAAGTTTGTTTTAGATGTCCTATACTGAAATTATTGAGAGCTGACTGAATTAAATTGCTGTTTTTTAACTTGAGTAGGGCAGGGAATTGTGACATCTAAAGGTCTTACATTACAGTCGCTTTTCCCTTTAACCCATTTCCAGTTCTGACACACTGGCCTGTTGACTCAAACGTGTTCTGGAACTCAGAGCCACAAATTTCTGCTTCTAATCCCCAGAGGAGTGGGGTTTTTTTGGAACAAAGAAAACAAACAGAAAGCTCAAGAGCTCCTCCTAAAGGGAAATCATGTTGCTTTACATCTGCTGCAAATAAAGATTCTGGGATATAGGAAGATTACTTCAGTTCCTAGGTATTGGAGAAAAACAGCATATACCTTAGAAAGTATCAATATAATCAGTTAAATATTAGCACATTTAATTGAAGTTATGGAGTGATTAAGAATAATGATACTTAATTACATGACAGCATATAGCACAGACTTCTGTTAACAAGCTGGGGTATTTTCTGTTCTTCTGTATGGGATAGGATAGGTGTATATTATGGATAGAAAATCACCCTACCAGGCTATATACCCAGCTTTCATGATTTATTTAATCTGAGTTATTTAACTCTGGTTCCCTGGTGGAAACCTTTTACCTTGAACATGGTCTGATGTTGAATTTTTTTAGTGTCTTACCTCAAAGGACAGATTAATTTAGTTGCCTTTTGTGGAATGTTTTAGTATTTTAGTGAAACATGTTGTTTTTGAATAATACTGCAGTATAGTTCTGTGTAAACTGGTCAATCTAGTAAAAACTTTAAAATCAGAACTACATTTTTATTTAGTTACCTATTTTTTTCTTAAATTTCTTGTGTGAATATATAATCGACTAGAGATGTTACTATTTCTGTGGCCATTTTTATAAACAGGGTTTGTGCAATGTTGGTAGCTGTCATATGAGAAAATAAAATTACTTTATTGTGGTTCCTTTTTTTTCACCAAATTTGCAAGATTCGGTGTCAAATTGGGTAAACACCAAAGAATTGAGTATAATTATTGTAATTTGTGCCTTTGCTTGTAGATGATCTTCCTGAATTACAGGCTGTGCAGACAGATTCTACCCCACCTGCACTTTTTCAGCTTGGTGCTGATGTTTCACATCAGGAATGTTCAAGGCCTTCATGGAGCCAACATACCTCAAACAGCAATCCAGAAAATGCTTATTCTTGTGAGAATGGGGTGAACTGGTTGACAGAATTAGCAAATATAGCCACAAGTCCTCAGAGTCCTTTGATGCAGTGCGCTTTTTATAACAGGTACTGACACTCATTTCAGTTTTGAACTATAGAGATTTATAATCCTGTCTCCAAAATACTTCCTTCGCTCTTTACACCTCTGACTTTGAACTGGAGCCCTTTTTTTTTGGTCTTTTTATTTGTTCTGTGAAAGGATGCACAGAACTCATCTCAGAGCCTGGTGCTTAGTTCCCAGTAGTGAATGACATGGGATGATATAAAGACATTGCCTATCCAGAGCAGGCTCAGAAATTATGGACATTTACCTCATGTGAAGCAGCAGATAAAAACTAAGAGGAATTTGTTACATTAAATTACTAAAGCTTTTTAGTGCACAGACTTCAGATTTTTTTTTAACAGCTAGTTGGAAATCTAATGCAATGTATATTTTAGGGGTAACTGTCTCAGGTTTGTGATCCGTAAATTCTGTAAGGCTGTGAGCAGCAAGTGTGGGATCTTGGGAATTTCTGTGCTCCACTTTTTATTGTACAGCTTTTCTTAGGTTTATAATCAGAAAACTCAATGCAGTACTGTTAATAGTAATGCAGTTGAGATTTAATCATTTGGACAGAGCAGATGTCTTTATATTCTCTTAAGAGCAGGGGATTTGCTGCAAGATATTTGTAAAAACTTCAGCATTGTGCTAAGGAGATGCCAGTGTGGAAGTAGTACTGTCATTTGGGTGCTGTATAGAACCTATGCAGGAATTATGCTAAGCATTCTCTGCCTGAGCTTGTGCCCTTTAATCATCCCGTTGGAATACTGGCGTGTGGGAGGTTTGGTGTTCAGCTCATGCAAACAGAAATATTTGCAATAAAAGCATTTTAGAGTAAGGGCAGCAAAGTCTTATGATGTCTTAATCTGAGATACCTTAAGATACATATTTCTGTTGTAGATCATCTCCTGTTCGAATAATAGCAACAAGCAAAAGTTTACATTCCTATGCACGTCCTCCACCAGGATCTTCAAACAATGATCCTAGCTTCTCCAAGAATGATGCGGATGAAACACCAGTGTGACATGAAAGGGTGAGTTGTTCTGAAGCATTTTAAAATAAACATGTATGAGTAATGGGTTAAGTTTTTTGACAAGGGAAACTAGTTTAAAAAAAAATCTGTTTAGTGTTAATACTATTGCTATTTAAGCTAGATTTTCTGTTGCTTTTCTTTTTACCATACAGGGTAGGCTTGTAGTGCTACTTCATATTTTATGTGACAAGATCACTTTCTAAGAAAGCTCTGCTTCTATTGTGATTCCTTCTATAGCAAGCTTTAAAAAACTGTTATCTCATTTGCTGCCTCAAAAGGAAATATGGATGTCTGTCCTTTGAGATGCACAAAACCTGTCAGTCCTGGGTCTCCTTTTCCCATATATTAATTGGTATCTGAAATTTGTCTGTTAACAACAGTGAATTTTCTCCAGGGATTTCTCTACAACTGCCTTGAGCCTACAGCTCTCCAGTAACTGGACCATAGAGTAATGTGCTTTAAATGATTCTGTAGATGACTAAGGATTGATGAGGTGTAAAATGCTTACACGTGAGCATAAGATAGTCCATAGGGATGAAATGAATCTCAGAGAATGAAACCCAAAAATGTCAGGGTGCATCTGAGAAAAGGAGATGAAAACAATCCATTCACATTTATTGCATTCCTTTAATCTTTGTTTTCGTTTTACATTCCTATTAGTATTTAAGGCAAAATGATGCCAAAAGTGCAAATTAGAGACTGTCTTAAGACATATAAGACTAGCCCTAAAATACTCTGCAGTAAAACACCAACACCATTTTGCTTTTTTTTAAATAGGCGAATAGTGAATCAGAATCTGGCATTTTCTGCATGTCATCACTTTCAGATGATGATGATTTAGGATGGTGCCATTCCTGGCCCTCAACTGTCTGGCATTGTTTTCTAAAAGGTAAAATAACATGTGTCATGAAATAAGTATTTGTTTTATCTTGTCAGGTTTTCTTTCTTGTAGCACAGACTTTTTTAGCTAACAGTAATGTTCTTTTTTTCCTTGAAAAAATCTGTTAGGCTCTCGTTTGTGCTTTCATAAAGGACGCAATAAAGAATGGCAGGATGTTGAAGAGTTTGCAAGATCTGAAAGCTGTGGAAAAGAGGAAAATCTCCCAGTCAGTCCTTACAAGGTAGCCTTAGTTCTAAAAAATTCACTGCAATACCTGTAACAAATACTTTGTTTCTTATGTTACCCTGTGCTTTTAATTACTATATCAGGAAAACAGGTTGACATTAATGTTGTTTAGAGCTGATCACTGTGCTGTTTGTGTATCTCACGGAAAAGCACTTGAACTGAATTAATTTATGTATGTTTTGAATGTTATGTTATCTTGATTAATTTCTAGTTAGATAGAAATGCAAATTAGAAATTTTTTAATACAATGTATGATGATGAGTATACACCCAAAGTATACACAGGCATCTGCTTTCCTTGGGGGAAATTTTTTGAACTGTATGTGTGTTAACAGGACTATGGTTCCAATGGTTTGAAGTTGATTTCTCATGAAGAAAGCATTTCCTGTGGTGAGTCAGTGCTGAAGCTGACTTTTGATCCTGGCACAGTGGAAGATGGCTTGCTTACCGTAGAATGCAGACTTGATCATCCATTTTATGTTAAAAATAAAGGTATGAAATACCTCAAGTACGCTTGATTGCATATTAAAATATTCTCAGAAAATGATTGCAGATTTAATTGGCATCCCATACTGTTCAAGAAAGTGATAAAAGTTGTGGTGTAGAAACAATTTACTGTCTTTGCAAAGAAATCTGGAATATGAACAAACAAAATAACCTGTAAAGCCATAAAGCTCCAGGAAGACTGCCAATCTCATAAGGAAAGATTTCATTGAGTATATCAATGGAGCTCAGGAAAGCAGAAAAACTGGGGTGGGGGGAGACAGTGAAACTGCAAATAAGGGAGGCTTTTCTCACTTGCTAAAAATGGAAAGTCTCCAGGTTTTGATTCCTTTTTTGCTAGAGTGAGATTTAGTTGAGATAAAATAAACTGTTTGCAGTAAGAATTCCCTAAGTAAGAGTTTCTGATTTTTCTTTTGGGTGAAAGAAGCTACATCAGAACATTTTTATTAAATTATGTAATTTCAAGATATAGGATTGCTCCAATGAAGAACTGGAGAGATTGTCTGGCCGTTTGTCTAATTTAACTCTTTACCACTTCAGGTTGGTCATCTTTTTATCCAAGCTTGACTGTGGTACAGCATGGCATTCCATGCTGTGAAATGCATCTTGGAGATCTGTGTCTACCTCCTGGACACCCTGATGCCATTAACTTTGATGATTCAGGTGTTTTTGATACATTTAAAAGGTAATTTTTGGATAAAGTGGCCTCAGTGGTTCTTGTATTTAATGAGTAGGCACCTTAAGTCTGGAAGAATTTGAAACATTATATAGAGGAAAGAGAGAATAATTTTGGTGATACAAGATAAATAATAGGGAAACGTGAATATTCAGCACTAGGAAAGCTGTGTAATTATGTGCTCTGCTAAACTGCAAAGTAGTGCCTTGGAGTGAAATAACTTTTTAGCCTCTTTTTATGATAGTTTAAGGCAGATTAGATAAAGCAGTAAAAAATACATATTGTCCTTATAAATCCTCCAGGTAAAGTGGATTATGTTTGAAAAACCTAGTATAATTTTCTGACAATAGTATGTCTGCCAGCTGTTACCTCATGCTTCATATGCAACAATATGTTTTAATTATCTTTCTTAGAGTAGTTTCTCAGTGTAGTTTCTTAGTGGTAAATGCATGTGCAATGGCTTTAGAATACAGTGTGTTCATAATTAGTTCGTATTATTTTTGTGTATTCTGGTTTTTGGCATTCTTTTATATTAGATGAAACTTACCTAACTTCAGAGTTTGATTCACTTTGGGGTTTGCCTGAGCTAGAATTTCAGTGAGATAACCTTCAGAGGTCCTGTTCTACATAAATTATTCTAAGAGTCTAAGGAAATAGTAAAGATTTTTCCATACTATTTTGAGATTTTAAGGTTTAGTAAAATACATCTTTTCCTATGATGTTCGTGCCATTTTAGCATCTGTTTTTAATCCAGTCGCACTTTGGTTTTTTACAACAGAAAAAAGCAATTTAAGATGCTCTTTGCAGTTCAAGCCCTGGGAGCTCTTGTATGATTTGAGTCTGGCACAGAGCAAGTTCAGATTGCTTGGCTTCACTCATTTGCTGTCTGGGCATTTTTCTTAACTCCTATTCTGAACTGCATATGTAGAGAGCTGTTAGAATCGTGGTAGCTAAATCTGGATTTCTGGCTCCTTACTACTTTGCAGCCCAGCTGAATTGTACTGCCTTGTACTTCAAATTCCTTGTCTTTCTGGGCAGAAGGGAGTGACTGAGAAAGGAGCACGCAGCAGCTGTGATAACAGGACAGAAGAATTAAAAACAAGATTCTGTTTCTGTGTTCTGGGAAGGAGAGTAGGAATAGGAAGGGTGCTGGCCTGTTGTAGAACAGAGGTCCTTTCTCCTGGTCTTGTGATAGCCTGCAAGAAGGTCAGCATTATTCCTTCTTTGCTGCTTTGTACTTTCCTGAGGGATGGTGGAGGCCACTCATCCGGCCCCACTCTTGTGCGTGGTTCTATCCCACGAGAGGAGCCGCCTTTGCAGAAGGGGGCTGACTGCCATGGGCAGTATTTCCGTGCTCTGTTTTCTACTTGGTGTTCACAAAAAAGCTCTTCAAAACCCTTCTTTTGGCCATAAACCATGCAACTATAGCCACGTTGAGCAGTAGGTAAGAGGAGCCTTAGCTCCTCATATGTTCTATGTTTATCTCGTGGTGGTACCTTAGTGGTTTAGATTTATGATTGAGTAGCACCTTTCCAAGAGTTTTTCCCACCTGGAGATTGTAACAGATAGTTTGTGGAGTAAAACTACTTCTTTAGTGATTAGAGGTTAATTGTAGTTGTTGGTCAGCTGCAAATTGCAAGAGTTTGTTGTATTTGGAGGTCTGAATGTTATGGAAACACGTGACCTAAGCTGTTCAAATGCCTTAAGGAGGAATGTCGCGGTTTTGTCACTAGAGGGCAGGCGTTTGTCAGCGCAGCATCAAATAGTGCGAAGTCACGGGGCTCCGCGCAGGGGTTTAACCTCACTGGAAGGTCTGTGTGTAAAATAGTCTATGTTCAACTGTCTAAAGAAGTTATTTGTACGGAAGTGAATACAATATGATTTATTTTAATATAGTGGTTTCATATTTGCCATTAGTATATATTTGCAAGTGAACTCATTGCATTTCTTCCCTTTCTGTACCTGTCATTCACTGATCAGGTTTGATTTATGGTAAGGACAGAAGCAGAAAGAAGGAAGTGTGTTTAAAAAGAGGATGAAGTTTTAAGACATTGTATAGTTAACTGATACATAGCTGAGGAAAGTACATAGCAGAACATGTAAAGTTGCAGTCTCATCACATTGAAGAAAATACGAACTTACCTGCCGAAGTCTTGCAGTTTTTTGTTTTTCACACTGACATCCCCTTCAAGCACAAATCATTATGTCACACAAAAGAGGGCAAAATACTAGAATTGTAGTAAAATTGAAGAGTGAACAACTGTTTAGGGATTTTACATGCAAATGACTTCATGCTGTGTCTTTTCCCCGTAGTTACGATTTTACCCCGATGGACTCCTCTGCAGTGTATGTGCTCAGCAGCATGGCTCGCCAGCGTCGCGCTTCGCTCTCCTGTGGGGGATCAAACAATCCAGATCCTGAGAGATCAGAATGCAGTAGTAAAAACTGTGCCTCTGCTGCATCGTCACATCTTTCCTCCAATCCTTTGTACAGCAAAGCTGGCAAAAGCCACAGCTCAGGGACTGCAAGTACTGTGAGTGCCACTTCTCCAAACAAGTGCAAAAGACCAATGAATGCCTTCATGCTTTTTGCCAAAAAATACAGAGTTGAATACACTCAGATGTATCCAGGGAAAGACAACAGGTAATGATACAAACTGTAGTTTTGCTATTACTGGTGAGTTACAAGAATACCTGTGCCCCACTTTAGGATTTAAATAGCCTAAATTTTGCATTTGAAATAAAATGTGGGTATTGTTTTAACAATAATTTTTGAAAGATGTTAACATAAAGGGTGGTTTATGGGGGGACTGTGAATATTTACAGTACTGAGTGAACTCAATACAAACCATTTTTAGCAAACTTACCTTCTGATAAAACATTGGGGTAAGCAACTGATAGATGTATATGTGTGCACTGGCAGAGGCACAAATACAGAACCATTGTTGTTTACAGTGATGAGGTGCTCTGCTCATGTGCTGTAATGGAAAAAAGGGAGTTTCTGGTTCTTCTAATTAAGTCTTGACATATTATTGCAAATTGGTCCTGAAGTAACAAGCATTTATTTCCAGTTTGTATATCCCATTGAAGAGTGGAGTACTGATAAGTTAGGATATCTCAAAGATCATAATCCAGACAGCACATTGCCAAATTTTGGTTGCCCTACAGGCATTCAACAATCTGTTGAAACTTGTAAGAAGAGTTGTATGACTGTGTTTGGGGGACAGGTCTTTGTTAGTTTGTTCTTTTGTTCTTAAACTCTAGCATGTTTGCTTCTAAACATTTTTAAATTAAGATTTCCATTACATATGTTTTAAATAGTATTTGGTGCTAATTGTGCATATAAAAATAGAAACCAAAACACACAAACATGGACTGATCTTGCAATCAGATTTTTTACTGTACCTAATTTTATAAAAACTGTAACTGTAAAAATTGTATTGTGACATAAAAATTCTAGAACTAAATCTGGTAAAAATTAAAGTTGGCAGGACTTTGAAAGGGGTTTTACTATTTTATAATGATCTGACGAGGAGGCTGTAACTGTTGCTGAAATACAAAATCCTGCCAAACAAATCCCAGCCAGTCTTGTGTGTCCTGACAATGATGTTGTGTAATGTTTATAGTAAGTTCAGTGAAGCAGATCTGCTGCCTTCACACTCATTGCAATGATCAATGAGAAATGGAACAGAATCTCAGCCAGGAAAGTTTATGATGGTTATAAATTTAGTTGCAAATGCTGATTTCAAATGGATGCAGTGAACTGTCGCTGTGGCTGCTTGGATGTTAAAACAAATTGAATATTTCAGTGAGCAAGCAGGAGAGTGAGCAGGTTTACCTTGAAGGAAAAGAGATGACAAAGTTAAAAGTACAATTCAAAATGCACTGCTCACTGTCCTGCTTGGAAGGCAGTGCAGTTTTTGGGTGCAGTTCCATGGCATCCATAAAACATGGGATGGCAGAAATAGCATTAGTGATAATTGATACAGGCATTCAGCTACTGTCACTCAAGTGTTGCTGAGGCATTCATTAATTTATCTGCTGGGAGGCAACTCTCATGTTTTTTAAATGTAAGTTTGTGTCATTTTCAGATTACTGTGTAGATCTTACAACATAGTAGCCACTTCTGTACAGCAGAGTTCTTATGTTTACTGCTGTTATTTCCTTACCGGAGTAAGAAAGTACAGAACTTGAGGTACTCTGAGTTAACTGGTCTGTTCTGAGACAAAGCAGCTCAAGGATGTCAGCAAGACAGTGAGCTTGTAAACATTCAAAGCACAAGTCTGGAGTCACACATACAAGATCATGTTTGAAAAACTGGTGTTAAGGCTGCACTTGTTTATTTTCTAGATACTCTTCACTGTAACACTGTAACCGTAGTTGAACTTGGTTGTGTGTTCAGAAATTCTTTGACTAGTGGACCTTCTAGAGATGAGGGTAATCATATTTTTGTTTAAAAGATTTCATGGTGCATTTTTATTTGGGAAGGCAATGGCTTTTACAGCAGACCTGCTCTCTCTGGGTCACCGTGTTCTTTCCCGAGGGTGTGAGTGATCCTGTACAAGCTGGTGACCCAGAGCAGACAGGTTTCTGGTGATATGCCTCTGGACACTGTCAAAAGATGAAAAATCTGCTCATTAAACTGGGTATGTTTGCTTCTGATGACAGACCAAAGATACTGGTTCTCAGTTTGGATAGATAAACAGAAATTCCATTGTCAAAGAGACAGGCTGTGCAAATGGGTTTGGTGGCACTGGGATGTGGTGTCCCCTGAGCAGTTTGCTCTAAGGAGTCATCAGCACACGTGGCAGTGCAGGCTCAAGGGCTGTCTGGGCACTTTGGGATGTGGTCCCTGAGTGCTCTGCAGCTCACAGAAACATGAACGGCACCACATGGCCTTGCAGGAGTCAAATCCATTTCTTTGCTGTGGTGCAGAACAGTGTTCAGGATTGCTGTGTGTGCCATGTTATGGAAACAGTGATGATGCTCTTAATTGAATTGATTCAGTTTGAATATCTGCCAGCAAGGAACTTTATTAATAAGAGAAAGAAAAAGACTTGGTTGTGTCCACCTTTTTCTTAGAGCCAGTCACAGAACTCTCATTGCTGTAGTCTGAAGCCAAAGTGTACAAACCACTTTGTAGCTTTAATAGTCATTGATAAAAGAGCTGTTGTGTAGAGATTTTCATTCTGCTAAAAGACAGAGTTAAAGCTTTAATGGAATATTGATCCAACATTTGGGAGTGAAGTTAAGCAATATGGCTGGCTAGTACAGGGAAATGTTGTCAAAAGACCTAGAGTTTGTGAGGAAGGGAATTAATTCAGTTTCTGGAAATGGTGATAGATGTGTTAGGACAAATGGTTCCATTTGCACAGGAATGGGAACTTAGCAGTATGTTCCACCCAGGATGGATTAAAGATGGAGTAAGCTACAGATATTGGTTAAATAGACATGGGGACTTGCAGTTAATCAAATATTTGGCTGAGGTCATATTCAGTTCATTGCTCTAATTATTAGAGAACATATTTTCAGCAAATCTGCCATATGATCTTCTAGTACAAAAGTAGAGCAAAACAAATGTGAGTTACCATTTGGTGGTGGTTTTTGTAACATCTCTATTTTTGCTGGTTTATGCCAGTTGCTCTATGTACACCCTCTGAAATGTTAAAATGTGCATTGACCCATGCTCAGCTAACACAGAAGTCTCAGTTGTTTAACTACTAAAAGAACTGAGAAGATAATCACAAATATGATTATTACAATTTTTAACATACAGCTGATTTCTTTCCTGTGTGTTAATTCCACATTTAATTCACATATTTTTTTAAAGCGCTCAGGTTAAAAAAAAAATCCCGTTATTTCTTAGCACTGTCCTGACTGTTCTGTAAACATTTATCTTGCAGAGCCATAAGTGTGATACTTGGCGACAGGTGGAAGAAAATGAAAAATGAGGAAAGAAGGATGTACACATTAGAAGCCAAGGCCTTGGCAGAGGAGCAGAAGCGTTTAAATCCTGACTGTTGGAAAAGAAAACGAACAAATTCTGTATGTTTGTGAAGCACTCTTTTTCTTTATGCTGTTACATGTGTTCAGATGGGTGGCTACAGTGTGTTTGGTTCAGAATAAGCTGCTTTCTTAGTAGCTGAAACCTTCATTTACTCCCTTATGTGTAACCTTCTTTTGGCAGTTTGGCAGGAGACAGATCAGGAGAGGGTCTGTCTGAATATTTTATGAGAGTTCTGTGGATTCTGTTGTACTGAAAGTTAGCGTGCTTGTGAAATTCAAAGGAAGGGCACGTGGTCTTTCGCTTTGAAGTGGGTTCATAAGGTTGTACCTAAACTTCTTTATCTTCCATAAAGGCTTTTTCTTTACCTTTTTCTAGTTTTCTTACTGGTAATTTATGTCAGCATATATGAAGATATTAAAGGAGCAAAATAATTTTTCCCCATGAATCCCTTCCATTTATTACTCTGTTCAGTTGTAAGATAAATACAGTAGATAACACTACTTCTGTAGGAAAATAAATTGTTTTCCACTTTGTAGAAAGCCATCAATCTAAGAGTCTGCAGCAATGTATTAGTAGGTAGTGGATGGATTAAGGAAGAGAAGGGCTTTAAAGATCAAACATGATGTAAAGTGAACATGAAAAAAAGGAGATGCTGCTTGTTCAACTAGAAAAGTAGATTGGAAGGAAAGATCCACGGAGGTGCACAGAGTGCTTGTCAGTTCTTCCATTTTATGTCTGGGTAGGAGCTTGAAGGGTGGTGTGGACTTCATCTACATGGTTGGTGAAACCATCTATCCATGTGTGGTGCAATATTTCATCCTCAAGTCATCCCCCTTTCCTTTGATGTGTAAATGAGGCTTCTTTCTCAAGAGCATATGCAAGTGTTGCCTTAAGACTGAATAAGAAATGCTCCAACACTGAGCTGCTTCTTTCTGCTGCACATACTTTGTGCAGTTTCCAGTCCCTTGTTGCAGAAGGTTCCACCAAATCCCAGCTGCTAGGAACAAGCTGTTTTTCTGTTCACTGCATTCTATTTTAATCAACAGTGACAGCTTCTGTTACATTTCCTTGTGGCTTTAGTTAAAATAATATTATTTATTTATTCTGCTCTTGCACTACTGTAGTTTTGAGCTTTGGGTGGTGAGATCACAGGCTCACCTGTGAGCCTCAAGCAGCTCAGAGGTGTTTGTGTGTAGCTGAGTAGTGATGGGTTTGCCTCAGTAAGGCTTTCTGTCCTTGCCTTGTAGTAGGATTTTCCTTGTCCCTACAGTCTTCAGGCCAAGAGAACAGGACCTGTAGAACCCATTACCTCAGTGTTACAGCAGGAAATACCCATTATGATTGTTCTAGTTCAGTGAACTGAACTGTTAGCAGTCTGTAACCTTACTCTGTAATGACGGTGGGCTCCAGGCTGTGACAGAGAAGTTGTGATGGTCTTTTGATGATCAGGGAATAAAACTGTCTGGTTTGGCCTTTTTGTTTTCTTCTGCATAACTGACCAACGATTAGAAATACTTGTGGCTTTGAGAACAAGTGTGCCCTTTGCTTGGTAATCACTAACCTGGTTTTCTCTTCTCTTTTCTCAGGGCTCACAACAGCATTAAGCCAGAATTTTCCTGTTAACTCTGTATTTACAAAATGGCTGTTGCTTGATGGCAAGAAGATGCAAGATCAAGATCTTACTATTTGTTGTGACTATGTGTGACCATAAAATACTGGCACCATCATGCAAATGATTTGAGTGCAGATCTGCTTTTTACAATAGAACATTAAGTAAGCTAGAAACTATCAGCATTTTAAACCAAATTGCCTTATTTTTCTTCCAAACTTCATTATGTATCAGGTAATATAGGCTTGAAAATGGATATCCTGTGGTGCTAAAGTACTTTAGAAAGAGGCGAAGGAGATATGTATAAATGTTTATTTTTAAAAGAAAATGTACAAAAAGGGGAATTTTAAAATATGTAACAGCTGTTTATATACATTGATTCTTATTGCTGATTAATATGTATTGCACAACTGTATTATTAATTGCGATTCTGGGGCCTGGGATTTTTTGAAATGGCAAAGTGTATTATCAGCTTCCAGCTTCCCAGCCTGCCCTGCTGCCAGCAAGTTACCAGAAAGTGTGGGAATGGAGGGTGTGGTGTGATGTAGCAAGGGAGCTGCTGCTTGGGATGCCACTTAGAAAACTTGTAGCCACAAGGGAAATATTTTTGCATCAGCCGGCACTAGTGAGAGCTGTCATTTTGTGGTGGAAACAATGGCCCGGGACAGGATGAAACAAATAAATAGCATTATCTCAAGAAAAGTGGTGCTGTTGATATCATCACCATCATAGTTATAACTCTGTGTTTTGTCTTTGCCACATATTCTACAATATTTTATTTTGCCATAAGACATCTTTATGGTGGGGGCAAACTTTGCACTTAACTATATGTGCAACACTTGCACTTTACTTTTTTTTCTCCTCCAACTGTCTAAAATTAGAGCAGCTGCGTTAGGATTACAATTGCTTCTGCTGTGAACATTTACAATCATGGCTTTTCCTGTACTAAACAGCTGTGCGTTGTTTTTTTTTAAGAATCACAACTGTAAATTTCAGTTTATGACACGTCTACATGATGTTGCCCCTAAGATTTTTGCACACTATATTCTTGTATATTATTTCAAATAAATTCATTAAAATTTGGTGTTGTGTATTTTATAAAATGAACAAGACTAATCATGAAGTCAGCCCTGCAGCAATGAGCACATTCTGCATGGAAGTCTTTACATGAACCCATCCGAAGTATATTTTAATGCTTTGCCATTAGGAAGCTAGTGAAGAAATTCAAATACTATTTTCAGGATTGGATAGTTAATGTTCTTTATTACAGTTTAAGCAAAAAGAGTTGAAATCAATATAAATTATTTCTAAGCAAATAGCTTGTGAAATAGAGAAGCATTTAGGTTAGTTATAAATATTTTTCCTTGTGTTAAAATTAGTGATTTTTAGATGGAAACTGATGATTCAAACGTTTCAAAAGTACAATTTTCTGAATACGGCTAAAATGTATTCAACTGTTTAAAACTCTACTTGCAGGAAAAGAGCTGCTTCCTTATTTGAGATATTCAGCAATTACACTGTAATATTTGAGTTCTAATTTTATACTTTTCTAAATTCAAAAGGAATGCTTAAGAATGTTTCAATTAGATTAGACTTACAGCACATAAAAGTTGTACAATTTCCTTATAATATTTCTGTATAAGTAAGTTCCTGTAATGTGAACGTAAAGCAGGAAGACAGAAGTTTCAGGCATGAAGTAGGTAAATGTTTCATTGTAAAGCTGATGTACTTGGGGATAATTTATGAACAGTGAATGCCTCTGTGGCATCAGAGCCCCCAGCTGTGTTACCATCCATTCCTGGTGTGAGAGCATTGTCCAGGTGTGTTCACTGAAGGGTTGACATAGCTTTCTGCAGCAGCTGAACCATTATGGGATAGACCGGTGCAAACTCCTTTCCCTCTCTTGTTCTCACTGATTGAACATAAGCTTCCAGTGCACCACTAAAAAAAGAAGAAAAAAAAAATAGAGTAGCTAAAGCAATTAGTACTGTAAATTCAGGATCTGCAACAGAAATTAATTGCCTTCTTCCCTCCTGCAAAATTTTCCTCAGATGGTCCTACTTATCTGTGGAAGGAAGTGAACAAGGAAGGCCTTGCAAAGCTCTATAAAATTGTTCCATGATCTTTATCTCCTTTCTTGCATGTTTGAGGAGCAAACAAGTTAACATTTAAATAAGCAGCAGCATGTTGCAGATGGCTTGAAATGACAGCTCTGACGCACAGACTCGGGCTCAGTGCTGCACTGGTAACCTTTAGAAAGGGAGAGAATAATCTCCAGCTGCTGCAGACGCTGAGAGTGCAACTTCCAGCATGAAAGGTGGGGCACTGGTGAACACCTGCCATGCCCTGAGGTGATTCCTGGCACAGCCTTTGGAACTCCCACCCTCGGTCCTTGGAAACGCCGCACTAACCCCAGACAGGGCTTGGGCAGGGCACAGCCTGGCTCTCTTATACATTGTCACAGGATGTCACACATAGAGTCACCATGTGTAAACTGCACAAATAAAACACTGCAAAGCTAAAAGGGGCAACTGTGGTGATGCTTTACAACACAGGGTCACCTTTCAGCCAACATTCTAGTACACAGTATTGTTGAGTGACAGCATATTTGTAAAAAAAACACTCTTAAGTGCTCATCTGTTGAGATTCCAACTTACTAATTCATTAAGTAGGCCAAGCTAGTGATGCCACACTTAAATATAGCTTTGAATTTAATTTTCTTCTCCTTTTCTGCTTCTATTTCTTCATGTAACTGATACAATCGTCTTGGAGTTTCCTTCTAAAATTCACTTATATTTGTGCTATTTACAGCAAAACTGTGACATTAAGAAAATGCACAAACAGCACACCCCATTTCAAGTGGAGACTAATACAGCTCCTGGTACGTGGCTGTTCCTTTTCTAACCCAGACTGTCACCACAGCCCCTCCAGCACTGCGCAGGCACCAGCCCACAGGGCAGCAGGGTCCTGCTGCGAATGCGGTCACTGAGCAGAGAGCGGTTCTGGGTTTGTCTCATGCATTCCTTCCTGGGAGTGCAGGATGAACCAGCACAGCTGCTCTGCCACTGAGGGAGCCCGCTGGCTTTCAGTAACGTGGCAGGAACATCCCCAGTCCTACTGGGAGAAGGCAGATGGTTCTTGTGCACATCTCGTGAAGGGGTGGGGGGCACAGGGGCCAAGGGAGGTGGTAACACAGAGCAACCACAAAGTTGTGCCTATAAATACACCCCCATTGCTGTAGGATGGTGGGCTGTGGAGGCAGAGCTGTATTTATGTTTGCTGCTCCTTCCAACAAACGAGCCTTTGGAGGAACCCTGCGTTCCTGCACGAAGAGGTCACGGATCCAAAGGCAGCACTTCTCCCTGTTCCGTGCCTGCTGGTAGCTGGCAGCAGTAGGCAGTGAATCAGGCAGGGCTTAAGGAAAGCAATAGTACTGAAGAGTGGTGTAAGATGGTAAGAGAGGAGCAGCCAAGATCCCTGTGTGATGCTGCAGCTCTGGGAAGCCTCAGATGAGCCGCAAACCTGACAAACCAGAGGAGATGGTAGGATGATGCAGGGTCACAGTACACTTGGGTGCCTGTGAGTAAAGCTGCTGCTACATCAGCAAGGGCTTGGCCCTTCCTCCATGACTTGAACCCATCTGTGTCAGAGCGTTGCTGGGGACTTCCAGCAAAGTTCATTTATCAGCACATGGAAAATGCTCCTGAGGCCAAGAGCCTGTGCTCAGTTCACTGGAGAGACCAGTCTGAGCTTTGGGCTCCAAGAAGCCAATACAGCAATGGCAGCCTGGCCCCATGAGCTGGTGCTGGGGCTGCTCCCACTCCTGCCAGCACTTCCCATCCCCAGGAACGCTGGCGCTGATCCATCAGCCTCGCTGCCAGGGCGCACCAGGAGGAGTTGGCTGTCCCCATGTGCAGTCCCTGCTAATGGAGTTTGACAGGGACAGAGCCAAATGTGCAACTGTGCAACAAAAGAACCCGAGGCAGCTTCACTTCTGAGCACAGGATGGGAATGGAACAGCACAGCACGAGGTGATTCCCACCCAGCTCCTGATGTGCCTATGCAGCATCCAGACTTCACAGTTCCTCCTTGCTGAAGGCCAGGGCATATTGTCTGGGGGGAGACAAAAGAAGGATGGACTGGGGGGGACACAAAAGAAGGATGGACTGGATTACTGGTGAGTTGAGATGCTTCAGAAAAATAAAGTTACTACGCATAGAAACAGTTCCTTATGCTGGCCTTGGTGCACTTAAGAGCTCTTCAATTTCGATAACAACTTACTCGTGAGCTACTGCTGAGGGGTTCACACCAGGTACAAATACATTGTAAGGAATCACTTTGAATTTTTTGTACAGCAACAAATGGCAACAGAGAAGCAATCCCTTGTTACAGGTAGAAAGAGGGAAAGAATATTTCTTTTATCTAAAGTAAGTTTACTTTTAGCTAAAGTAAAGCTGACTTTTTGCACCTGGTCAGCTCCCTGAAAACTTTCAGCCTGCTCCTTCCCAATGGTCACTGGGGAGCAGCACAGGGTCTACAGGGAATGAGGCAACTGAAACTCTGCTTGCTGCAGCCACAAAGTGCTTTGGGTGCAGCTCATCTCATTCCCAGCAAAGGCCATCAAGCATCATAAACTGCAGAGATTAGGCACGTGCACAGGTTTATTTTAAATCCCAAAACTGGGGAAATGGGACAGCAGGAAATTGTGCTTTTTAGATAGAATGGCCTCTTGTAGCCATGAGGGGCACACGTGATGAGCAGACTGAGCAGCAGGTGGGAGATGCAGGCAGGGAAGGGTCAAGGATGACATCAAAGATGATATCCTGATGAGTGAAGATGCTTCAGAAGAGTCAGAAATGTCTCACATTTCCACTCAGGTCAGCACTCAAGTGCTCTGGTCAGCAGTAATTGTTAGACATGTTAGAAGTTTGTTAGCTGCTATGAAGAATTGTCCCTTTTATTAGAAAGACAGTTGAGAAACTCCTGTGAGTTTTGTTACTGTAACTGTCATTTATCTTGCAAATCTCCCCCCTTCCACTCAGCAGTAACCCTGTCTTTTCCATACTATACACTCCTCAAAGTTTGTTGGGCTCAAATAGTTTTTTGAAGTCATCACAAGCTGAAAATATGAAAAAACCCCATACTGACCTGCCTAACTTAGAAAGCTCTAACACCTCTTGGTGAAGTTGTGGGTTGGCATCATTATCCAGATGGTAACACTGCCATTCCTTAACTGACTTATCTCCTTGCTTTGAAAAAGCCCTTGAGAAAGATTACAAGGATAACCAGATAGATGAAAGGGAGAAGCTTTACCCTAAAAGCAGCACCCAAAACCACTCAATGCAAGCCCTTGATAATCCTTTGCCAGACTGTTATTCCCATCAGATCAAACAAGATGGAATGAGATTTAGGCTATGCTAAGTGCCATACAGCAGTATAGTCCTACTGTCACACCTTCTAGCAGCTTTTATCTTTTTCCCTTCTTTCCTGCCCCAAAAGAATCTGATTTAACTTGCAAAACCAACTCCATCAGAGGCAGCTAAAAGGAGTTTTGCAGGTCCCTTCTGCTGCACTTGCTCTTTTTTACTGCGGCTTTGCTTGCATTGTTTCAAAGAGATGGAGTCAAACTTCACAAATATAACCAACCTGAGAGCATCACAACTCTTACCCACTCCAAAGACAATAAGGTGAATTCTCAGGCATTCTTCTAAAAGAGACCTTTTACAGCTTTACAGTAAACAATGAAAACAAAAGCTTTCTGAATACTCCAACTGCATTCACTGTTTTCCTGTGTCCCACACTTGCATCTCCAATAGAAGTATTTCAACGCTCTGAAGCTGAATGTTTTAAAAAGCCATTCATAATCAGTAGCTTTACCTGAAACAGTGAAAGAACAGTGTTTCTGGTAAAGCAAACTGGCCTGGAGAGCTCCCTGCTCCCTGTGCCGAGCCAGGGAAAGCCCAGAGCTGCTCCCACACCGGCAGGTGCAGGAAAGCAGCCGAGGGGAGGATGAAAAGCGGCTGCAGCTGCTCAGGGCTGGTAGCAAAGAGGCAGCCACAGTCACCTGGAGCTCCACGCCCTACCAGGTGCCAAGGGAATCATGGTCAAGCTCAGAAAACTCCTTTGCATTGCTGCCTGTGGGAATGACACCACAGAAGCAGGCCAGGAGGTCTGTCCATTCCTGGTAAGGAAAGGGCCAGGGAGTAAAACGGCACAAATCATGAATCCAAGGAGAAAGGTTGTTTGGAGTCCAGAGAATAATGGTGAGGTTGCTCCAGAGAGAGAGGGATGAATGGGCTGGAAGAAGTAACTAAAAGCACCAATGGTCATAGAACAGACATGGTTCCAGAAGTTCATTTGGGATGGGAATTTTGTTTTGCTGAAAACAGTCAACAAGTCTTCAGGGTGGGATTTTGGGACTGCAGCATACAGGAATATGGACAGTGCAGGAAGCTGCTTGTGGCAAAGCCAGAGGATTGCTGCTGCATGCTGAGCTGGGCAACTTGGAACATCACAAGAGCTGCTGGGAAGCCACCTGACTCTGATTTGGGGAGATAAATGAATTCAGGGGCTTTGTTAACACTTGAAATGGAGAATTTTCCATGACTTTTTGGTAAACTTTAGCGGTCCCAGCTCAAATGAGCTTTTCTTAACTATGCTGGCAGTACAGGACTCAATTCAGATGCACTAGTTTACCATTAAAATCTTGTCTTTTAAAAGGCAGGCTCACTTCTGTTGAGGACACTTTAAAAACACAGTGCCAAAGTAGTTGTGGAAAAATAAACAGCAGGGTGAAAGCAGTATCATCAAGTCTCCAGCACAGAGGAGATCACAGTTGTTGTCATATAAAAAGATGTAATATATACTTATATTATTGTTTTTTAAGATGGAAGAAACCCTGTTTATGTAATACACAAAACACACTCTTGAAGGGATTAGACTAAATAATGCCCTAAATTCAGCATATTCTAGTCTAATAAGGGACATAAAACCTGTTCAGCAATCTGTTTCTATTTTAAAAGACATGCTATGGTATACATTACAAATATTGTTTGTAAAAGAGAGCTATGGAAGGAGGGTTGGTGGGATGTTCTGCATATATTAATGCTTCATTAAAAATGCCATAAGAAGTAAGGAAAAAAAAGCCCTAAGTTTAAGATGCCCTCCCACATAAGGAAAAGGATTTTAAAGCACTTATTAAATTACTTCACTTGCATGAGCAAAACCATGAGCTTTCTTGGAAATCAGGACAAGCTGATTATATAAGACCCTGATAGTTCTTCTTTAAAATGTTATTTCAATCCATGAAGATTTATATCTAGAGTTAAAAGGAAAAAAAAAAAAAAAGTGTGATTTGGGTTGTGGTTCTTAAGGGACCTTAATGTGTATCACTTACAATTACTCGAATTAATTAATTTTATATGGAATTGTGAGTCCTGGTGTTAACCTCCTGGGCTCTGCCTTGGTCAAATAGAGTCAGATTTACATTATAAGCTTCAGAAGAAGCAGGGATCATCCTTCTGCTCAGCAGTGGGACTGCACCCTGTGCACTCCTGTCCCCAACAATCAGCAGGGCAGATGGAGGATGCCGTGGCCAGACTTCTCTTTAGTATTTTGGTAAAAGTCTCTTTGCTCTGCAAACTTTAGGGCAAAGCAGAAAATGGAAAATTTGCTGTGTAAGAGCACATCTGTGTGACACCAGGTCTATTTAATCCAGTGCTATAAAAATTACTGTAAAACCAAACAGTAAAACCTCCAAGAGCATCACCTGTAGGACAACAGAGGAGCAGGAGACATCTCAGGAGAGCAGCTCGTTATGGAAATGAACCTTTCCCTCGTCCTGGCTTTCAACTCTGCTTCAGCAAGGCTGAACTTGAATAAGGGGAGTTATACACTCCAGTGGGAAAGGTAAGAATTTGGCCCTCGAATGGATGACTGTCTTTCAGGCTGGCTCAAATCCTGTCATGTCTAATAGGGCTTCTTTTATTGAAGAAAAATTGAGTTTTCAAGCTTAATTTAAAAAGAAAAAGAGAAAAAAAATTCTGTGGCCACTTAAAGAAGTCCTCCTTTCAACACAATCCCTGCTCAGGGAGGACACCTGCAGCAGGGTCATCTCACCTAACTTTAAATGTCTGCTGGGCAGCTGGCTGCCTGAGAGAGCTCCTGTGTCCCAGCCCACACTCCATTCACTGAACAGAGGAAATGGGAGTTTTCAGGACACAATGCAACTGACCCATTTTAGGTACCTGCTTCAGGATGAGATGAATCAGCCCCAACAGTGCCTGCTTCTCTCTGCTGACTATAAAGGGAGTCTGGCAAATATACCTCTGGCCAGGTAAATACCACCCCTCATGCAGAATGCAAGCAGAAAGAAATGCACAAAAGTGCTCAGAATGGGACTAATTCATGCCATTCACACCACGTTGCAAGCGAAGCATTTAAGACCTACAGAGCGGAAGCAGCACTCCAATTAGCTTTAATGTGAAGCTGGAAGGATCCTGGTAACACAAGGAAATTAATATCTAGGCAGCAGGTCCCTAGAGTAATTGCACAGTTGTTACAAAGGGAAGTTGCAGAAAATTACCATTTGCAAGGCTGCAGCAAACAAAAAGATAATATCCTGCTGTAGGCCAGGGCAGGGATCTGAAGGCTCCAAACATCCCAAGTTCAACTCACACAACTGAACAACTGGAGGTGGAAAAGGCCTGAAGAGGATGACTGAGAGAAGAGCAAGATGCCTGCAGTTCAACTTGGGTTCATATGAGACACACAAAGAGCAAGGTCAGAAATCTTCCAGTAGAGTATTAAAGAAACTATGAGTGATTCATGGTGATCATACCAGTGACTGGTGTCTGCTTGCCTGCCTTACATATGGATTACCAGCCATGCAAAATAAATAAAGGATTCAATGAAAGGATTGAAAGGAAAACTTAAGTATTCCAGCTTTGTTGCTTGGTCTAATGGCAGACACTGTCTCAGCCTAAAAGCCCTCATCCCAAGGTTTATTCCTTGATACCTCCATGGTTAGAACAATTTATCAGTGTCTGAACATGACCACCAGCAAGCCCATTAACTGAGTCAGTCTGGATGAAATTTAATTGCAGACAAAGGCAAAAATGTGTTGTAGTTTAAGGATGGCATTTTTAAACCTGGGAAAATGAATTAAGAGAAAAAAATCCCACCAGTTCTGAAGTGATTTGCATTCCCTGCTTTCCCTACTATATCTGAGATTCAACACTGCCAGTGTTGATAGTACTAACAGGACATAAATTACAATCAAAATATTCACAGCTGATTACATACACAACTGTCAGCCCTGTACCTATTACCTACACCCCTGTAATTCAGTGTCATGGCTTGAGATTCAAGAAAAGCTAGTTATGTAGACAAACTAGATTAATCACAAGTATGATTCTCAAAAAATACATGTATGAAGAGACACAGTTTGTATTTTAATATTTCAGAAATAAATCCTAGTAACATCTACTGGTGATCAACCAGTATCTCTTTAACTGGCCTGATCACTACATGGGACTGTGTGGTGCTATTAGCTTCAGGAAGTGTAAATATTTATAGCAGACTCCTCTTGGCTGCTTTAGAAGTGTGGACAGAAAACAGTTGACTTTCTGAGGCACAATCACTGTTGGCTGGAATGTAAAAGTCAGCTTTTATCACTCCAGCAAAAGCTGGCAACATCCACACATGGTAGTTCAAGGGCTGGCTCCCAGGCCAGATGGAGCTACGTGTGACAACCTTTCCCAGGTCACTGGTGTGGGGGACACCAAGGTCACTGAGAAGGTGGCTGGAAAGTTTGGGGCTTTAGGAGCCAAATGATCATCTGAGTCTTGAATCCTGAGGATCCCCAGGTTGGTTTTGTCATATTCATACAAATCTGCTCTCTCTAACATACTTCAAAAACTTTGCTTGATTTGAAAAACAAGACTCTTCAAAACTTTTCCTAACATCTTAAGATGCAAAATAATATTTAGCTAGGAAGTCATCTACCCTAGCAAGATTTCAAAAATCTGATGTAATTATTGCTTTCTAAAGATCATGGGCTGATTTCCTGAAGAATAACATTCCAGGAGTGTAACAAGGGTCTTTCAGTTTTAGATTTCTACCTACATTTAGGTAGAAATATTTACTACAATATTTACCATATTGGTTAAGCTTTCAGAGGTTCTCTTTCCTGATACAGATGATGGGACAGCTGCAGTCTTGGCTTTCCAGCAGTCAGGAGAGAGAGGCAGTTTTGCAAAAACTCATTATTCATTTAAACCATCATTGTGCATGGTTTACTTCCTTTACACAAGAGGATTATGTTTTACTTCCCTTACAAGAGGCTCCAAAGGCACTGGAGAGTTTGAGCACAGGGCGGCGGAGGGGAGAGCTCAGTTTATATTTCTGCCACTTTGCAAGTCACCTCAAGAGTGCAGAGAAGGCAATGGTATTTATGATACATCTCCTGAGGCACATTTTTTTTACTTTTCAAGAGTCCTAGAGTGCAGATAAGTTCCTGCTCCATTATCACAAATGTAGAGAAGAAAGCAGCTCCATTTTTACCGTATGAGAGCAAGCCTGTCCTTTTCAGCTGGATGATCATCGAGCCACTGGGAGTAGCGGGCAATGGACCACTCAGCCCTCTGGTACAGAGAAACACAAACACCAATTACACAAAATGCAAAAAGGAAACAGACACACCAATTTCAGAATCAAAGATGACATAAATGGAAGCCACATGAGGCTCTCAATTCTGCAGTGATGCAGAATGAGTTAAGAAATCAAAGACAATTAACAGGAATAGCCCAGTGTATTATTTGGGAGCTCAGAGGTCATCTCCTACGTCAGCTGTTAGCCCATTTCTGACAGGGTTTTTATCTACATTTCCTGCACCTTACAAGAGAAGGATCAAGGCAACTTGCAGTCTGGGGAAAGATCTGCAACTTCTACTATGAGCTGACAGAATAGTAAAGAACTGAGAGTCTATTTAATGTCAGGTTATCATATCCCTACTATTAATCAATCAATATATTAATTTAGTAAACCAATTACTGTAATACCTTTGCCACAATTAAAAACAAAACCAAAAATTATATAAAATATTCATTTGAATATTTTTAAACTAAAACAGCTTGGGCAAACTACAATGCTCATTGTACCTTAGGACATCTGAAAATAGAAGACAGGTTGATCTTATTACCTGGAAGGGTGATTTTAGCTCTGGTGGTGCTCTTGTAAATAAGAACTGAAGAATAATACTGAATGGAATAACCTCTCCCAGAGCTGGGCTACTGGCAATATGCTCACTGGTCTGGAACAGCAGTGGTCTGGAAAAATGTAACAATACAGTCATGAAATGAAGAAAAAGCTTAGCTTATGCATTAGAAAAGTGCCTCTATGTGGTGGCAATATTGCATTAGGATAGAACCATCGAGTTTTTTGCCACTACTCTGCATCTTGGGCTTCCAACACAGGTCCAGTTTGCAAAAATTTACAGCAGTTGCCTATTGTAATTAAACAACACAGCTGTAAATTTTGTATTTCAGTGAAAACATTTAAGGTAACTATAGAATTTGCTGTCATACAGAAGATGTACTGAAAGCAACACAAAAAAGTACAATTTGGCCAACATTTGCATGACAAAGATTGTTAAATCATAGCTATACTCTGCATAAAATTTAAAAGAACTTTAATCTATTTCTAATTTGCAGGTGGGTGTTGCCAAAAAGGCTCTCAGTTCAATCAGAACTAACACGAGGTAATAAATCAGTTTTAAAATACAGTTTAGTCATACTGCAACTCACCTGAATGACCTCAGCTGTCTGTAAGATTTTCCCAAGTCAGAGACTCGCCGACACAGCGGTGCTACTGCTAACTCCATCTACAAAAGCAAACAGTTCCATTTGAATTAGATTCTCCCAAAACACAACACCTGGTATTGAAGTAGCCTGTCTTTAAGCAATAATCCAAACTTGCAGACTAAGTCAGTGACTTCTCTCTGGTGGCTGAATTAAGACAAGAAGCTGTCTTTTCCTTTTGTACTATGCTGCCCAAGCCAAGGCTTCTGCCTTATTCTTGGCAACACAATAAGCATTTCGTGACAAATGATAGAGACAGTCTGTGCATAACAACAGAAGGGGCCTCATGAGCTTTCTGAGACTAAAGCTTTGTTTCTTGCAGCAGGTTTATTTTGTTGATGAGTTTCCTAATGAAGCACTTATGTCAATACCCCCAAAATCTGACCGCAGCCTGGGAAGAAAGCAAATCTAGGCAGGTCTCCACAAACCACTGCTAAAGCAGTAAAAGTGCAGACACATTTCAGCTGGGCACCCCTTCCTTTGGTGAAGGACAAGTTAAAATTATTCCTTCCTGAACAGTGGGCCCCAAATTCTGGGGCACAAAACCTATACAGATTAGATAGAAGGCAGCTGTGATCTATTGCCAAAGGGTCATATGGAATCATGGTCAAAAGAGTAAGACCATTATTTTCATACTTATTTTCATACTGTTTGTTTCTGAGCTAGAACAACCATCTTTAAAAACAAACAAGTCTAAAACACTTCCTGTTGTTGAAGCATTGGCGTTCTGCTTTTTTGAAGAAGAGCCAGGCTCCACTTGGGTTTTTACATCTAAATTCTGTCACAGCCTCTTCATTAACAGTGAGGACACAGAAATGAGAAAGAACCATTTCCCTTCTGGATCCCAGACTGAACATGAACATTACACAGCAAAATTTCAGTTAATGTGCACACCAATACAAACACCACCACTTAAAAAACCCCACAGGTAATTTTACTCAGACATGGATTAAGTCTTTATTTTTTGCATTCCTGAAGTGCCAGTCAAATGAGGGATCAAGCTTTATTCTCTGTTTTTTAAATCCCCAACTTGAAAGACGATTCAGACTTTGATTTACATATAATGCACAATTAAACTAAGTTTCAAAGGATGACAGCTAAAATAAGTAACAAGATCAAAACCGCCACACGATGAGTTTCCCTTGTAAGTAAATATTGCTGAACGAGTTTCAAAGTCTTTGTGATATGACACTATTTACAGTGAAGTCTTTAATACTATTATTCTTTCCAGCTGCAGCATTTCCTCAGACAGAGCTGGCTGCTGGGCCACCAGCTTCACCAAGAGCACACAACTATGCTGGGATTCCAGCATAAACAAGGAATGTGGTGCAGTTAACCATGATTACATAGTTCATCTAAACCCAGAAGAACATAAATTAGTGAATAATGCAAATCAAGGCTATATACTTCAGGCATCCCTCTTTAAAAGCAGGTGGCCAGATAGGAGTCATCTAACCTGCTTCTCAACATCTACAGATTCTCTTCAAAGGTAGTGGAGAGAAACAGCCACTCTTGAGGGGGTGATGCCCTTTTCCACAAGGTGGACACCTAAAATAGGTCAGGCTCATGTTTGTAGGAGTAACCCCCTACACGACACTCAGGCAAAGCTGGGAAAGCCACAGAGCCCAACCCAAGGATCTTGGATTCCCCTGCAGACCAGGAGAGGTGGGTAACTCTGGAAAGCAATGGGAATGCCTCACAGAGCTTTCCCATGGGGAGTGCACAGCCACTGCCTGAGCCCAGGGACCTCTGCATACATGCCCACATCAGGCACTTCCAGGCCACTTGAAATCTGCAGATTTCACTCACAGGAGAAGAAAGTGAATAAAAATCCAGGACATGGAAATAAGGAAACAAGGCTCCAGACCTGAGTAACAGCCTGGCTTCCTCTTGAGTGCTGCCCTTTTTGGTCCCCAAATCTTTAGGCTATGGAATGGCCCCTCTCTACACCCTGAGGATGAGCTCACCTCTCCCGCTGCAGGTGGGAAGTCAATGTCCCTGTGGCTCAGGAGCCACCAGCTGCTGTGCTGAGGGTGCTGGCACAAGGGGGTGAGGGTGTGCTCCCAGGAAAGGCAGCTCTGCAGGGAGCTGCAGTGAAGCTTACAGCAAGTTCAGCACGTTGTTCCCCCAGGGGCACAGGTGGGTGCCAGGAGGCTGCTCTGCCACACAGGGTCAGGAGCAAGCAGCCAAAATAAGGAGCTAACTAACTATGCTTTGCTGCATCATGATACAAAAACCCTACAGATCCTGAAAAACAAATGGGAGCAAAGCTCTGATTTCTCCAGAGCTTCATTTCAGGCGTCAGTATTGGCTGGGGGCAGCTGGAAGGAACTGATATCCTGCAGGAGCTGGGACACCAGCTCTGGTGGGAGCTGTGGGCTTGTAGCTGCGAGGGACCAGGGAGAAGATAATTCCTTTAGGTTCTTTAGAGACTTTGATAACAGGCAACAAACTGCCAGTCTGGCTTGCGGAAACAGAGATGCGTAGATCAAACGGTACTCATGAGGGGGAAGAAATAAAGCACAGCAAAATATAATTTTGCTTAATAAGTTTTGAAAGATTGTTTCGCTCCTGGAACATAATATGAAGTAATGAGACATTAAGTGAAACTTTCTACAGCTTAACCAATTCCTTATTAAAACAAATTTAAATGAATTCTCTTGAATATACTTTGTAGTTTCCATAAATTAAAATTTTTAGTCTTAAGTACTAAAGAAGAAAAATTACTTTGGAAAATTCTATTACTTCATCTTCAACCTTTATTCACTGTAGGAAATTATTAGTATTGCTAGAACTAGATAGATTTAATGGCAGCAGATGGCGGATTCGTGAAGTAATAGCTGCCAAAGAAAAATATTGTTTTTAAGCTTTGCAGCACACTATACTATCTCATATTGACTCATGAAGAGTGGGAATGAGCAAAAACTAATGTGGTAAAAATGTACATAAACCACAGTAACTATTTTTTAGTTGAATTTACAATACTAGTCTTTGTGTTATAACCCAATCTCTCTCCAATAAAAAGTGTAATTCACAAAATAACTAAGATTGTTTTCTTTCCTTTAATTTTAGGTGTTTATCTGAGCCCAGTGACACAGTGGGATGCTATGGCATATTTCTGCTGTCACTTCTGAAGCCCCTGAGAGGGGTTTAGTGTCTCTGCTGAGCATTGTGCCAGCCCAGGAGCAAGTGCTGTGGAGGAAGCATTCAGCTGGAACAGCTGCTGTTTTCAGGGTGCTGGAATTGGGCAGAGAACTGAGCGTGCATCACTTCTTGGTTGTGTTACCTGTCATCACCTGAAACTGCATCAACTGTTGATTCACACAGCAACTTTATACTGCAGCAGCCTTTGTTCTGGTTTCAAAGCCTGTCAGTGAGCTCTTACATTCGGGGATGTTTCTGGCTGTTGGCAGCCAGTATTTGTATCATGTATTTGCCTTTCACTCAGCCACGTCCTGTGGACTTTACATATGAAAGGGTAAGTAGTATTTTCTGTTTCTTTTCCAAATTTCCCTTCCAAACTGCAAATTTGAAAACTGAAACATCCAAGTTAAATTCAGTGTTAAATCAGGTGTTCAAGCTGTAATTTGCAACCACAGAGGCTTGGTGTGATGTAATCATTAACACAGAATCCAAGGCAGCACTAGGACATGAATGTGCCTGCAAAAAGCAAGCAGCAGATAGAACAGAAGAAGGCCTATGACTTGTTTCTTCTAGCTTTGTTCAAAGCCCATTGCTTCTCCATGATTTATTCATGTTAGTTTGCTGTGCTTCGCAGGACACAGTGGCAGGCGCCTGCCCAGCGTACGCTTCTCCTCAATGGTTCGTGCTCTCTAAGCCCAAAAAGGCAATATTATCTTTTCTTCTCATATGCCTCTGCCATAGCCCATGGCTAGGTGGTCAATTATCTGTTGAACTATTCACTGGCTGGCCATATTGAAAAAAATACATCACATGCCTGGCTTCTCTAATTGGATTATGTTCAGCAACCCAAGGGTGAAGTTAATACGTAGTCTAGATACAGATAATGCATATATATTGAAGAGTGCATTAAAAAAACCCATTGTGAAGTTATTGTTTAGTGCCTATTGTGGTATTTTCAAGATCTCTCATTACTTAAACAGCTGTTTTTTCAGCTGGAAAATCTTAACATTAAATTTTTAGCAATTACATTTCCTCCTGGCCAAGATGAATTCCAAGTTTTTAAATGTTACTTCAAAATGCTTTTTTCTAGCCATTCACCAGGACAGAATGCTTTAACAAGCAAGGGAGCAGAAGAGCTGAACTATTATGTGAAAGAAGCTGGCCTTGAAGAGATGTGCAATTTGATTTCTCCCCAGTGCAGGAATTCCAAAATGGTCGATGTTTAAATAAATCCTTCAGCTGTAACACCTCTAAAAAAACACACATCGGCAAATAATTCCCTCTTTCCAGGAAGATAATTAGCACTAAACATTAAATGTATTTTAGCTTCAGTAGTTTCTGTCTTTATGACTACAACTGTGATTACAGCATCCTGCTGCTCTCATTTCTCTGCAAGAAACTAGAAAGCAATTTTTTTAGGAAAAATTATAAAAAGCACTTTTACACTTGTATCATCATGTTTGATCAAATGAGAAATCTGTCTACATTTTAAAAAATCCAAATGCCTAACATTCTTGATTTTTTTTTTAATGCCACAAATTGAATCAGGAAGTCAGATTCTGACCATAGGCTAGCCAGCAGACAGGAACAGCTCTTCTACACTAGAATTTAGCATTGTAAACTTCTACCATAAAAACATTTTTCTAGGAAAATTCAATAAAATACAAATATTTTGCAGTAATTTTTGAGAAATACGTGAAGATTTGGTGGCAGCATTAACTGTACCCTATCAAAACAATCTGAACACAGTACTGAACAATGCCAAAAATCCCAACCATAAATCATGCCTAAATAAGAAATACAGGAAAGCATATAGAGAATAGTATCAACTCTAACAGGACCAATAAAAATATTTCATTCTTTGCTGCATTTTCCAGCACTTTTAGGAAGGCCTGAACTACAAGCCACAATCCCAAAGCATGCCTAAGTGCTGTAACAACTCTGAATACCAAGAAACTTAAAAAGTCCTGTGGAGAAGAACTTGCACTCCCCAGAAACAGAAGTGTTGAAAACCATCAGGGCTTGCTGGCTTGCTTGCCTCCAGGAGAATTTTTTTTTTCAGTCTGATAAGTACTGAATTAAAAAGTGAAATTTGGTATTAAATATGTGAACTGAATTATGAACACCTTAAAAATACAAAACCAAATAAGACAAGCTGACTCGGGTGTATATAGGAGTGAGCTGAAAAGTAATCTTGTGCAATTGTTTGCATAAAAACTGAGAGCATGAAAAGAGCTGAACTCAGCCTGCAGACTGGAAATGTTTCAGATGAGACTCCCAAGGAACTGTGGCACTGCACTCGATAACAACCTTGCAGTGCTGTGCACATTTCCTGGGCTTGCAATGTTCCTGTGCTCCTGTAAGCACTGATTTACATGAAATCACATTAATGATACTCAGGCATATTTCAAGCCTATCATAGCTCTGTTTCCAGCTGCCACAGCAGCACACACCTGGTCTCACTGCTGAGAAACCTGTAATGCACAGGACAGCCAAATGTGATACTGACTCTGCAGACAGGGCAAGACAGAGAATTCAAGAGCTACAGCAGTAATTTCTAATGTATGAGTAGCTGAGCCTCACTCCAGAAAATTGGCTGTTATGCACCTCAGCAAACCCAGTTCTGAATGAAGAGAACTTGAGATCCGTTTTCTCCTTTCTGTGTGGACACCTGTTGTTTTGAGGCAACTTATCAGTCAAATGTTTTCAGTGCAAAAATTTTCAAATCAGACTCTCAGCCAAAGCTATTCTTGCTGAGTATAAGGCAGCTGTAACTCTGTGAGTGCCCTGAAAGAATGTGAAGAAGCATGAGATACCCAAAATCTGATGCAATCCAAGGTTGTTGATTCCTTGCATGTGTGTTTATAATAAGAACTCAATTTAATCAAAGCTTCTGGACAGATTTCTGCCCAGGTCTTTTGCTTGTAAGCAACCCCAAAATACCAAAATATCTCAAAAGTCAGTTCTGAGCAGGAACATGTAACCCTTTTTTACACAGAGAAAATTCAAACTTACTTTACAAGACAGAACACAAGTAAAAACATCTTATAAACAAACCTACTCCTACACACAGTATCTTTCCAGGCAGGTTGTTTCCTTTCTGTTTGGCTTTAGTCCAACAATGCAGTGCCTTTCTGGGATTGAAAAAAAACTGTGCACACAGCATTTATGGCCATTTGGAAAAATTTATCCTTCTCATCAAGCCAGCAGCCCAGCTAAATATCTGCTCCCTGCCCTCCTCAGCCAAAAGCAGCAGCAACCTTTCCTAGTCCTTATTAAAGCTGCATTTACATCAGGACTCCTGGCTGGGTCACAGCAACAACCACCTTCCTGCCAGACCCACAACATGGGCATGTGCACAAAATCCAGCAGGTTTTTGGGAGGAGCATGCACATCCCAGAAAACATGGGATGGCATGGATAAGGCAGGATCCACTTAGAAAACGTTTCTTCTATCCTGAGCAAGAGTCTAGTGTCCAGGCCATTCTGGACACTGCAGCCCCTGTGCAGCCCAGGACACCCAGAGGAGCTCTGTGCAGAGATGCTCAAAGGCACAGAGTGAGCGCTGAGTTGGCTCCATGCAGCTGGTTGGACACAGATTTCTTGCCTTAAACCCATTTTTAATGAAGCAAGAATATGGTGCAATGCGAAGAAAAGAAAAACACAAGCCCCCAGATGCAGCAACAGTTGAAGGCAGGAGACAAGAATGAATTCAATCCCTTTTTTGATTCTGTGGTACAAAAGAAATCAGAATATTTATCTCTACACAGTTGTCCATTGAGGAGTTATACTCAGCACAGTGGGGAAGACCATGCAAATTCCTCTACACTCTATGAAAACATATCTTCATTTCTCACTTAAAAGGCAGCCCATGTCAGAATGGGAAAATCAGTGTTTAAAAAATTATAGACAAGTTGTATTTTTAGATTATAGCAGGTGCTTAGATCAGATGCTTTTACTGTACAATCAGGTGAAAATATTTTCCAAATTTGTATGACTTACTTAAGTTAAAATTAGCATAAATTACAAAAATTATCTCTATTCCTTCCACAGGAAGAGTCAAGTGTCCTTTTTTTGCTTCCAATTTTACACCATTGTCTTCAAAATAGAGAAGGGAATGGAGCCTCCTCGCTGAAAGCAACTGAAAACTTCCCCTTCATTTCTGTGGTTAAGGGCTGACTTGCTATTTTTGAGTAATGAATTAAAATATTTTGCTCAGGAGTATGTAACTTAGAGGCAAATGGTACAAAGCAGCCACAAGAAGGAGTGGAGGTGGCAGCAATTCCTCTCTCCCTGCCTTCCTCTCCTACCTCAGTTACCTGTGAGCCAAAAGCAGCACTCGGTATGCAGACAGCTGGTGCTAATTCCCTTTTCCACTTGGATAATAATTAATGGCAGCCTCGGATTGATCTGTGGATGCCTGATTCTTTGGCACGTTAACCATACAGTGGTACTGCAGACAAATTAAATTTTAATATAGTAGATAACACAGACAGGTAGTGGATATGAATCTGGCAATTTCTTTTGTGGTTTAGTCCTGCACAGGAGTTAGGTAAAGCTGAGATGCAGGTCAGTCAATTGGGTCATGAAGAGAATCCCACAAGACAACTGCCCTTCTGTTTCCAATAGGGCAGCTCTTGCCCAGGATATTGATATTTCTTTAGCTTGTCTCCTTCACTGCAAAGCAGCTGAGTAAGCCATTAACAAGTGTGGGCACTGTGAGGTACAGAGTGATTAAGGAAGTGACACACCACATTCCATTAGAAGAGAGAGAAAGAATGAAGTGAATGAATGGTGGCAAAGATGGATGTGCCACAGAAGTAGGCCAAGTGCGACAACATGCCAAGATGCAGCTGGATTTAAATGCAACAGTCACCTGGACAAGAAGCTGTCAGACCTCCCTGAATGTCCCTTACTGTGACAAGGGATCTTCAACTACTTAGTGATGCATTTCTCAGGAGCCAGTATCTTATCAGAGAGGATGTTTAGACCTGGAATGCTTAATCTCTACAACTGCCTGTTTACACTTTGATGGAGACAAAAGCATTGATACTTTTCAGTGAAATCAGTGAAATGACACTAAAGAGCAGAAACCAGTACTGGGGTACCTGTGCAAAATCCGCTGCCAGGCGCATCTTCCCACCTTCCCCCAGGGGCCTTATCAGACTGGCATTGCGAATGAAAAGTTCAATTGCTCTTTGAGCCATGGCTTCAGTGTTATCAAAGACAAAGTCAAAACACTCAAAATGTCTGAAATAGTCGCTCATGACTCTTGCTATAAAACCCTGAAGCTCTTTCATGTAGAGAGAACAAGGGACTTCTGGTTTTCCTGAGCTGGATAATGACCTGGAAAAAAAAAAAAGAGAAGAAAAAGAAATAGGGGCAGCTAAATTAATCTTTAACACACAACCAAAACCTATTGGATTCTTTTAAACTTTTTTTCCTACCCCACCAAGTCACGGCATGAATGGTAGAGTCTCATTTCCACTCAGAATACAGAGCTCTCTCTGAAACTATAGTCAGAAAGTATCTCTTTATCAGCCATGCCCATGAAGAATTAAATGATGAAAGAAGAAATAACAAGATAAAAGGCAATTCCCCACTTCTACACAACTTGCAGAGCCTCCTTCAATTTGGAGCTTCCACCTGAAATCCAGATCCTAAATTTGAATGTCCCAGTTGTTGATTGGAAACTCTAATAGTGGATCATAAAATATAAACATATGTCACAGGGTTACTAATTTAGCCTGTCAATCCCAAACCTGTTCTCTGTATAGAATTAAGTCTCCTAGATTTCTCCAAACCCAAGATTACAAAGTCAGTATCACAGAAGCAGCACAGAAGCCCCTGCACACAAACCAGTTCTCTTTCTATTTCTCTGACTGACAGTCAGGTCAAAGAGCTCTTCCAAACTTAGAAGAACACACAGGCTATGTGTGGCCACAAAACAAGGCCAACAAAACTTAGCCTTTGCCTGGAAACTGTTTACCCACCTAAAGAGGTATTGTGGTACTGGTGCCAAAAGAAGGCAAGGGTAAAATATTGTTTAAAAAAAATTGAAAAGGAAAATTCAAAACATCTCTGAAAAGATAGTATTTCCTGTGAATTTTCAAAACAGAGAACAGGACAATTGATGATGATACATCATGACCCAACATGACAACCAAAATAAAATTTAGGAAGGAAGTCTCAATTATACATCAGACTCAAGATTTTGGCATGTAAAGAATCCTGGAAATTTTAATAAAAATGCTTTTAGAAAATAGTATAACATAGGGTCAGTTTAACTGAACCTGAGATTTAAATGTTTTAAAAAGTTAATTTTAACTATTACATCAGGGGCTATACGCTTTGAGAAACAGGAATACTGACAGTTCTGAAGACTGTCCAAAAAAACCACATTTTGAAAGCAAAAGGGCTTTTTTAAGCACAAAAATGGCTTCTTGTCAGCTTTCTTTTTCTATTCGAAATGAATTTTACTCAACAGAAATGAATTAAAAAAGGGGGAGGGAAAGAAGATGGATGCTACCTGATTAATTTGTTTCAACAGATAGGTGTAATTCTGCTTCCTGTGTTCATTAACCATAAAGCATCACCTTCCCCTCAACAAACAAGCACTCTTGCTTCAAGGACATTGTGGCAATAACAATCTATTACACACATGCAGGACATCTTACTAGAGCAATGGTAAATTTAGAAGGTATTTCTAGTTACCCAGAAAAATCTTCCTGGTGCATAGTGATGATAATCGCTTCCACTGAATCTCCTACAGAGTTCAGTAGCGGCTGAACAGCACTACCCATTAGATCATAGACTGCCTAAAATAGAATAAGAAAAAGGCAGAAGTAAGGAAACAAAATCTAGAAGCATTTGCATTTTGACACCTCAAAAATACCTTAGGAAACAGTTCGTTTTATCAGTGCTTTTTATTATTCTGCATTAGAAAATGCTAAATAGGAGAAGCAAACCTAAAGATAACATTTTTCTTTAACTGATTTTACCAGCAAAGTACAGAAATAAGGCTGCTTGCTGCTTCTGTGTAAAGCCTTTCTTCAAGAAGGTGCACAGCAATTTGGCATTCCTGGTTTGTACACGTACATGTTTTGGTGCACCCTTGGCTCAGTTGTTCATTCCCCAGACACAAGCTGCCCTTCATTCCCCTGCACACAAACCCTCCCAGGTCAGTGCCCAGCAGGACAGATTTGGAGAGCTGTCATGAACAGAGGCTGCACCGCCATCCATATCCCCCTCCAGGAAAGTACCAGGTCGCATAAAATTACAATTTGATGTATCTGTCGGGGGAGGGAGGAGGTGATGAAGGACCCAGCTATTGCTGTGTGACTGCTGCAGATAAAGCCATTTATTTTCACAGTCAGATGACATCTATGTTCTGACCATTACGAGAATATTCTGAATACAAGCATGACTCAAGCAGTCATTTGGCACAGGTAACACATATGTAGTTGCAGACACAGTAAATTAGAAATGTCAGAATATTTGTATACCTGTTACTAAACATACTGATGTAAAATAATATGTGGGAAATAAGTGCCCATTTTAAGTGTAACAAGCAAAACCAAGCTCAGCCCTATCCCTGAAGCATATGGACATTGAATTACCTTTAAGGCAGTTGTGACTGTTTGTTCAGCAGCTGCTGGAAATGAGCTCTGACTGGTAATAACCTGAAAATTGTAAAGAAATTGTTAATAGTCAGCATTCAACAAATCATTAGAATCCATAATATTCAGCATAATTTAAAAACATACTGAGTTATCCTTAGTAATGAGTGTTTACAGATAACTATCAAGTGTGCTTTATATAGACAGAATTTTCAATGCATCAATATCAGTCCTTTGCTCTCAGATTTCCTATGGACTCTGCTTCTGCCTTGGCAAAGAAATGACTCAATGGAGTTAAGCTGAAATAGCTGAAGGGCTAACAGAATCAGAATAAAAATAACTGGTGTATTCTCCCACTGCTAAGTATAGAATTCATGGAGAACTATACAAGCAGCTCTGTAGCAAATATTTGAAGGAATGGTTGTTCCTTCTCAGTATTACAACTATTACAGACTACTTGTTAAATAGCTGTTTATGTACAGCCAAAACAATATTAAAATTGAGAGTCAAGGAATGATCTAAAGGACTATTCATGAATTTACCAATTTCCTTACAGTCTTGAACATGCCACACAATAGTATTTTTAAGCCAGATAAGTACTGAACTCAAAGACTGAATCATATCAGATCTCCCTCCAACACTAAGACACATGAGGTTCATTACTAAGTACATCAGAGAAAGCAGACTTAAAAGTTGATCTACCATCTGTTTGCAAAATCCAAGGAAATTTTATAGACTTTTTAGCATTTTTTAAAATTCTTTGAACATATCCAGAGTCAGCAGTACTCATGATCTTTTTTCTAATCAGGCTAGGATTTAAATACAATTAACTGCAACTGCCAACATATCTGTTTGGTTTAGTTTACAAAGACTGTGTAACAACTGGCATCACTAAACCAGTAAATTGGAATTATTCATAACTGTGCTTAGTCCTGAAAAATCTCCAGGCCAGACTTTAGTCACAGTAATAATGTATGGAGATATTTGTGAGCTATTGCTTTTCTTGATTTCACCCTTTCCTTCCCCTTTTCAGTTTAGCCACAATTGCAGGAAAGCATTGAAGGTCTTCTGAAAAATGTAAGCTTGGGCTGAAGCAGATGCAGCAAGGGGGCTATCAGGCTGATTAGAACAAAGACAGATAAGAAAACCAAAGAGTTCAATTGTTTATGCTTACAAAGTAACGGTTGTCAGATGTGATTATTCTCTATAAACATATTTTTATTCTTCTAATATTGACAATTTGTCATATGGTGGTGCTTACTGGGCCAGCCCAGTCTCAAAGAGCTGTACAAATGCACAGCAAGGTGCAGCTCTTAACACAAAATTGGGCTGTATTTGTCAAGAGTTCTCATCTGCTAAATGGAGCATATGCCCAGGATAGAGCAAGAAGGTAACATTATGGCAAGAAGAGAAATGGCAGCAGAAGCCTACCTTCAGAACTGACTGGTGCAGTTTGTACAGAGAATTAACCACAGCCACGTTCCTCCTCTGGCCCTCTGTCAGTGGCCCAATCACCTGGCTGGCATCTCCTTGAGTAGACAGCTGCAGTGATCACAGAAATTGTTGGTTCCAACTCTGCACCTCCCCAAACTAAACTTTGACTACAGCAAAAAGCCACAGGCCCTCCCTACCCAATGTTCTTCCATTTAACTCTTGTCTTGATTCATAGAATTTCCATCTTCAGATTAAACAGATTGAACAACAGCAACAGGAACCTTGTGAGGATGTCTCAGCTCCCAAACCACAGCACTGAGACCCAGATCTCCTGGAGATACCTAGTCCCAGCAAAACTTCAACTTTGTAATCTAAGAGTCAGGTGAAATCACCTACCTGATGAAGCCCAATCAACTCCCAGTAGCTTTTCTCTATAAGCAGTATACATTTTTCTGTACACCCTCAGTTTGTCGTTCTGACAACTATTCAAGCCTCTCCTTAAAAGCTCTGCTTTTTCAAATAGATGGCTTAGAGCTTTGTCTATATTAGAGGCTTGTAAGTCAACAGCAAAATAGAACTACAAGGACCAAAACTGCTAGACCTGTCATTAAAGGGTTTTATCTATTAATATTTCAGCAAAAATAATAAAAAAAATTCATATTTTAAGTGCACAAAGCATGCATTTTTTATTATTATGACAGAAATCAAAGTTCAAGGATGATACATAAATAGCCATTAACTATGGAACAGTCTCGTAAGGACACCATAGCATATATTTGTAATTTAAAACATAATAAACTTCAATTGGTAAACAAACAAAATTTTTCTTGTGCACTCAATGCTGCAGAACTACAAAGAGTTGACAAATGGCGATGTGAATTCTAGAAGTACATCTAAACATTAAAGCAAGAATACCTATTAACAGAAGGCTTTACTGAGATATAATTACCCAACTAGTTATCTATGTTTCAGGATACAGAATTATCCTCCAGGAAATCCCTGAAGGTATCTAGCTCCAAAAGTCTCTCAGTACAAATATACTCAACTCACTGAGCAAATGGTAAAGAGGCTTTCATGGTATGTGTCTAGACACAGTTTTAGGTCCTACAGAAAGCTCCTATAGAAAGCTCCTAAACTAAAACTGAGCATACAGTAATAATTGTTTAAGAACAAAAGAAACAAACATAATATGAAAATTTTTAACTTATGAGAAACAGTGAATCTTTGCTACTGAAAGACTATTCCCATACTTCCCATAACTTCCACACAGCATTAACACAGACAGCATACAGGCACAGTTATCTCCTATTTTCCAGCATTGCTAATGATGAAGTTTTAGACAAGTTCTTGCAAGCACCCAGGAACTCTGATTTATTCACAGCACTATGGTGACAATATGTGTTCATTTCTCTTTCTTCAAATTTAGGGATTATTTCAGGATAAATAGGTTTCCGAGGCCTTTGTAGAAGGAAAGATCTTTTCCAATGTACCTTCAATTATTTGATATCAAAATGTATCTTTAAACTGGTTGACAAATATATTGTTGTGTCAGCATTTTCCTGCCTCCCTGATGAGAACAGGCATGTGAGCCACAACAACCCTGTTTCCTTCTAGATACTTCTATTTGAGAGACCTGACTGGTTTTTACAATTCTACTTCTCACATTTACAGCTTCACAGATTAATAACAAAACAGCTGTGCAAAGAAAGACCCTGTCCACCCTGCTGACCACCTTCCCAGACAGAAATAACCTTCTTCACACTTTTTAAAGTACTGTACAGTCTAATTTATATTTTTGCACATTTACAACTATTAAACATAAAAGATACTGTTAAACCAGTACAATTTTTCATCCCAGTCACTTAAATTTCAGTTCCTCAGAGTTGTAAAGGTTTCACAATTTCTTAGACATTGGACTCTATCTCTCCTGCTGGTGAAAAAGCTTAACTGGTTAGTAAAACCATTAACGAGCACAAACATAACCCTTCTGCAATAACAAGAAATTCTTGTGGTCAGCAATAGCACACAACAGCTTCACAGGCAAAACCTGGAAATCCCTTAAAAACAACTAATCTTTGTAAAACTGTTTACCATATTAGATTTCCTTTAACTAATCCACTTGAACTTTGACAGATGTACTGATCCCTTGTACATCCTAAAATCACTGGTCTAAAGCAAAGAGGCCTGAAAAACTTGACTCTTGTAACTAGCAACTGGAACTGGGCAACCCAGGGCTCTCTAGAACTGTTTCTCCTGAAGGTGTGCCATTGGAACACCTGGAACCTATGTGGTCAGGTGTGTCCTACCATTTACAGAAGTCTCTCTTGCTGTCACCACAGTGGTTTCTCTGACTTTGCTTCAAGCCAAGAAAGTTCTGCCCTCTGTCCAGTTTGGTTCCTGTACATACAGCGTGTCACTGGCAGGAGTCCGTATTTCAGACAGTTTATTCCAGTATTCTAATGCCTCAGAGCGAATTCTTGACACCCCTTACATGCTTTCTACAGTCATGCATCCAGTTAGGAAAGATGTCATTATTGTGTCTCCCTGGTTCCCAGAAACCAGGCTTATGGCCCTTTTACTATAGACATAAACCACCCCTCAGTTTCTTTTCCAACAGCACTGGGTTTTATCAATGATTCACATCTACCACTCTTTTATACAGAAAGTACTTTGAAAATTCTGTGCTAGACACAGGTTATGCATTTAAACCCAGTGATACTGCAACTTTTCCTCTGTTATCTGGCCACTGGGGATTGTATTGTGTAAATAGGTTAAATCAAATAAGTGTGAAGCCCATGCATGTCTGCTCAGGCTGCCTGAAAGATACAGTCACCAGGCCTTCTTTTTGATGAGGGCACTGGAGAAAAAATCAGATGCTTTTTTAATCAGTCAGATATATCCTGAAATGCAGAAGGCCAGGAAGGGTGAATTATGCTCAGCAGAAACATGGGGGATAAAAGGGGTGACTTCATCCCAAATCAGAATTTATTTTGGGAAACAAGTAAAAGACCAAGTGCAGCTGAAGGCCAGATCCCATCTCCAGGGAGCTGTCAGTCACCCTGGGAGTTAGTCTGGCTTAAGCCTGCTAGCTGAAAACAAAGAAAAAAACCAATGTTGAAGCCAGACCTGGATGAGCAGCAGCAACAAGGACTGTAATTGTTCCACATTTCTCTATCTGCCTTAAGTACAGCAATCGATTTCTTACACTCTTCACTTCAGTTGGTTAAATTGTTTCTGCTTTTACCTCAAGCCCATCTACTATGTACAGCAGTAATTTCATGGGCAGTAGCACAGGCACCCATTCCCCTGGTGACAGGTCAGTGTGAGCTCCCTTTGCCAACAGGAGCTACGAGCACACTGCCAGCATGGGATGCTCGTGAGGAAGAGTGAGGCAGAGAGGTGTCCTGCCAGGAAAGATTAGCCAGCACTGCTGTACCATGCATCCAGGCACTGGGACAAAGGCTGTGTCTCGTGGTGCCCTAAAAAATGTGAATGTGAGCTTCTGTCCCACACAGCATTTAAAAACAGGAAGGGCAGCTGTTAAACTGAAATGAGAAAGAAACACTGGGAGATAGTGCCTTTCTGACATATATATGTGTGTTTTCTCTAAAGTAGGAGGTTGAAATGTGCAGGTTCAATCCAGCACCTGACTAGTTGGAGGAAGCTGCATAGAAGAATTTTGGGAAGCAGTAGACCGATACCAGGTAGCCTACAAAGGACACCTGTAGAAGTCAATGCACAAAAAAATGTGTCACGAAGAGGAACAAGCTGACTTCAGGTCATCTGACTTACTTCAGCCTGACATGGTCAAAGAGCTGTAAGCCATGACTGGTACTGTGCTCTCACTGAATTCAGAAGTCCTTCTGAATAATGATTTCTTTTAGTTTGTATCCCTCAATACACCTACATGGTTACACTGCTTCACCTCCAGAGAGAGCAGGTGCCTCATCTTGGGCCAGTAAATTGCCCAGTGCAGAAAATTTCAGGAATGATTCACCTGACCACATGCAGGAAACCATGAAGCAAAGAAGTTAGAACTTCCATTGAGTTATTTTAAAACCTAGGTTATTTTAAAACCCCTGCTTTGGGAAGATGGTACATGCACCCTGTATGCACCTATTTCCCTTCACGAGCTATAAAGGGAATTTAAAGCACAGATCCCTAGTAGTCATGTCAGATACAATCTCACCCTATAAATGTATTTGCACCCCTTTGCATAGACCCACTTTGGAAATATATCTTGGAAATAACCAGATTAAGTGTTCTGGATTTGATACTTTTCTGTGTTTGATGTCTTAGAACAGACATGAAATTAGACAACATGGATTTGATCTCACATGTTGAGACATGTGCAATGATAAAACTGCTTTGGGATTAAATTCTTGTTTTCACCATGAAGCAATGAATGTAGAATTTAGATTAGGCCATGAATCAAATCATCAGTTCTCCCTTGGGTTATAAATAAAATGCTAACTGAGTTTGTCTTTTTCTTGTAGGAAAGCTCAGACTATTGATACATCTTTTCCTGTAATTTCTTTTAGTGCTTCAAAGTGACTAACACTCCCCTCTTTCAACAGGCGGCAGCTCAGAAGAGACACTGATTTGTGAGCTGGTTTGCAACTATTCTCTTCATAGGCTACATATCTTGTGAAAAACTTCAGTTTTACACTTAGCAATTAAGATCTCCTGTACATCCTTATTGACAGCTTCAGAAAGCTCCATTTATTTGATTTCTCTGAAACAGCCTCAGCAAACCCATTTTCTTTAGAGCAGGAAACGTCATCATAATTTAGGAGTTTGGAGAAGATCCTAAAATGAGACTAAAGTAGGGCTTCTCAATAAATCATTCAATCTAACTCCAGGATCATGAGACCAAAGAGTGTTTTGATAGCACAAACTCAACTCCAGTTGTCAAGCTGACATTTTCAACAATAAATGCATTCCTAATAGATGCAGCTGATGTTGCCATACCTCTGGCAGAAGGCAATCAATCCATCTGGTACTTGGCCTCCTGCCTGTTCATAACAACTTATTATAAAGCACAGAATCCATTTAGAGGGTTTCTGAGTCAATAGGGCTTGGCCCTGGGATTTCTCCCATAAACTACAAATAATTGGGATGATTTACTATTAGGTCTAATGTTTTCCATACTGCAGAAGAAACTTTTCACAATCTCTTTGCACCTAAAACCCACAAAGATTAATACAATCAGTTTGCTACTTTTTGTAAAAAAAGCACCATTTAACAGAAAAATACAGAAGAATCTGAACTCCGTTAGCTATTCCACTTAAATATTAGTTACTTAGACGATAATTTGCAAAAAGAAGAGACATAATTTAGAGGTTTGCAGTGTATGATTGGAATGAATGTGTCAGTGGAAATAAGATCCTTGACTGATGAGGATAAATTAATATGAATGCTCTACTTTAAAAAAATGAACCAAAATTTAATAATAAATATTAAGTAAGAATTTATGTTCTTGGAGTGGCCTCTAATTTTGCAAGGAAGAAATATTTCAAGACATGAGGAATGGAATAAGCTGTGAATTCAGGTAATAATTTAAAATGTACATAATAACATTCATATTGCACCTTCAGGACATTCTTGTAGCTTTCAGAATATTTTTTTTTAGCTTGATCAGAAAAATGAAAATCCAATATTCTAGAAAAGGAGGTCTATGGTGAAGAAATTAAAAATCTTAGAGAAAATATGATCATTACTTTGGAAAGAAAAAATTGAAGGGACTGTTACATCCTTGACCAGGAAGAAAGACCAAACACCATGCTCATACTATTCATGCTAAAAGAAGCAGCAATCATTGAACCATTTCCTCAGGGGTATTTCTGCTTTGTTTTGGTTTTTCTTCCTTAATATTTTCAAAAGCCAAAGAAATTGAAGAAAAACAGCAAATGGTCTTTCTGTAACAGAAAAGACAGGATTTATCTCCAAGTCTTTGAATCATCTGAGAAGAAAAGCACTGTACAAGTAACCAAAAGTGACTAATGGTTCATGGTGCTTAAACAATGAGCTGCTTTAAAACAACTGTGATATCAGAAAGCACTTATAAAACCAGTTCCTTTAAGGAATCTCAAAGAGTCCTAACCTGCAACACTTGGAATAATTTCTCAGCTACAGAAAATTATGCCCCTTCTATTATGGAGCCAGCCCAAGTCTGAGGAGGATTTCAAGGACAGTGTGTGTTGATCCTGATACCTCTGACTGGAACAGTTTATTGCATTTTTCATGCTTGCCAAATTAATGACTGAATGATTAATCATATCTTATATGTAATCCCATTAGCTCCTGGTTTCAACCAGCTACTGAGAATGCCCCTCCAGAGGTGAGGAGCAGACACATCCATCCCCAAGACACATGAGAGGTTTAACATGATAGGGCGATATTCACCTACACATAAAAAAGACAATCAACTTATTTAATTGCCATCTGCCTTTTGTAGTATCAAGTCCAGCATTAAGTGAGATTAGAATATTACCACCCCACCCAAGTTTATAATTGAACTTTACATGGTCCAACTCCTATTAGAGCTGTTCCAAAATTGAAAAATTCCAAATCCTTTACTATATATATATATATATATATATATATATATAAACATTTAACCAAGTCCTTTTTGAATCACAGAATTTAATTTGCTAAGAAATAACTTAGAGCTTACTATAATAAAATACTGCAAGGATTGTGCAATCATGTTCTTTTTCCACGTGTTAGGAAAATAACATACTACACCTATAGAAGTCTTTTAACCAATTTCCTAGCAAGACAAAATGAAGTACACAGTACTTCCAAAATCAGGCTTTTATGTTTGGATGATTTTTTCTGGAGTTTAGCNGTGAATTCAGGTAATAATTTAAAATGTACATAATAACATTCATATTGCACCTTCAGGACATTCTTGTAGCTTTCAGAATATTTTTTTTTAGCTTGATCAGAAAAATGAAAATCCAATATTCTAGAAAAGGAGGTCTATGGTGAAGAAATTAAAAATCTTAGAGAAAATATGATCATTACTTTGGAAAGAAAAAATTGAAGGGACTGTTACATCCTTGACCAGGAAGAAAGACCAAACACCATGCTCATACTATTCATGCTAAAAGAAGCAGCAATCATTGAACCATTTCCTCAGGGGTATTTCTGCTTTGTTTTGGTTTTTCTTCCTTAATATTTTCAAAAGCCAAAGAAATTGAAGAAAAACAGCAAATGGTCTTTCTGTAACAGAAAAGACAGGATTTATCTCCAAGTCTTTGAATCATCTGAGAAGAAAAGCACTGTATAAGTAACCAAAAGTGACTAATGGTTCATGGTGCTTAAACAATGAGCTGCTTTAAAACAACTGTGATATCAGAAAGCACTTATAAAACCAGTTCCTTTAAGGAATCTCAAAGAGTCCTAACCTGCAACACTTGGAATAATTTCTCAGCTACAGAAAATTATGCCCCTTCTATTATGGAGCCAGCCCAAGTCTGAGGAGGATTTCAAGGACAGTGTGTGTTGATCCTGATACCTCTGACTGGAACAGTTTATTGCATTTTTCATGCTTGCCAAATTAATGACTGAATGATTAATCATATCTTATATGTAATCCCATTAGCTCCTGGTTTCAACCAGCTACTGAGAATGCCCCTCCAGAGGTGAGGAGCAGACACATCCATCCCCAAGACACATGAGAGGTTTAACATGATAGGGCGATATTCACCTACACATAAAAAAGACAATCAACTTATTTAATTGCCATCTGCCTTTTGTAGTATCAAGTCCAGCATTAAGTGAGATTAGAATATTACCACCCCACCCAAGTTTATAATTGAACTTTACATGGTCCAACTCCTATTAGAGCTGTTCCAAAATTGAAAAATTCCAAATCCTTTACTATATATATATATATATATATATATATATATATAAAAATAAAAANGTTTAGCCAGTATATCTTAAAAAAAAAAAAATTAAAAATCACACATTTGTTATGTGAGTCACGATCTAACCAGCAAAAGACAACATGAGAAAAAAGAAAATCCTTCATGAAGTTATTTAATGTAACTCTCTCCTCCAGATTTTTAATTCCAGTTTCAAAAGTTTAAATGCTTTTTAGAGTGATTTATCAGATAGATATTTCCAAGTATTCTCTGACCAACGTAAGTACTTCCTAATGACTGTTTCAACAAAAGTCTTCTCATCTCTCCTTCAAAAAAATAAATTACAAAACCTTACCTGACTTTTGATTATTTTTAAATTAGACCTACTGCCATCTTTAGCTTTTATTACTGTACAGTGAAATAGCAATTATTCTGAAATTATTTTATTATATAATAGCCTCCCACATAATCTATTTAAATACCTATTAATGAATTCTTTTAATGTGCCAAACATTGAATTCATATTTTTGGGTTCTCTCATTTAAATAGCATGGATACAAGTTTTTCATTGACAGTAATACCATGTCTTCAAGGTACTGGCATAATACAATTAATTCATGGATCTCAAAAGAGAAATATAATCTTTCACATTACTTACACCATTGTTACTGACCCGTTATTTACATAAACCTTTACTGAGGTGTCATTTCACTGCTGTTCCTGACTATTTGTGAGCTTATTAGATTTTATACTTCCTTCCAAAGTCCACAGTATTCGACATTTAGACAGGAGGACGAGCTACATTTCCCTGGAGCTGTCAGACAAATCTCATTGTTGGAATATGTCCTGACTAGTGATTCACCCGCAAATGAAAGCTTACAATTCAATATAACACCATCTAATAAGATGGATTAATTCTTATAAGATCACATAATAAAAAAGGCAATCAGAAATTCACTTTATGTCATTACAATAAGGATTCATCATGCTTTTCAATTCAAAACCATCACAGGCCTCATAAATTTGCTGGGGTATAAATCTGATGCCAGAATTCCAGTGCATTTTTATCCTTTCACTGGAAGAATTTGGTTCCAGGAAATCTTTTCTCTCTCCCTCTCCACCCTGCTCTCCCCTCGTTGATTGAATTATTCAGCTAGATGAATGTAACTATGTCACATAAGAGGATGGGTGGGGAAAAAAACCAACACAGCTACCCCAAACCACACAGTTATGTCAATAAACATCAGTAAACATCCTAACAGAGATGCAGCTCACATCCATTTTCTTACTACTCCAGCATATTTCATTTGAGGAATGTGTATAAATTAACTGGGCAAAAAAATATTTTTGGGTAGTATAAGATACATTTCTCCTTGAAATATACATGACTAATGCTAACTCAATAAATGCTTTCCTCCATAAATAAGGTCTTTATTCTTTTCATTTCCAGAATTACAGCCATCTTGTATCAGTATTTTTCTTTCTTGCAACATGTTATAGATATTTGTCTCGCCACTAGACAAACTGGGGCAAAATCAATGGAGAACTTGCTTAGTCCAGCTCCTCTCTGCCTTCTCCTAGTCAACCACTAAGGACAGACTGAAAGGTTCAGAAAAAAAAAAATCTTATCTCCAAAAATACTCAGAGAAAACTAAGAACCAATCCTTCTCATCCAAGTGCTTTCTCATTGCAATATTTTTACTTTTAAATCCAATCCTCCTTTGCACTTCTACTTTTCATAATTTCACTGATTAAGCCAAGATGTTCCAATATAGTCCCTAGACAGTCCCTTAGCCTTTTAGATTCTGGACAAAAACAAGCCATTCATGTTGCTCTCATCATCTAAATAACCCCCTGAAAACAGCTTACTTAAATCTTCATCGCCCTGATCAAGTGTGACAGACACTTTCTCTTCTACAAATGAAATTACAAAAATTCCTTGTAAAGATTGTCTCTTTCTCAGCTTACTGTTTTAAGCTGAATTAATTGTTGGGTTTTTATTCCACCTGGCATTCTAGCCTTTTCTTTCCTCATTCTCTTTATTGCAACAATGTTTACAAGCCTCCAAGGACAAGCATTAATAAAGTAGAGATTGTTTTTACCAGTAGTAATAAAAACTGAGATCAGAGCACATTTAATTGCATTCTGAGGAAGAGAGATCCTGGAAGATCTGTAAAGCCATGGCATGACAGCACTACACCTTCAAAAATACATCACCAAAAACAAACAGCAAACTTTCTTCTATTGACTATAATATATCAGATGCACCATAAACCCAGTAAGAAAGAAATTATGAAAAACAAATCAAGATTCATCTGCTACAAATAGTTACAATGATGGGATGGATATGTAGAAAGTTGATATCTATTTTGAACCTCAGTAATTACAAACCAGTTTTTAAAATACTCAAAGGAAAGTATCAGCTTTTTTCAGAAAATTTGAAACACAAAAATACTTCTAGAGTTGTGTGAGAAGAATATGGTCTGTTTTCTTACAGTCTGCCTCTAAACTCAGAAAGTCTCCCAAGTAACCTACTCCAGTCCATTCTAAATGGTTAGCTAGTGAACCAGATATATTTAATGAGAAGATATTAGTTCTGAGTATCCACTAAAATTTGAAAATTGAAAATATCATCATGGGTAACTGCAAAAGACAAAGCCACCCGAGCACCAATAAAGAACACAACACTAGCTAGGAATGTAAGTAAAACAGAATTTGGAATCTTGCATCTACAAATCACAAGTTCAAATATAAATTGAACTGAAGGACAATGAGAGACAATTTGTCTCAGTTTCAGTCCTGGTGGAAAGTGGGCATTTATTAAAATCTTCATAATGTGTATCACTGACTATCTTACTTGAAGCCTTACGAAGGAGACTTGTGACTGAAAAGGTCTGAGAAAAGATAAAATGAATCTTTTAAAATGTTTCCTATAGAGACTGAGCACAGTGGCAGGGCAATGCACTGAGCTATACAAGTTTTGTGGGCAATACTAAAAATAATTTAAGAACAACTGCAGCAGAGCTGACTTTCCATTGTATATATTTTGATGCTAATCTTATGTAATACATTTGGTGCTGATCAGCATTACAAAGATCAGTGCTCTAAAAATATCTGAACATGACAGACAGATAGATAGTCTTCAGCCTGTATCTCCATCCATTACATTCACTAAAAATAGAATATTAAATTACAGAAGGGCTTGGTTGCATCGGCATGCAAAAAGGTGTCGTCTGAGTTGGCTCAAAGAAATACTTGGCTACTTGAAGAAAGAGCTGAACACTGAAGAGTTAATATCCAAAGTTTTCTTCCACCATCCAGCAGTATTTTAAGCTGCCAATTAGCCACAATGCCATGGACAACTGTACTCTTTTTCAAGGTCTAAAACTCTGGTAGAAACATCAAATGCTATATGAAAATAAGTCAAGTACAACTGACAAGCACTGCAGATAGAAAAACATGTTTTGGAAAGCATCTATTTTGAAGCTCTGGCAATCTGAGAAAATCTTAAGACCAAAAGCAATATTACTAAGAAAGAATCACATCTCCTAACTTTTGCCTTAGAGATTTATTTACAGCAGAAGGAAGCATAAATGCATCTTCCAGATGCAAGAAAAAAATTACTCCAATCTGTCAGCATTTTAAGCTTCCAGATTTTGCATCTCGCTTTTGTTCAGACTCAGTCACATACTGGCTACACCCATAGCTGTAAATTAAAGGGTGCCAGGAAAGGTCCCTTGTCACAGCCATTTTATAAGTTTCTTAGATGGAAACTTGCTGGACATTTTTCCTTCCATGGGAAAGCTGACTTCTCTGCAGATTTCTGTAAAAACAAATCTGTGTCTGTGTGTAGATTCAAGGACAACAGATGCATTCCTTTGCTCTGTCCCCTGATACAGGACATGTAGTTTTCTCTTTCTAGCCAATGATGTAAAGGTTCTTATCTCTCTGACTTTGTAAGCATTGGGGAGTCTTGCTCTGACCAGGGTGGAGGAAACATGTAACTCTGAACATTGCAATTTAGCCCTAAAACCTTCTGAATAACGGAGTCATTCCAATAAATCATATAAGCCTTCTGATACTGGAGTCAAGGAGCCTCATTCAGCACCCAACGCAAGACCCGGAGAAACAAACACCTTTCCAGGCACCAGATCCTTTTAAAACAACAGTCCCTAATCTGGCACGTGATTGCACTGCTAAGCTGGTGGGACACTCATTAGCAAGCTCTTGGCCTGGGCCAACAGCTGCCTTCCCCAGCCTGCAGCTGCAGTCAGGAGAGGCAATCCTGCAGACACCATTGCCAGGGTGTCTGGCAGCCAGGCACTGCTTTGGGGAAGGGGAGCCCTCCCCAGGCAGAGGCACTGCCTGGCCCCTCTGGCCACAGTGCCCAGGGCTGCTTCCAGGAGCCTTCCGCTCCCTCGTACAGACATCGCTGGTACCCTCCCCTCTCAGGGAGACGCTCACAGCTGGAATGGCAGAATAAATCCTGAGTGTCTGTCACAAACCCTTGCAGACCTTGTGCTCCCAGGTGAGACAGGCAGACATTGACATGACACCAGGGTGACAGTGTGGAGCAATTCAATACACAGCCCTTCTGCAGCAAAAACAAACACTTCTTGCTGATCCTTAAAGTGAGGCCAACAATCGGAACAAGCCTCGATGATGCAAATTTGCCTTCAGACAGATGAGACCAAGCTCATTTACTTACTTACATTTACTGTTCTGAGGACTGTTACGTGTTTTCAACACCCATACTCTCCTTGAAAAACAAACCCAGACCATCTGGGGACAAGCAGTCAGTGATTGGGATAAGCATGTGTATATAGTGTTTGCCTCTGAAGAAGGGGATGACACAACAATGAATTGCTACACTTTTCTACTTCTGCTTTTTTTGGTATTTATTTTCTTAAATTATAATGCGCTAAAAAAAATCTGTCATCAAGCACATGCTTCTAATCATTATGGCAGATAATAATACTTCACGATAACTTCCTAGTTGCACAATCGAGTACCAGTTAATTGAAAAGTAGATCTCAGTAAACCCTCAGAAGTCTAGAAATAGTGTATTTTAATTTTAATGACAGAATTTTTATGTTAGTCACTTTACATTTAAACATTAAGGCCGTTAAATATTCAGAATTGTTTCACAACATCTGAAATCCAGTTTCACCATTGTATTCAAAAACAAGATCAGGCTAAATCAATGCTTCCTGCTTCCTAAGAAACCTTTTGTGCCAATATATTACTGCTCATATTACTGCTCCAGTGCCCTGCAACTGATGCACATTGTAGAACCATGCATAACATTACATAACTCAAATATTTACTTAAGTAAATATATATAAATAAATCTCAATATACTACTGAGATCCAGGACAGTGAGAAAAAGGCTGCCTACTCTATATCACAGATATCATCAGCTGATGCTGACTTTTCCCTCAAAACAATCCAGAATCTTAAAACGTCATTCACCCAAATGTTCCACACAAATGTTCTTATGTCTGAAGTGTACAGACATCTATCACTTTTCGGATGAGAACAACAAATTCTCTCTCATTTTGTCTCATGGCATGTCCAGTAGTAGAGGTCACCAATAGGTGATTCAATGTCCTGCCCTTTGAGGATATATGACAACTATTTGAACCTTGGTGCAGTGACTCTAATTTTTGAGACACTTATGTATTCTCCTTAATCTCAAAATTTTCTTCTGTTACTGGGTTTTTAGCATCTGAAATACGTTAAATATTTGAAATACGTAAAATTTTAGGTATTTGAAATACATAAAATACACAACCATTGTCTTATGTTTTCTTAAGAAGACCAGGGAAGAATTCTTCAGAATGCCAGGAAGGACTGTGCTCTCTGCACAGTGCTTAAGAATTTCCAAGTGGTAAACATGATAATCACAAACACCACAACCATTGCCCAGGCTAAAATCCTGATGAGAAGCCAAGCCTCTACCATGAGCTATAAAGGACAGTTTAGTAGCTGAGGGCAAAGGTTAGTAGCTCTCCCAGAGCACTGCCCTCAGCCTGGACTTTGGAATTCTACCTCATTCATCCACTTTTGTGATATATGTGGCATTAGTTCAACCACACTGAGTTAAGAGAATAAAAAAAATTATTCAAATTCTCTACTTCCTTCCTCCCTCATTACACCCACTCTCCATCTCCACATTTTGAGGGCTTCCTCTCCATGATTGCTTTCAAGTCTGACAGTGGGAAAGATCTCCATTATATCATCTGCCTGCAGCCTCTTGTCTGCTGGTAAGATCCCTTTTTTTAGATAAACTTATCACTCCATAAAATACAATATTCCATATTTAGGAAACACTCCAATTATAGGTGATCACAGCTCCCACCAATTTTAGCCTTTTCTACCCTAACCTTAGGGAAAAATCTGCCTAGTTTAGTTTAGCATGGCCATGCAGGTTCTTGCTTTGTCTGTACTTCAAGCAGACATGAACTTTCTCTGCTTGTGCTCCAGGCTGAGTGTTGTGCTCAGCAAGGTGCCACAGCTGAACTGGTCAGCATGGACTGGAGTGGAGCTAAAATGTGCTCTGCCATCTGGCAAAACAGTAGAGTGAGTTTGTGTCTGCCTGAATCATGTAAGCACACAATATCCTCATATAGAAATGTTTTTAAGACAGTTTAATCCATCAGAATTTACCAGCATAATCGCCCCCACCTGCTCTGAAAAGTAAGTGGGCAATCTCATTTTCAGAATCCTGCCTCTGCAAATGACTCTTTGCTTGTGTATTGGCCAAAGGATAAGGTTGTCTCTGATGATCCTTCTCTGCTTGTGCTCCAGGCCAGAGGAGTCAGAAGACTCCTGGTGGGAGGAGTCAGAAGACACAGCCTCCATCAGACAAGGCAGGAAGGATTGCTCTGGGACTCTGATCAAAATTAATAAAGATAGTCTGACAGGATGACTGTAACTCTAGGGAGGAAACTGGTAGAGTTCTCCAGGTTCACAAAGTAGGAGAATCACACCTTCTCTAAACAACTGCATTTTCATGTTCACAGCACAACACATTTCATCTATGTGCACTTGGTGGGTGTGTTAGTGTATTTCAATCCACCCACATGACAAGCTGAATAGAAACAGCACAAAAGTAAGAGAACATGCAGTACTTACATTCAGGTAACTGAATTCATCACTCTAAAACCAGAAAGAATGCAACAAAAGCCCCAACAGCAAATATTGTTTCAAACAGTCCTGTGCTGGGAAGGGAAGACACTAGAGGACCACAGAGTGCTCTTCCATCATTAGCCTATATGTACAATGGATCTTGCAATTTATTTTTCTCCTTGTTGGCAAAATTACATATCTTGTAAACTTCCAGAGCTTTTAACCCTCAATGTTTCATGACTCCTCTATCAACAACGAACAAAAATATAGTGACTGAGAAGTTGCAACAAAGAGATTTTTAATTATAAGAGAAACCACAACATTTCAAGTACATTCAAAATTCAGCTCAGTAAATTACAAAATTACAGGTAATCAACTGGGGAAACACAGCTTTGTTTCACTTTCAACCACTGAACTACTATTTTTTAATTTTTGTATAAATAAATGGAAAATCTGATATAAAGTAGCATATCAACAAAACCAAACATGAGTTCTAAAGACTGCAATCAATGAGGCATCTTTTCCAAAAATTAACAGACCAAGTCTGTTCCCTTATTATGGAAGATTACTACAGAATATTGTTCTAGAGCAGTGGTCTTTGAAGCGGGGTACATGCACCACAAGGATTAGGCAAAACAAATTGGGGTGCATGACAAACCATGCACCAAAACAGTATATGTATAAAAGTTATAAATAAACAAGTATACATATAATGAGGGTGAATGCTCAAAAAGTTTATACTGATAGGAATGCATAACCAAAAATCTTTAGACCACTGCACCAGGGGATCCTGCCACACAATTACTTCTGCCATGTCAAAGGCATGTAATAAAGATGCTGGTGAGTTTGAAGTTCTCTTTTACACTTCTCAACTATCAGTTAAACAAATAGGTAAAAATATCTCTATGAAGCAGATTTATGAGCTCCTATCTTTTGTTAAGGAGCATGGATTCTCATAAACACCCCAAATTACTCAACATTTTTTTCTGTTTTCAGGAAATGCGACTTATTGCCTTCTCACAAATCTCTTCACTGTACTTATTGTAAGTATTTGATGAAAGAGGTAATTTTCCTGATGTGGCTAGTTAAACAAGAGCACAACACTTTGTATGTATCAATCAAGACAGATTGTTAAAGGTATTTGCAAATGGGAATAGATGACTCCTCTTGAACTGAATAGAGGAGAAAAGTTAGGGTTCTTTTTCATCTAACCTACCCCACTTGCAAGAAAAAGTGGCCAGCAAACAAAATCTGGCTCAGTAAACAGACCTTTTGTTAAAATCTATGCACTGGATTACAAGACGCAAATGCAGAAGAGGAAAATTTTGTTCTTATCCAAAACACGGTGATCAGATTTGTTAGTATCTTTTCCAATCTGGAATGAGAAGGATGTGGAAATGGTGACTTAACAGAAATCTCGTGTTGGTCTGTAACCATTACGAATATATCAGGCCTATCTCTTTTAAGGAAAATGTGAATAAGAAGAAACAAAATTATAAGGGCACAGAGAAAATATACCAAGCATGCTTTCTCAGTGCCACAAAACACAGGATAGGTGGTGAAGATGAAAGCTAATACTCTTAAATTAACAGAAATATTTTTTAAATCTAGTGCAATGTCTAATTATCCCTTCAAACTCTGTATAGTAAGAACATCTGCAATTACAGTGAGTGAAATTAGGACAATAATTCTGAACACTGCATGGCATACACCAACCACATCAAGCATCAGCAAGAGATTGACTAAAGATTCACCCAACAGCAGAACGTATCTACATACTGCTGCTTCTGATAAGAGATTATTATCTTCTCTGAACCAGCTAATAAAAGAATAGGTCTCAGGTGCAGCAAGTTCTTGATGTGGGGAAAGCTAAAGAAGGTACAAAGCCACAAGTAACACAAATAAATGTTTTGGATTTACAGGAAGAGGCCATTTTTTCTTAGCTGTTTTTGCTCTAGGACTGACAGATGCCACTTTCACTCAAAGGTAACATCTTTGACTCTTGAGTAACATTTTTCTTGTTATTTATCTATTTAAGGATACCTGGAGAAACAGCAATGAAATCTCAGTGAATTCCTTGTTTTTGTGAAACTGAGTAAATAAAAACCCTGACATTGACATCAGAAGGCCTCAACCTTTTTAGAACTGCACATTTCAGTTTTTCACCTTTCAAATCTACCTGCAGTATTACAACATTAAAAAAAAAATTAATTACTTTTTAAAGTCTCCTGCCCCCATCTTCCTTCACTGAGAATTCTGAGATGGTTTTGTTTACTTTTTATTTGCAAGAGAACTCAATTTCAAATTCCTCCAGGAAATTAAATATCCATTTCTAGCACAGCTCTACTATAGCTATCAGACATGAAGCATCTGAGCGGATATGTTCCATGGTCCCTTCTTCAGCTTTAGAGAGAAGGACTATTGTTGACTCCAAGCTATTGTTGGAGGCTGGATTGCAAGATTGAATTAAGATTGCATTCTTGGGTAAAGCACTAAAACATAATGAAACAGTGCTGTCTGACATAGCTCCTATTCTAAACGTGGTGCACATTTCAGGCTCAATCTGTCTGCCCAAAAATAGGCACCAAAAAAAGGCTAAGTTGTTCCAGATTATATCCAGAGGACTGGCAAGCATGGCACAGGACAAGTGGGAGAGCCATGCCCTGCTGGAAAGGCAGCTGGAGGCTAGGAATGATATTTCAGCACTTCAAAGATGACTCTGACACTTATATCTTGGCAACTGTGTTGAGCACTTCTGCTTTTTAAATTTGAAACGTCTATCAGCAAGGAAAGAAAGAAGGTGCAAAAAAGGGTAGTTGTGCAATACTCTTAATATTATTTTATAACTTGTAGGTATCTGCTTCAAGGACATTGATGTTCATCCTGCCAGCTTGGCTAATGCCATCATTTAGGTTTTCAGTGTTTCAAGTTTTCAAGTGTTTCAGTTGTCAAATTCAAGAAGTTCAAGGGCTCACACTCCCTCTTTCCTCCTACATTCTTTTACTTTAAGGTTAGCTAACACAAGACCACAAATCATATACTTATCAGCTTATTTCTAAGTATCTTGGTTTCTTAAGAATTTCCCAGCTGTCTGATCACAAAACGATCTTCACTTCCAAAGAATCCATTGGCCAGACTCTAGAGAGACAATGAGCACAACCCTGATACTTTCCCAGTTACAGCTGAAAGGTCCTTTTTTTCCAGTTGAATGACACTATTTGGCACTACACTCCATGACATATAGACAACAATGTATTTTTTTTACCTATGATGACTCTCACAACCTACTAAAAATCCTCATTTCTGTCATAAGCAAATTTCATTCTGAAAATATGAAGCCATGATTTCATATCTTTAAAAGCAGACCCAACTTAAGCACTAGGCTTTAAATAGCTAACAAAATAATGCTAACATTTGTTTTTATTTTAAAGTTTAAAGTGTTCATCATGGCCTTCATGACTGCTTCACCTATGTTCCTTTTCCATACACCAAGTCTGCAAACTTCCAAGACAATTCATCCAATAGACAAGGTGAACAAAATACATATTACTGAATTTCAATTTTTTCAAAGCTATTCCAAGACGGCAGAACTGTAAAAGGTAAACAGAAATCATACAAACTAAATTGCTGCAATGTTTTGTAGCCAATTAGTACAAAAAAATATTAGCAAGCATCTTTCTTTAAATAAAACATATATTAAATGAATGTTACTGGAATCTGAGTCTGCTGTCAGAATTAATGTTGTTTATTAAGTGAAAATCTTGTTTACAAATACAAGTAGTTAGTCATTTCTGGTGGGTCTGCATATTGCAAAAATTTATTTTCATCTCTTCATAAGAAAACTATTATAATTTCAGCAACAGTCCTTAAGAGAAAATTCTTCATCTGAATTTTTTTTGTATGATGACAACATCAACTGTACTATCCAGAGGCTTTTTGGAGGCTCTTACCAAAAGCATAAGGCTTTGGGGATCCTTCTTCTATTCAGGTTAACACTAGATGCCAGTGCATGGTAAATGATTGGAAATATATGACAAATGCAAACAAATCAAAGGTGAGTTAAATATATGTCAAATAATACATATATGGAAAATAATACCCAAAATTTCTTGCAAGTAGTGAAAGATTGTATTTGAATAGTCTAGATTTTAATACTATAAAGACACTATACCATGTAACTGATGTCGTATCAAATGTTGGTTAATAAAAAACTGAATTTAACAGTCTTGATTTTGTTTAATGACAGCTACAATTTTGAGTTTTTAAAAATGAATATGGCAAATTCAATTTGGAGTTATACAGATAAATTTTACTGCTATCAATAGACTGACTTTGTCTGAAGGCAGAATTTAATTGATAATGTTCATAAATACAATGGAAAGCTAATTGGAAAGTTTAGTCTATCTAGATTGCTTAACTGTTATGTTCTAAACCTACAAAAGCCAGAACACTGCTCATGAGAAAACATTAGTATTTAGAAATTTAAAATTACTTACAAGCTGCTCTGATTTTACACCGTAAAGCTGAATGGTCTTCGCCACATTTTTGGCCACAGCTAAACTCAGGTCTGGATCAACAGCAGCCACATTTAGCTCACTGGAAGCAAAGATTACAAATCTTAATTAACAACTAAACAGTGCTGTATTGAATACTGTATTGAATCGATAAAGAATTAACTATGAACACACAGTTACGTGGCACGTCAATGTAGACAGATTAACACATACAACCAAGTCTTTCCACGCAGTTTAAAATTCAGTTTACAATTTAACAAGTCATTTGGGAATTTTATGTGCAGTGTTCCTATTCTAGTAAAAATGAGCAAAGTTTAGGAATGACACTTCAGTATGAAATCACTATTAGTAAGCCATTCAAAAATATTGACAGCAATTAACTACATTCAAGCTTTGGCAGCAGCCTTCAAACATTACAGGTGAATACACAGTCATTCAATTCTGGAATTACATGAGCTGTGCAGAAATACCCAGGGGATGCCTTAGCTTGACACAACTAATAAGCTGTGTTTTAGGCAATCCTTTATAATAAAAGAGGCCCCCAAGGAATGACAGGGAACAAACGAAGAAGGAAAAGACTTCTGAATCTCTTCCAGTATTTTTTGTTCATTAACATCCCCAGATCTCCCTGGCTGGGGCTGCATTCAAAACTGCTCTGCTGAAGACAGGCAAGCACAAGAACCATCATGTTGTTAATGGTGAGTTTACTTCTCTCTAGAGCTGGAGAATCATGAGGCACCCTCAGCTTAGAATAATCTCTGAGAAATCTCTAGGGCCCCAAACATCATTAGCTAAAGGTCACTCTGGAAAACGTAGCTGAAATTTTCTAATTTTCACGTTTTCCTTTCTCTTTTGCAAGGAGCTAAATAGTATCAGTCACCACACCAACAGACATGTTCTGAGCATCTGTAACTCCCAGTCACAAGTACTGTGTCAATATTTAATATTTTATACACACACATATACTACGAATACCCCATCTTTTTTCAGACTTTATTAAACAGAGTAATCATTACCAAAACCTTACAAGGGAAAATGTACCATTGGTAATTTAGGTATCTCATTCTACAGATTCTACCTGGAATAGTCACCTTTACATATTATCTTGCTGTTTTACTCTAACAAAGTATTTACACCAGGTATTATCACTTCCAGCGAAGCAACTACCACTTCCCTTTGGCACAGTCAGGATAATTAAGATAAGACATTGACAGTATGAGTAAAGTTTCTCTTCCTTATCTTTTATAAGCTTAAACATTAAAACATATGTTAAAATTTCATTTATTCTAGAAAAACAAATAAATAATAATAAATATAAATAATAATAAAGAAGTGCCTATTTTGCTGCATTCAGTATTGGTGCAGCCCCACCTTGAACACCATGTCTAGTTCAAGGTCCCACAATTTAGGAAGAATGTGGTGTTATTAGAATGTGTCCAGGGGAGGGCAGATCTGGGAAAGGACTGAAAGGAATGTCCTATGAGGGACAGCAAAGGGTTTGGGCTTGTCTAGTTTGGAGAAAAGGAGGGGCAGCCTCATTGCCCTCTATGGCTTTCTAAGCAGGGCAAGTGGAGAAGGAGGTGCTGAGCATTCCCCAGGATCCAGTGAGAGCAGGAGTGGGAATGGTTCAAAGCTGCATGAGGCGAGGTTCCAACTCAGCATTAAGGAATCATTTCCATAACAACAGGGTGGTCAAACCCTGGAACAGCCTTCTTAGAGAGGTGGTTGATGCCCCAAGCCTGTCAGCATTTAAGAGGCATTTGGACAGTGCCCTTAACATGTTTTAGCTTTTGGCCGGCTCTGAAGTGTTAATGCAGTTGCACTGGATTTATCATTGTGGGTCTCTTCCAACTGAAATATTCTGTTCTATTGTGTGTTACTGTATTTTATCCTATCCTATCCTATCTTATCCTATCCTATCCTATCCTATCCTATCCTATCCTAAACTCTGACTTGAATTTTGCACTAAGCTACTTTATAATTGAAGAGTAATCACCCTTTTACCCCTAAGGAAGTCTCCTCTCTAAACCTGTAACTTATGAAAAAATACATGTTGAGTATGACATTCACAATGCTTTATATGTGCATACCTGGCTATAGTTTTAATGATGCTGTCAAGCTCGTCAGAAGAGGGAGGATTCCGACCTCCAGGAGGAAAGACAAGATTGATGGGGTCAAACAGCCGAGATAAGGATTTTGACAGATAGGCAGCTTCATACTGTTGCAGTGAATCTTTCAAGGCCTTTTCTGGACTTTGCATTTATAAGAAAAAGTTACTACATTTTAAATTAAAATACACAACAGCATTAGATCTTTCCAGATATACAAACTTTGCAAATACATTTTTCCTTTCTGCTTTTTAAACATATGCATATGAAAAACAGTCTTCTGGTAAGTCTCCCACTGACTGCTCAGGAACATATTTAAGTCAATACAATTCTCATATAAAATATTCATTTTATCTTACATAAGTCTAGAAGTCCTAATAGGCTTGATAAGCCTGTTTCAGTTTGATCTCTCTGATATCACTTAGATCATGTTTATTCTATGATGTATAAACTAAAAACTGTGAATCATAACAACGGAGCATTTGTCACACTCAAATGATTGCAGTGTCATTAGGAGAAAGCTAGTGTTGTGATCACAATACATACAAAACTTAATTTTCACCATTTTCCTATTTTTCTCACCCAAAGAGACAAAAAGATAGAACTTGTTCAAAGGTCAGAGACTTTGTGAAAGACAAGAAAACCCAACACTGTTAGATATATAGTTTAATGAAAGCCTACAGCTCTAAAATAGCATTAGAGTAGTAACTGCAAGAGGAGAAAAAAGCCTTTAAAATTCTCCTGCAGTGACATTTTGAGTAACAGTAAGTTTAAAAAAATATTCTGTTTTCTTACAGGGTGCAAAGGTTTACATTTTATAGTCTTACAGTTCATAATACATACTCGTAATCTTCATTTTTTTGCATGAATACATCCTGTGCATCTTCTTCCATTTGTAGTTCAGCAAAAAGATCAGTAGTTCCACTTGTGTTAAAATTCCTCTGAATATTTTGACTATATTGTTGGAGGCGCTTCCACAAGTCATTATAAAGCCTCAGTAATTTTGGGTATTCTCCTTCAAATGCTTGTTTCAAAAACATAGAGGCTGTAAAATAAAGTAGTAAACAACACACGATGCTAAATTCAAACTAGTTTTTTTATTTGTATAAACAACCTCTATCTTTGCATTTATATCAATGTAACACATTATCCTGAGTTTAAAATTAATAATGTAATATTTATAATAAATTTCAAAGTGACATAACTATAACATTAAATGCAATTGACAAAGGATGTAAAGCACCACTATAAAACCCACGATTGGAAGATTGGGTATGAAAAACTTACTTTATTTTGTACAATAAATGTTTGGTATCAAACTTAGTTATTATTATCATTCATTTAAGGCCAAAGTGTAATTGGAACTCTAAATCTAGAGATTTACTAACAATATCTTGATGGAGGATAAGTGTGGGGCTGTGCAACTTTGAAGATAACAATTTAAAACAGACAAAGATAACTCCTATGAACTGAAGTCTTCAGTAATGTGATGAAGAAAGCATATGCTTTTATGCATACTTCTTAAAACAAGGTATTTAATATGCAATTCCTAAACTTGTCAAAGAATGACAAAGCCAGCAGAAAAAGCAGCATTATTTTCAGCCTTGAAAGGCTTGCCACAAGTAACAGGAAATGAAACAAATGTACAACTGCTTTAGCAACTGTTAATCTTGATCTCACATCACTCATACTCTATAGATTTCCCATTACATTAGGGGATTAACGCTGTTCCATTCATTCGTAGGTTTTTCAGGTTCCAGACATCTGCCCCATTTCACCCAGCCTGTGCTTTCAACTCAAATATATAATTTTGAATCCTGGAGGATTCACATTTATTATCAAACAGAGAATTATTTTAGGTCATGAAGCTATGTTTACAAAGACTGTCCCAACCTCACAAAAGCAGATCATGATCTAATATCTAATATAAACCACCATAAATTCCTATTTTCACACTACTTTTTCCTGATATCTTGTCTTCCTCTATCTATATGATCCAGAACCTGACTGATGTCACTAGAAATTTATGTTAAAAATAAACATTTTCATGTAGATGCCTCGCTTAAATGAAAAAAATTTTCTCCCAAAAACTCAGCTGTAGCCAAATAATAACATCATTCACATCGAACCCCCCCCAATAAATGTTTATGTAAAACACATCATTAAAAACGATAAGTAATAAACTAGCTTTGAATAGCTGTTAGAAAAAGTACAGCTGACAAAATGTAAGAGTTCCCTCAGTTCTGCAGTGTTGCTTGGTCCTGTTAGTTGATGTCCTAATTTACAATCTTAAATGCGAGTGCTGAGAACAGGTAGCAGGAGTTCAGTTTGCACACAGGAGGCTCAGGGTATGGACATACTGCTCTTAAAGCAATGTGTAAGGCAAACAGTAAAATTAATATGTTTTACCACAAGATGCATACATTTTCTTTTGGGATCATCTAGTTACTTAGCAACCACTGAACATGAATCCACCAGCTACTTCCTCAAAATTATACTGCTCCTATAAAGCCTGGAAGACCAAATTTTGAAGGGCCTGGGCAATAGCTGAGATCACAAAGATAAATGCACATCTTATGCACTTCATCTCTATGTGCAAAAGATTAAACTTAAACACTCTATGCAAACATGAAAGATATATTTATGAAAGTACCAAACTCACCTATGATCCAACTGCATTCTTCATTAGCATGTTCTGGTAATAGAACTGTCTTAAGTTAACACGTGATTTATATTTAGTATTTCTTGACTGTGTAAGCTATTTTCATATTACACATGTAGAGAAAACTGTGTAAAATCAGAATACCAGCTGTTTATCTGTATGTATATAAGACAATTTTGAAGTAACTAAAATCATGTTTATAATGGAATCCAAAAAATGGCTGAAATCTGATTTTTACAACCAATCAGTGTTTAACAAGAAAAGACTAAGAATTTATCTTTAAAATCAAATTACTAATTTTGAATTTGGCAAACCCACTTGCTTTAGGAAGTATAATGTACCATTCAAAACATTTTTACCTCCACTCACAATTAGAAAAATACTTTTTGTTATTAGATCACAATGACTTAATGAAACAGAAAGTATTTCTTTCTGAAAATTCAACCATAGTTTAGGAGGATCTTGTCTGGTTACAAACCCAGAAGTTTTAAACACACAGACCTTGTCCTGAGTGAAGCACTGCTATAGTTCTGATAGAGGAGATACCAAGCAAAGGGCTTACTGAAAAGTGAGATTCAAAATAATTACAGAATACATTACAAATAATTTATACTGAATACTTACAGTCTGTTGCTGACTGAAAGTGAGAGGAAAGTGTCTGGGTTACTGCAGTCCAAAATTTGTACAAAATATCAGACTGGCCATCCTAAGAGCAAGGGACAAAGGAATGTAAGTTTCAAAACATACTCTTTTCAAAAAATCTCAAGCAATGCAAATGCTTCCAGTCAAAGCTGCTCCTCCTCACTGAGAATAAAAACAAAGTGAAATCTGAGAAGTTTCTCTCAGGTTTAGAGCTAGAAAAAGTATTGGAGAAAACAAAATAAAAGCTTCAGTCTTATCTCGAATTAAATATTTTCCTCCAAGTCTGAGAGAAATGCTCCCAGCTCTCGAGGAGTGTGAGTGCAGCCCGAAGCAGCACACCTCAGGAGATGTGTTAGAAAACCTCTTTGCACTGCACTGACCTTCCCATTCCATGGGAGTTCTCGTGCCAGCTACACCACAGCAATTATTTACCGCCATTACCACGCACTGGCAAACTCCAGCCAGGGACCAAACCCGCTGCGTGATGCCCACAGAGCAGCTCTGGCTCCCAGAAACATAAAACACACAAAAATACAGTGAACCTCACAGCTGACTCTTCACTGCCTGGTGCCAACAGGGCTCGCAGATAGAGGTGGAAACAAGGGAGCACACCAAGGGGAATGTGCAGGGGCAGGCTGCTCCCTACTGCCTCCAACATCTGGCACTTGGGGTCAAGCATTAAAGTGTGATTTTTGATTCCTGTCTTTTTGAGGTAGGAAAAAAATTCCAGGAGATGAGGATGGGTATCCTGTCCTGCCTGCTTGTTAAGACTTGGAAGACTGCTCAGTGTTGTCATGGGAAGAGAAAACCTGCTCTGAACAGAATGGTTTTCTTCCTTGCGTGGTGTACGTCATCCCCTGACCCTACTGCTGCATTAACCAGTTTAACCAAATCACTATAGGAATGATAATCAGAAAAAAAAAAAAGTCAGTTTAACTTCTGCACTGCCCAGCAGTACCACAAAAAGGTGGAGATAATCTATTATATTTTAGGTCTCATTACTCCAAAATGAATTACTACTACTTAACATGATATAGGAAAAAAAAAGGTTTCTTTTCACTAGCAGTGGCAATAATGGGCAAAGCAACGAATATCTTTACAATGTCATTCATTAACAAGTACCACTGCATCCCTCTTGAAGATCTGTTCATTGAAGGACTGCACGTTCAAGCTCAAGTTTCAGTAAAAAAAATCACCTTAAAGAATGAATATAAAACCTGAAAATCGGTCAAAGGTATAGTGATATATCTAAAAGTAATGATAAAAAATAGGATTATCATCATGAACTCTGCAATTAGATGAGGAATTCATCCAACTCTACTCATTATCTCTAAGGATAAAGAAAGATAAAGTTTATGGATCATGCATTAAGAATTGAGAGAGAACATCTTTTATGCTGTTGGACTCATAAAATGTAAGATAATTAACACTGAATGCTAAAATAAACTGGGATTACAGAATCTCATTTTTGGCTGCTTGAGGACAATGATGGATTTAGAAACTGAAATAATTTATTTTATAGATGTGTTTGTATTTTCTGTAAAATTGTACTTGACTTTCATAAATGAGCAAAGTAAAATTATCAGATCAGAAAATTATTCAGAAGGTTCACTGCATAAAACCTCTTTTCTTTGATAAATTTATTGCTATAGCATAAACGTGAAATTACTTAATTCTTTATTTCACAGTTTCAAATTCCAAACATGAAGACTTCTATAAAACAAATGGTCTTTCACATTGAGTATAAATTAATCAGTTTTCATATTCTCTATCCCAACCTGGAACAAGGGTTGCCTATTGAGCATGGTAACTCAATTCAAATTCCAAATAATCCAATGGAGTTGGAAAAATACATAGAGAGCACTATCAAACTACTCTTTCTTTTCATGATGTAATTACCATTTACATCTCTGTCACTGTCTCAGTAGAAAACACAGTGATTAAAGGGTCCAGAAAATAAATATGCATGTACCCCTCTGCATCCACATTCCTATCTTAATTGTCAGATTCAGTATGGCGATAAGTAGTAGTAACATGGGATGACATTTTATGTTATTGTGAAAATCTGTAACTTTTCTATCTATCTCTATATACATATATAATATAAGGTCAGACATACATACATATGTTCTCATGCACATTTGCATAGGTAGCCATAGCCATACCAATTAGTCTCTACTCATTAGCTTGTGTCTTCTGACCTAGGCGAATGGTGTACATTAACTGTATGTGAATTTTGTAGTGAAGAAGGCCCTCATGGCTCAGCTAGCCAACTGCATTATGTATGAGGAGAGACAGAAGGGAAAAGCTTCATGAAAAAGTCAAGTAACATTTCCTACTGACTGACTATTCAGCCAAAAATGTTCAGAGGAAAAAACAAATGCCCTGTTTTTGAACTAACTAAAATCACTATCTACAGAGTGCTGGCTCCTTCTGTAACATATGACACGAGATTTCAGCTTGTCCAGTGCTGAGATGCAGTATCTCTGGAGGTGAAATATAGCTGCTGATTAATAGCACAGAGAAGACCATGTAAGAGTTTGTGGCAGGAACTAGAGAATACCATTGCCTACGCATACACCAGGGGGTATTTAAGTGGGTGGACTGTAGCTACCAAAACTGGAATACAGCAAGGCATTAGCATTAGATACTCCTGAGGGAGTAGAAAAGTGCCATATGCAACCATGAGCATCCAGAAACAATTTATTCTGTTTAAGTCTGTAATTTCTTTTGCTTACACATTAATTCAATATATTACACTTTTGAAAGTACATTTAAGTCTCTCACTGCTTGTTTTTTAAATAACGTATTCTAATAAGGATTAGATTTATGAGAATTATAATTTAACTGCTTAAAATGTAGCATGCAATTCCATCTGACAATAATCAATACTAGAAAATTACAAGGAAAGGTAGCAAAAGGAGTGTTTTTCTCCAGCAGGAAATTAAAGGAATATCCTTTGTACTGGACAACTTCTTCAAGGACTTAAAAAGATAGGCAGGATGGAGCTGGAAAAGAAAAAGACAGTTCTGCTTGCCTGAAATGTACACAGCAAATCTAGTGGCTCATCTTAATGTAATGGAAAGTTTATAAGCCTTCCTATGCTTCATATGCAGCATCGTGAGCAGCAAACCACAGTATCAGAAAGTAACTGCTCTTTGGGCCTTTTGCTTTCAGAAAACTAAAATCAGCTAGCTGAAACTACCTTCTTGTCCCATCTGCAAATAATGAATATAGTCCTCCTGCATGCTTACACCAAATATCCTCAGTGGTAGACAATGTATGGGAGCACTGGGTACATCCACATTAGTGATTCAATGTGTAGATAGGGCTCTTTTTGGTCCAAATCTGTCTTGTGTCTAACACTTGCCTTGCAGAACACAGTGAAGTGTGCTAGCAGACTAACTTCCACTATTCAAGGAACACACTACCTCATAATTAGTTTAAAAAGAACCACTTCTGCAATTAAATACCTTTTTGCAGCATATCATCATACAGTTGTAAAATAACCCACAAGGATGTACTAAATATTTCTATCAATTAATATTCTGAAACCTTAAATCAGAAATTTTCCATTTCTCTTGCTTCTGAAAATGAAGTAGAATTGGAAGATGCTAAATTATTTACACCCCCTCCAAAATAAAAATGCTTGCTTTGAAATCTAGTCACAAGCAGATTAACATCTTGTGATACAATCCCTTGTAGCAGGAGCAGCTGACAAGATGAGTAATGAACTGCATCCGATTATCTTTTCAGCTCTGTAGCAATCATCTTCCAACAGCTTCCTATGCCGTAACCAGCAACACTGGAAAAAGGTCACCATTCTGTCATGCTATCCCCCCACCCAGTGTACGTGTTTAACAACACAGAGAACACATAAACCTTTGGAAGCCAAGAGGTGTTATTATTATCTGGCACAAAACTGTTTCAGGTGCATACTGCGCACACAGAAAGCCTACATAAAACATCCATACATAATGAAAGTCTCCCAGAAATAAATTATTGCACTTCAGCATAAAATAAAATGTTATTTCCTCTTGTCATGTGATACATTTTTCCTTCAACAAAAGACCCTTAACTGTAATTGATGGTATCTAAAACTCATGATAGGCAAGATTCAGGTTGACATATACATATTTTCCCCATCATGAAATATAACCAAAGTAAATCTATGAACATTAATTGCAAGCAACCGTAAGACTATAATGGCAAAACAGAACTTTCCTCCCAAACCAGGTCCATTTAATGCAGCAGTTTTGAATGAATGATACTGTCTGTTTGCAGCTTTATTTTGATGTCACAGCACAGAAAATCTGCACATAAATCATACTTCGTACCACTACAAAAGGGTGGGGAAGTAAGATCAGCCACAGAATTGGCTATTTTCTAATAAAAATCTGTTGTGAAAATGCCTAAAACACACTTGCATAAACTAATATCTACCAACCCAAACTGTAAATTAAAAATACTGTTCCTATTGTTCCTGTGACCAGTGACCACTTTATTTCCCAAAACTGAACAGCTGAGCAGACACTTACATGATTTAGTAGCCCCTATGCAATTCCTCAGGCAGTGCAAGACAGTTTAGATCTGTCCTCCTCTTGTTAATTCTTTATTTTCAGAAATGAACTGAACAACTGCCCAGTAACATACACTAGGGCAACGGTCTGTCATTCTGACCTGCTGGACAGCTGGCCACAACCAAGGAATGGAAAGATACTTCTGAAAGATGTATGGGCTATTAGCACTTATCTACTTTAAAATATGTTATTTCTAGGTAACCCACTTGCATCTGTGTAGAGTAAAATAGAAAAACACAACAACCAGACTGCACTCTGGCCCAGCTACTGTAATCTTCCCTTTTTTCACACTGTTTAAAAATTTGGTACACAGTCACACATACTATTCACAGAGGAATTACTTGCTCATGAAAATTATACCCATAAATCAGACAAAATATGTCCAGCAGGCTAGACCACAAGTGGTGATGTATTTTCTCAACAGTGAGGCTCACTTTATTGTCTATGTGAATGGGACAAAGTTTATCCTTATTAAAATAATAGACAGAGGCAGTTTGGCTTCCATGGTGTATCTTATTTATGTGAAATTAAAAATGTGCTTAAGTGCTTTGCTGAATCAGGCCCATAACCAGCAATCTGCTAAAAATATTTTCACTTTGTGTAACTATTTCATTTCAACTATTACTATGAAGTCACTATTGTCAATACTCAGCACAAACAGTAACACTGTGCAACCTTCCCATAATAGAGCAGGTTTTAGATAAAACATCTAAGATTGTATAAAAGAGCCACAGCGTCACAGAATTAACTAGGTTGGAAAAGACCTTTGAGATCATCAAGTCCACACTATGACCTAACACCACCTTGTCAACTAAACCATGGCACTGAGTGCCACATCCAGTCTTTTTTTTAAACACCTCCAGGGATGCTGACTGCACCACCTCCCTGGGCAGTCCATTCCAATGGCCAATCACTCTTTCTGTGAAGAACTTTTTCCCAATGTCAAGCCTAAACTTCTCCTGATGCATTAATAACACTGCATAAGACCAGTGCCAGAAGACATTTGGACAGTGTTAATTTTTCCTGCTCTCTGTCCCAGGAACTCCATCAGGTTCCTGTCTGACCACTCCTCTACATTCCTCCAGTCTTTTGAGGTCCCTCTTGATGGCAGCATGACCCTCTGGAGCATCAGCCACTCCCAGTTTTGTGTCATCAGCAACCCTTCTGAGGGTACACTCTGGGCCATCATCAGATCACTAATAAAAGTCTTAAAACAGAGCTGGATCTCATATTGACCCTTTGTGAGGGTACACTACTGACCACCTGCTAGACTTTGCACCACTGATCACAACTTTCTGGGCCTGGCCATTCAGCTGGGCCATTCATGATTATTCTCACATTAATAAAAAGCTCTCACAGTGCATTTGGGAGAGCCTGCAGACTCAGTCACCTTCTATGCAATGACTGGTTGTAAGGAAAGGATTTAGATCTGTATTCTTCTACTGGTATGGAATGAATGGGGTGGGGGGAGGGATTTATACTTGTCTATTAATTTTTTTTCAGTAGTCCTTTTATCTTTAGTGCATGGTATTACAGCACCTAAGCAGACTTGTTAATAGTGTGAAGCGACACTATTACTCAGATTAATGCATTGACTGCATAGATTTGAAATTTAGATTCGATGTTGCCTGCTCACAAGATTATAGAAGAAACTGCAGACTGACACGATTCATGTGCTAAACCCCTTCTCACTCACATGAAAATGACTCGTTTTCCCAGTTCAAAAAATATAACCCATTTTCACTAACAGCTACTAGCAAGTTAATAAACCACTGAACAACAGTGGTTGTTTAATAAACCACTGAACAACTGTACCGGTATCATCAAAGGATAGATATTAGAAGATCTGTATTCACTGGCACAATATTAATGCTAAAGCCTGGAAAACTGATTTCAAGTCTCCTCAAACATAAAAACAGCTTACCTCATTTAAAAAACCTGTATCAAACTACTAATTAACTTTGCTATTACTAAAATGAAATTACATCTCTTTAGCTCTGTTCTTATTATAACTATTTAGTATCTGACATTAAATCTAAATTCAAGGAATGAGAATGAAAGTACCCCCCTTCTTCAGTATTAGACAGGAATGTAAGAAGATGCTGAAAGGACATATATTTATTTTTACAAATGTCTCTATTTCCTCCACACTGTAAATTTAGAACTTAACGAGTATAATTTTCCATCTGTGAATTATCATATTTGTGTCTGTCTAAAATAGCTATTTTAACATTCAAATAATAAATCTGACCCACTGATTCTAAACTGGCTCCTCCTTCATGACAACCACTTCCAACTTATTTTTCCCTGTAGAAATTTTCATACTTTGAGTAGAATGTGAAAAACATCTTTATTGTGAAGCCTCTTTGAAATGTAAAACAATATAGTGAATATTACCATGCAGCTAGTTGCTGCAGGCTCCTGAAATCAGGCTTTGCATACTAACATATACAGTGTTTTCTGTCTGTAATCAAACGCTCTGCCATGGAGAAATACGGGGCTTGCGAACGTTGCTCTGAAAACAGAAGACGTTTAAAGGACAGTCTAAACATTTTTCCACCAATAAAGCAACAATGCAAATGATTTAACAATTTTGTATGACAAGATCTTATGGGACAGAAATAAGGAAATCTATTTGCACTATTTCTATAGCAACATAATTGCCAAATGTTAGACTGTGAACAAAAAGCTATGATCCTCAGCAGTGCAATTAATCAGTAAAGAAAAGACAAATTCTGAGTGTGTTTTCAATAACCCTTTTTTACATCCTTGAAGTAGTCAGGATTAAATTTCTTAAAATAAGAGTGAATTTAAATTTCTAATGTTGTTTATATTACGCATTACAGGTACAGAGATGTCAATAAATGACACTGGGATTTTAAAAATGACCTTGATTTTTTTGTTTTACTGCAGGGCACAGAATTTCATTACACGGGGTTGATCAGTTTATATCCAAGGTGTAATACTTTCTAGACTTCCAGCAGTAGTGCAACATTTGAAAAAAGGTCTCTTTATGCAGGTGACAAAAGAAACAAAAGCTGTTTATTTCTCCAAAACCTTCTTGACTAGAAAATAAAGTTAATACTGTGCATTTCATAGAATATTGGAATTCTTAAAGTGATTCCTCAGAACTAATTTGTAAGGAACAAAAATACGTAGATACTAAACACTGCCCTATATCTTCAAAACTACTTAAAACATTAATTAATCCTTCCATATTTCTGCAAGATATGCATCAACTGGAAATAAATGAACTTAGTATTCAAAAGCCAGTAACTACCCCAGGGATTTGACAGCTTTCTTCTACCCAGAGAAGTGATTTAGTATGTACAGCTTCAATTCCAACTAAGCTTTCACCTTGACTACTCCATATCCCCTCCAAGGATGAAAGGATGGTTTCGTGTCCACTCAGCCCGGAGCTGTTCAGGTAAGATTGACAAGAATGATGATAAAAGGCGGCACTTCTGGTAAATGTATTTCTTTTCCAATGGCAAGCCGACTGAAAACCAACTGACTTAGTAATTTGCAGTCATCACCGATCTGCAATTTGCACAAACACCACCAAACCAGAAGTGAAAAAGAACGAAGGTCATTATTACCTACTAACCCACGCAACCTGCACACCATCCCTTTACTTCACAGCTGAGTATTTCTGTCAGAGAAACGGAATTAAAGTTCTACAGAAATCGTAGTGTCATTAGAAAACCATTGCACAGGCTCTGACCCTCCCATGAGAATTAGAATCAAATTACTTTTAATATGGCTTTCTGGGCACAAGATCTATTCAAAATGAGAGTTGGGACTTTTAACTGGTATGATCTGCTTGGCTCTTAAGAGTCCTCAAAAATCCTGAAAATGAATTCAGCAGGGCAATTTGTAGAGCTGAAACAAAAAGCATCTTCATTATTTTGGGAACCAAAAACCTGCTCATCCACCTGGGTTTAGATCTTCACAAAGCACCTCATTATTGCTTAAATAACAAACAGAAATCACAGTAGAAATGATGTGCAAGTAATCCAATTCTGCTTCTACAAAAAATATTGAAAAATAAATCATATACTTGTAATAATTGGTGAAAACCATACTATTTCTGAATTCACATAAGACAATAATTAGATTATTTTTCAATATTTTCCACTTGCGATTACTTTTGAATTGGGTCAACTGAATGTGAATATGTGATGGTAGATGTGAATAATTTCAAAGCAGCAACATTGTTTAACAAGTTTGGATGGGGAGCAGAAATAAGAAGGTGAAATATAAGTACACTCTGTCAATAAATATCTATATTTTCCATTTATTTCCTTTATCTTATGTAATGCTGAGGACATTTCTTTCTGTGTCGTTAACATCTCATATTGCCAGTGTTGACAACTCAGGAAAAAAGCCTGCTTACTCACCAAACATTCATCAGCAGAAGCAATGATAAGAGCCCTCCAGAAAGTACATAATAACACTCCCTAGAACTCTCAGCTCACTTTTTTACCCAGAGGCTTACGTAAACGACAGGGTTTGTGATGTGCCTTGGCTGCAAACAGGACACCCAAAGGCAACCAAGGGCAGCTCTGCCTGTACCTTTCTGCCCAGCAGAGAGACCCAGTTCATCCCTTCTACTAACCACCCCAACCCCCCTTAAAAAAGACTTGCTGCTTTTCAGGCTGCTTTTCTCCTTGCAGAACTGTTCCGCGATGCCTATGTAGGAGTGAAGGACCCAAAAATAGATGAGGATCAAAGATCATTTTCAACTCTTTTACAAGGGGCTAGGAGGGACTCTAATTAGGAAGGTGGCTGTCACAGAAAGATATGTTCAGCTGCGATTTACACTGAAGTCAATTGTAGTTTAGGCATTACAACAGCTGAGGAAGGATTAGTCACTACACATTGAGAGAGAGAAGCAATAAAGCAAAATAAACTGAAGTAACCTATTAGCTCTCTGAAGGTGAATTAAGCAATTGAAAGAAGTGATATAAATAACCAGTCATTAGGTGAACAAAAATATCAAATTTACATTATTTAAATCTTCTTTGTTATTTTAATTTTTACCCTTAAAATTATGACAGGATTAACCCTCTCTTTTAAAAATGTATACAGTGAAAGCTGTATTCATTTTCCCCAAAACTAGAAATTGGAACTCCATGTGTTCTGAATTCTTTTAGCCCTCTTCAACTAAAATCTGGTCATTGAAGGCCCTTTTTTCTTAAATAAAACCCACAAAACATCCATTCAATAGTATTTCTCCTTTAAACAGTTAATAGATTTGTTAAAAAATTAAATCTGTAATTTAAATATGTAAAAATTAATAATTAATCTATAGTTCATGACTAGTATGCAATGAAGCAGTTTTTAGAAGATACTATGAGTGCATGATTTCTTTTCAGAATCGCATCCATTTCATATTATGTCAAAGGAAAAACACCAAAATCTAGATCTGCAAAGGGAAGAAGTGAAAAAATACGCAGTACAAATTTAATGTCCAGATTCTTCCATGATCCTCGTGTAAGCCTGACACTGTTACTTAACTCTTGGCCACATCTAAAGCTGGTAAAAATTGGAAGGGAATTCTGTAGAAGAAACCATAGGGTAGAAAAGATGCAGGTGTTGTCATTGCCCTCTTGCTGAACTGCAGAATTCAAAATTTTCCAAGTTCTGTGCCTCAGTTTCTTCATCTGTCAGGTTTTATTTCCCTTTTTTTTTTTAACAACAGAGAGTTTTTCTGAATCCTTTAATTAATTAGCTAGTGCTTTTAAAACTACATTTTTGGATACAACATGATACGACACTACTAAATATTGTTACAGTAACAGGTAATTAGAAAGCAAGAAAGCACATGTTTGAGATCACAATACAAAATTGAATAGTTGCAGGCTGTGCTATCTGTGAAGAGAAAGACACAAAAAATCCCCAGTAGAAAAAGAGAATGATGACTTAAAAAAAAAAAAAGGCAAGTAGCTTCCTTGCTATTAAAGGACTTGTGCTTTAAAAAGGCTGGATCTCCTCCTCTCTTATGCTTCCTAGGATGATACTTGCACTGCAGTAATCAAAACAAGGAAGCAGATGGACAGGCAAAGTGGTACTGCAGCTGCTGCAGAAGATGACTACAATAATAATGTTGACATCAGTATCAGTAATTAGTGCACAGACTGTAGAGTGGATGATTCGTTTTCCTGTCTTCTGGAGTGGGCATGCTTCTCTAGCAAATGGGTACAATGTTAGTACCTCTGGCTTGTTTTGTTAATTTGCTCAGTTTATTAATAAAATTGAATACAATACAGAAAATCCAACTTCTCTCCCTCTCCCCAGAACACTTGCTGAGGAAAGCACATTTCAGTTTGGTTTAATACGAGATGGAATCTTCATTAGTAAATGGCAAAATACCAAGTTCTTATTTATATCTGAAACAATTCCTACTCTCCCATACAGCCATCTGTACTTGCACTCCTGAATTTCAGCAGCATGCAGTACGTGTCTGGTTTTGTCTGAACAACAGCTCTACTCTTTGGTGTGACCTCACCCATCTGCAGCCCGGTGCCACACCTTTTTCAAGAGACACCAGAACAAATGGTCTAATTCTGAGAATGTCCAAGACAAACACGATGCTATACTGAACCATTTCAGGCAAGATGTAAGCCAAGCATTGGTGCCATCAGCAGTACTATGCCATGCTGAGAGAATTCTGCTAGCAGAACACCAGAGAAGGATGTACCACTCCTCCTTAGCTGCCCCACTGAGAACGACAATGTCCAGCCTGGCACTATTCTACACCAAAACACAAATTGAAGAGCAAAGTAATTGGAAGAGTGATAACTGCAGAAAAATAAATACATGTATTTTATTTGGTGTGAGAAATGGATTTTTAGAAAGCTCTCAGGGCCTGACAGAAGGCCCACAGAGTATGGATCTGTATGCAAACTTTGAGATAAGAAATGCTGATTTAGAAATGCCATGGAATAGGACGGATATTGTTGAAAGAGAAATGGAGCTAGAAAAAAGTTTCAAAAGATGGCCTTGCAAATAAGACTAGATACTTTAGAGAAACAGAATTATGAAAGATGCATTGTAAGAGCACACACAAGGGGGAGTTTTAGATGATTGGCTTTAAGGCATCTACAGCATGGTGTGGCCAAAAGCTGATAGGCCAAGAAACACTTATAGTGTCTTGTAATTAGGAAATAGTCAGCTTCTGATTGTGACGGTGTGAATTGTAACATCTGTATTGTCTCACCCTTCATATGAGACTGAAAAATGAAATAAAAAGTTTTTGAAACACCTCTCAGTTGCCCTATCTCTGGGTCAAAAAAGTGCTAAAATCTGACAATTTGGGAAATAAAACTTTTCCCTTAGATGCAATCCTGCAGTATGAACTTTAAGGGAAGGAAGGGTAATCAGAGAAATCATGGAACATGCTTAGCATGCTTTTATTTTCCAATGAGGTTTTCCTTACCCTGCTTCCACTGAAATTCATTTTCCCTATTCATTTAATCTCCAGGAGGATAAAGTATTTCCTTTGGCTCCCCTCTATTATCAGCCTCAAAATCTGGAAAAACTCCCTTTTCGGCTGTTGAAAAATTTCTTTTCCAGTGATGCTTTACAAGAGGGAAGAGTGCAAATCAGAAGCATAGGCACAGGTGGGAGCAACTCATTAACACCAACAGATCATTTACCTAAGCTCCTTTTCCATCCAAACTCTTCCTTTCAGCATTTCTGGTCTGTCTCCAGGTTTCTGTTTCTCCCTAAACATGCTGATCCACTGAAGGGCTGATCCACCCAGGCAGCAATAGATATTTTTTGCCAGATTAAACTTTTTTTAATTAAGAAAATATGCTAAAAGTTTATAAACTTTTTGAAGGGGGTTGTGGATTTTTTTTTGTTGGTTTGTTTTTTGTTGTTGTTGTGGGGTTTTTTTGTTTGTTTGTTTGTTTTAACCAGAAAGAGAAGCTTGAAGTGCCTCAGAAAAGTGATACTCTGTGCAACATCTTCTGGAGATGGGCTTAAGAGATGGATAAAGGCTGTATTTAACCTTCATTATTTGCTTTCACTGTTGAGAAGACCACGTTTCCATATGAAGAGCTTCCCCAAGTTATTTCAAATATTAAGTCCATGTAAATTAATAATCCAGTTATACACTTGGAAAGAGATGTCAGCAGGAACAGGTCTTTTGTTTTCGCTCTCTTCTACTAACGCAGATGAGACAGTTTCAGTAATCCTGTTCCTGCCACTGAAGGAGACCATTAATCAAATTATTCCAAATATGAATAAAAAACAATGCAAATGAATGGAAAATAATAGGTATTCAAAAGAACAGCCATGATTATTTTTCATGGGAGAAATTGTCAAGAAGTGAGAAACAGATGGCTTAAAATGATAGATGAAGACACATTCTCCTATGCAAACTAACAGATTTAATTAATTACTCAAATCACGTGGTATTATGGAATGACATTAATGATCCATACAGTGGTGCCTTATCAGCACCCTTTTAAAGAAAACAAAAGAAATTACAATAAAATGAACATATTTGCATCCTACAGATATAACCCACAGACCACAAATATATTCTTCAATGTTAGTTTGAGTTTCAACACTTTCCCATGAATTTAATTTTAAAAAAATTATGGAACTGTAAAATTGTAAACAAACTCATTCTGTCATCACATTTTTCTTTAGAGATTTACTAAAGCATATTCAGCTAAATTAAAACTTTACCTTAACTATCTCCTCTATGAAGCAGACATGTGACACAGGATCTCTTTTCTTTGCCAATACTTTTTGCAAATGCTGCACCTGTAAGAGAGAATTCATTGAGAGGGAAAGTGACATCTAAATTCTTACATCCAAAACTGCATGATGAGACAAACAGAACTTAGCTGCCGAGTACCTGTCCGCAGGCAGCACAGATCTGATCCATGAGTTTCTCCATGTTTGTCCAGAGGGCCGCTCGAAAAGCTGCTGTGTTCCCAGGTGTTGGCATAGCAGCTCTACCAGGGCCACCTAAATGGATTTTAAACATACACAGCAGCACATTTCAGCTTCCACAAATGAAAATTAAAATATTGGAAATATAGATCTCTATGCACTTTGACAAATACTCTTTTTTTAAGCCAAAGCAGCCTGAAATACCTTCAGAACAGAGCTTTGTGAATGGCCTCGGCTGTCTCAACTGAGAAGTTGACCAAGCTCTGAAGTTCAGTGGGGATACTTCATGCTCATGACTGTTACATGGTCTACCAATTCAGACCTCCACAGAAACACCACAGTAATGCCAATGACCAGTTTTGCAGTATTTAAGAGCAAAGTAAAATGGGAGAGAGAGTAGCTGGAAAAATACAGCTATTACCAGCTCAGGACTTAAATGCATAGAAAAACTGCTAAAAAAAGTCATATTCCAGCTGAAGGGCATGCAGCTTCTAAACAATCACTTCACTTGAGAGAGGCATTTCTGTATTATTCCACTGATTATGGCTCTGGACCCCCACCTTGTTGCAAAACTTGTGAAAAAAAATTCAACGTTTGTAACACCAAAGTTCAAATTTGCCTGCCCACTCAGTTCCTCAGTATTTTTTGGTATCAGAGCTAACTGGGAACTAAATGTTTAATAGTGCAACATTTCTTCATATTGAATAGTCTGCTTTGAAACAATTTTCACCTGACAAAAGCATAACAATGCAGTTGCAGGCTTCTTCCATTGATTGCAAATAATTTCAACCCGTAATCCTCCCACCAATACAAAGAAAGAAGAATTTGGAGCCATCTTTCCATGAGAAACAGCTAAGAAAATGCTACAAATTGTAACCTAATGAGGACAATTTTCTGGGCAAGTTAGGAGGGAGTGGCAGGGAGGAATAAAGGAAAACCTCGGAGCCAAATAACTGACAGACCCGATTTTGTCAAATTAAATGTTTTAAACTTAAATGTTTTCTGAGATATGCCTCCTCCCACCCTCCACTGGTTAAAACAAGCAGGGAGACATTTCCAGACCAGGCTTGGATGTGAGAGTCTCTTCCATTTTATAACATACCGTACTCCTATAAAAAATAATGTTATCATTCTCTGTAAAACAAATAACACACCTCTTGCGACTGTTTGAGATGGTTGGGTCAGCACTTTGATATCCAAAGCATTTTTAATGTTCTCTTCTAGCACTGTGCAGTATCCATCCACCACATTAGCAATGGTATCCTTCAAAGTCCCAAGATTATAGAAAACCTGCAGAGCAGTTCCCACTTGAGTAGGATTCTGAAGAAAGAAGACATTAAAAAATAACAATTATCTTTATGTACTATTGAGGTGTTTTATCCATGATGAGACACCATTTTAGTGGGCAAGTTCATCTTTTAAGTTGTCTGCTAATTCATTCTGTTTAAGTTACTGGCATCCTTACTGCTTAACAGAGAATGGAGGGTAAAGGAGAGGACTGATTTCCTCTGATCTCTGAGCAATGCTTTGCTTAGATCCTTTTGGTGCTATCCTCTGAACACAAATGGAAAGAAAGGAACTGGAAGCACTGCTGGCAATATCTAACCTGGGGTGGGTTATCAGTGACTGATCCAGAAATTCTGGGGTAGCTAGTAATATTGCTTTAGCATGCAGTGCTTGTTACACTACTGTCAGTTACGTCCCAAATAGTTAATTAGATGTGATACAGGCTTAAAAGGAATACTAATGAAGGATAAGAAGCAGCAAGCAGGTCAAGCCCCTGCTACTGACTACTCCAAAATTTAAGCTTCTATTTCTACATATCTATTTCTAACGTTGACAATAACTTCATTTTTCCTCACAGCAGAATTAAGAAATAAAGCAATGCAGTGATTACCTCCNAAAGCATAACACAGGGGAGGAAAAACTGTCCAAACACTGTCCAGGTCCACTATTTAAGAGACCTCTGATAAAGATTAAATCTCATGATAATTCCACTTAGCAACACTAAACACTGGCATGGGTGTTATTTAGCAAGAGAAAAGCCTCAAATTATTGCCTTTGGAAACTAAGCACTGTCATCCATACACTGAATACTGCTTTTTTAATTAGCATTCACAGGCAATTAGTGGAGGGGGCAATCAGTTGATCATACACACATTAGAGATGCAGTCTTTTGTAATTTTTCTTACTCAATTCTGCCAGCAGTAAAGAACATGGTCTGACAGAAATGCTGGCAGTCAGACTGGACAGCAGCATCTGAGGATTCTGTGATTCTGTGAGACCACCGGCACTTCCCACTGCAAATCCCACTTTGGCTTTGGCCATGGTGCAGCTGCTGTGCTGAGGATGCCCTTGCTAGTACATCCACCTATGGCACCAGGTTTTCTGATCTGTAGGCAAACAATGCATTTTCCTCAAACCCAATGTTTCAGAGGTCACACCCCTATAGCTGCATATTCGTGCCATTTGTCTCTGGGGTTCCTACAAGATCAAAACCACAGTTAAAGCAAAAAAAGCCAGATGCCATCTTATTTCCCATGAGGAGTTCCCAGGTTCAGTGGAAAGCAAAGGAATATTAGGCATGTATTATGGTTTGCAGACCTTATACTAACTATACCAGTTTCTTTTTCCAAACAGTGTGGGAGTTAATGAGCATTCCCAGCATAGTATTACGGGTCTGGGACTTGTAGGTTTAGTTTTTGACAACTGGGTATGCTGTAAAATTTCTAAGCATCCTGTGGGTGTGCTTGTGGAGGTGGGAAAGTAAGCCATAAAGACTGGAAGATTAATGGGATGTCAGAAAATGAAGAGTACTATAATGCAAGGAGGGAATTCGGGGACAGAATGAACAAGAGAAAGAAAATATAAATGGGAAGAGGATGGGGAATAGAATGAAAAGACTCTGGCATTAAGAAAGAGAATGAAACTGGAAAGGAAGAAAAGACAGAAAAGATGCACCTCATTTACTGGTCTTTCCTAAATTGTTCTAATTGTTACTTACTTACACAATTATGAAGCCAGGTAGCGAGTCAGTAATACAAAATCAATACCTTACTATTACTATAAGAGTGCTCAACTAGATTTCAGTCAGGCTCTAATGTTCATATATTAAATAATTAAAAAATAGAACAGCATCGAAAGGTGAGCTGGGCACTATCCACCCTTAAATAATCAATGGCCAGATACTTATTTTCCTGACAAACAGGCAATACAGGCACAAATAACTGCAGGCAAAAAAATCAATCTTAGAGCTACCACATCACAGTTTAGCAAACTAACTCTGCAGCTACTGGGCAAGAAAGACACTAAAACACTCCAAGAGAGCCTGAGCTATATTTCAAAAGAACTGGTTTTAGCCAGAAGTTTCAAACCAAAATACATAATCATGGAAACCTGCTATTCACTCAAAGTATCTTGCAAATCTAATACCAAAATGAAAATCAGAATGGAACAAAGATTATGCAGGTGGCCTATTTCTTATTTGCTTTAAATTGTAAACATGGCCACAGACAGAGTGCTCCTAGCTCGTGTATCCATCTTGTATGGAATTAGAGACATATCAAATCCCTGACAATGTAACACAAAGGATATTATTTTATTTTATTCATTTACAGTAATTTTCTCATCTCAGGAAACAGTTTTTGTTTCATATGCCCCAGACTGGCTATGTAACAGTCCATTGTTGGTTTATGACTAATCCTAAGAGAATGGAAATCTTTATGCACATCTAGTTTCTAGATTTAGACAATATGTTAAAAAAGTGAAGCGCCCCTTGAGACAAAAATTATGTGAAAACAAAATGTTGAAAAGCAGGATGGAAATGAGTGATTATACTTTAAGGCTTGCACATACACCTCAAAATAAACAGTTTATCAGTAATACGCACTAAACAAAAAGTTGAGAGCCAGTATTTCAGAATTTGCTACTACTAATAGATTTTATTGATAAGAATTTTTCCCTAATATTTTCCTTCCACCTGAGAAAGCTTAAAGCTAAACAGTTCTGAGATTTGAAAAGCTGCCATAATTTTTATCAAGAGGAAAGCATGCATTTCATGTTAAAAAGAACTGACTACAACAGTGATCTACCAAGGAAAAGGGAATCCCATCAGAGAATAATATTCAGAATAGCTATCTAACAGGAACAATATGGAAAATAAAATAACTACTTTTGAGATGGAATTTAATGAGTTCATCAGCAGTATTTTATAACCAAGTTGTCTGCCACTGCAGGCAACCACTTAGCAATTTTAAAGTGTTCCCCTTAGAATCTCTGTCCGTAAAAAATTTGTACATTTGCCATAAACTTGAAGCTGCGGAAATCAAAAGAGTAGAGGGTAAAGAAAAACAGAAGAGCGTTTAGTAATATGTTAGCAATACAGTATAATCTAAGTGCATAAACACAAGCATACACAAGTGAAGTAAAAACATGACCCCACAAAGTGTAGGGCAACAACACTACCTACTCAAAAATTAACTACAGTGATCTTCAGATTGCAAAAATTATTATGCATCTGGGATTTAAGGAGAGATGGCATTAAGTCCACCAGTAGTACCCCTCTCCATTCAAAGCACTCCTCCATCTGGCAAGTCACAACATAGTATGTTACAGATACATGGAAACTAAATTCCACAAATGAAAGAGCTTAAGAAGACTCAGTGAGTCATCAGTTCAATGTATGAAGAAAATAAAAGAAAAATCAACATGTTCAAAAGCTAGTTCTACCACAAAACAAGTCTCATAAATATTTTAAAACATCAAAGTTTCTCAGTATCCATCACACAATAGATTAAATAGCTTGGTCAGAAGGTTGATACCAGTCACCACTTAAAAAAAAGATATGGGTACTTCAATTTATATTTTTGCAAAACAGATACTCATTCAGCAGAAACTATGAAGAGATGTTCACACCAGATGTTTTGCTAATTTTCTCTATGAATGAGAACCATTCATTTTATTGACATAATTTCTGATTAATTTTATCACATCCCATTTCATTTGGTTCTGTAGACAATCATAGAAAAGTAGAAAAGTGTTAGGCAGTCATTAGTATGAATGTGAGGTTTTTTCACAATTACGTCATGTGGTTGTTTCAAAGAGCAGCTGACTGGACTTAATAACCCAGCAGATGCTGTCCAGGCCAGCATGGCAGCTACAGCCATTCTCAGAGCACAACCCCATTTGGTCACTTCCTTTCTCACAAAGATAATACCTCTGTGAAGACTAAACAGAAATGTCATTAAATACTTAAATCAATATATCTTATAATTCTAATTTGAAAGTATCTCCTAGTATGGAACCAAACAATTTTCTTTTGTCAACTGACCATATTGCAACAATTTTATAAGGGCCAAGAGTGTAGTCTTTTATTTTATGATTGCCACTAGCATTATCAGAATAATCTTCTGAAAGCATGGCTAAGGAAATAGCAATATTCTTTTTCATCATTAGAAATGCAGCTTGGATGAGCAAACCTGCTCTGCACAAGGGAGTGTGGTGGTGACACTGAGCTAATTTGGGGAGAAGATTCCTAGCATAAGGTTGAACAAGAAACTTATATAACAGGCAAAACTAATGGCTCAAGTGCTACAAACACAGCTTCCAAACTTACACTCCACCTTCTCAGGGTACAGATTTCACTGTGTGGATCGTTATCCTCTACCCAGGTCTGTCTTAGGGAACTTCACATCATTATTTCTTTGTCCGGTACAAATCTGTCCCGAAGATCCCATGCCACAGTATTTTCACCTGTGTGGACTATCAACTTCCTTCTCAAATGAAAATGTGTTAACTGGGGAGAATATTTATGGTCAATACTGAGACAACTGCTACTACTTACACGAAGAAGCGGAGTTACAAATGTAATTAATTGTTAACTTCCATGCATATTAAATTTCACAAGTACCTGCACCACCCATAATCAGAACAGCTCTCCAAGGAAATACTCTTTTACAGTACAGCTTGGAAGGACCACATACTGAGAAGTCAAATTTGGACTTTCTAAGTAAGTCCCTCACTTAGAAATCACGTTCCATGGCTACTAATGCATAAAGGGACATTTCTGTTTTGCTTATTAAAGTCAGAACAGTGGCTCTGACTGAAAATCATTCTGCAGAGAACTTATAACCCTGTTCAGGAGAGGCTGTGGCAGAAAGCAAATAGAAAATTTTCACTGCTTATACACAGATAGATAGATAACGCAACAGCTGTGATTTCAGTGTGCTGTCATATCCTTACCTCATGCAAAACATATACCATGTCCCATAAACAAGCAGCAAAAGTGTAACACAGCTCAAAAATAATTACATACATTGCTTACTTGAAGGAAGATTCATAATTACTAATTAGTCCAGGAATCACTTAAGCAGAGTGGTCTGACAATGTGGCAAGCAATGCCCTAACCATCAAGAAATAATCAGCACTAGAACACAACAATCCCACAACAGGATGCACACTGAAATAACCAAACTTGTAAACTAATATATATTTTCTGACAAGGAATACAAAACACTATTGCAATCCATACAGAGTAAGTGCAAAACCAGTTCCTATATTATACTTCTGAGTATCTTTGACTGACATTTAGTATTAATTTCATTTGACAGAAGATTTGCTATATTGGGAGCTATCTCACTTTTTAAAGTTTACTTCATACAACTTCTTTTTTTTGTAGGAGAGAGCAGTTGCAATTTCCAACACAGCACATCTTTACAAGGTCCAAAAAAGACCCCTTTGAGATGCTAAAAATCCCCGGTCAGATGTTCCTTTACAGTGTTTGCCCCTTCTCCCCTCTCACTACCATTACAACATGCTGCCTCCTTCCAGTAACTTTCCCATAAATAATGTTAGTATCCCTGGTGACAAGTACTACTCGAAGACCAAGTGATTGAGAAGGTTTTGCAAGCACTTGCAGCTACCCAGCTCTTAGTCATCTCTTACAGACACCAGAAGTGAAAAAATGATATGTTACTCCAGGAAAAGCTGCAGTTCAATTTAAAGAACTCAAGCAGGTAAGCAGTGAAGAAAACTTGGCCACCTAAGTCACAGCCAAGGCAAAATGAGCTATTGAGCAGAATTATTAACTTAGTAAGAAGGGTTGGAATTCTTGCTTTGAGATATAACTTTGCTATTTTAATTGTAGAAAAAGTAACAAAAAACTAAAAGTAGAAATTAAATGCCAATGAAATTCAGTTTCAGTCTAAAAACAGTATTTTATTCCATTTCCAAATGTCCATGCCTAAAAAAATTAATTGATATATCACTACTCCTAAAAATGAACCTACTTAGAGAAGCTCATCTCTGTGTTCATTATCACCCCATCTGTCTTTTACTCTGTTCATCTCTAAAACCTAAGCAATAAATGAAAAGGTCAAATTGACAATGTAAAGCCAGAGAATACAGGCTTCCTTCTAATGATATCCCAGTTCTTCCTGTTTTGGTCTTTGCAGTGCTGGGAGAAGTGAGAGGTTAAAATATTATGATTTGCTATAGAAATATCATAGGTAATGGTGATGTAACACATTGGCTGGATTAGAAAAGAACATTTTAAGCCCTAAGAGGCAAGAGTCCCAAAGCCAAACATTTAAATATGGTCAGGTTATAACATCTACCTTCTGTGAGCCCATGTTTGAAATACACAACCTCTTTTGGTAGAAGGACTTCCACAGGAAAGGAGAACAGCCACAAAGCACAGTTATAAACCTCATCATGTCCTCAAACTAGGTCAGCCTTTTGCTTCTTAGAATAACAAGAAGGAAATAGTAAGAAGCCTTGCACTACAAAGGCTGAGAAGAGAAAAAAAAAAAAGAAACAGTAGCAATAAAATACTAGAAAGCAAAGAAACAAGATTTTTCAACACGGCTAAATAGCTTGCCAAAACACTTATTCACCATAATAGTGTAATCAAAGCAACAGATGGCTAAGAGCTAATGGGACAGAAAGGCATCAGGAACTGTTGTAAAGAATTATCTCATGAACATCAAGCAATGTTCCAAAGTTTACCAAGCCTTAGGCTATCAACGTGACAGCAATTTCAAAGAAAGTATCTGGCACCTCTGAGGACAGATCAGCTACATTGACTAGCCCATAACAATTACAAATTTTATGCTACTATGCTCTATTTGAATGTAGGAAGAGTATGAAGTCTATAAAGAGTAGAAATGATACAAAATTTTAAAAACTAGTCAGGCAACATGGAAATGGGGGCTTCTGAGCCAAATCAAGCTTCTTAAAACGCTTCTCTCACCTTACACAACTTGCCCAGTCTCTAAAGCCCTTACTGATAACAAACCAGGTCACATCTGAAGATGTGGCTTCTCTATTAAAAACACAGCTGTCCCTTTCTGATGAGGTTTAGAGAGCAGAAGACAAGATTGCAGCACCTCTCCTGTCCTTGTGCAACCCCAACTTGCACCTGCTGATTCAAGTCCCATTACTGAAGAACAGAAGTATAAGGACACAGAATCTCATTACTAATTTTGATATTTGGACAGCAGCTTGTGACCAGATGTTTTCTTCCACCTCACAATATCATTATGTACGTGCTCACTCTATTAGATGGTTCAACAAAGCCATTACAAAACTGAAATGTCAAGTTTCACTTTTAACTCAGTCTTAACAATCAACATTAGGAATTAGCTACTGAAGGGTTATAACATGTTTTTCTCTCTTTACACAAAAAAAAAAAATCTATCTCAGAAAAAATATCCTTTAAATTGTATGCTCTGAATGATTTAAATATCTACCAAAAGCCATCTGGGTTTTCTTATTCTCCTGCTAGTCTTTGCAACAAGATAACAATTACCTATGCAAGTGACAACATCTCATTTCTGGAATCTGTGCATATATTGTCAACAGCCCCCAAGTGCCCTCAAGTATTTAAAAGAACTGAACTTTAAGAAACTATTTTATTTTAAATTCTTTTTAGCTAATACTTTTTGTACTCAACTACAGACAGACCTCCATCACGGTCAGATTTGCTGTCGGATAGGATTTTAAATCCTAATACAAAGTTCAAATTCATTGTACCACACACCTACAGGAAAGTCTGCAGATAATTTGGTGAAGAACTGTAGGCTGCCAGGACTGCTGGAGATGCCCTGATCCACCTGCTTGCTCAAAGGAAGGTTTACCACAGCAGGCTGCTCAGGAATGAGCCAGAAGACCCTCTTTCTGCTCCACTTTCCCTTCCTAGCTCTTACAGCTCCTGGAGAATGCAACAATAGATTTGTGCAGTCATTTTCATCAAGTTTTGCTGAGGCCAGCTTGAAAGAGAGCAAGTCCATGTATACACCCAAACATGTCTTCAGTGCTGGCAGTGCTACCCACACCCTGACAGCAGTCTAAGTCTTCCAAGTCCTCTTGTAAATTTGTCCACTGGGAGAAGCAGGACAAAACTGTCCTCTTTTTGCTACACATTCTACATTTATAGAAATAGATTTTACATTTCTAGGCTTTTTTTTTTTTTTAAAAAGGTCAGTCCCTTTAAAATCAAATGGGCAAAGCTACATCATACAAAAACTTTACTATGAAGGAAAAAAATCCGAAGTCCTTTGCAGAAAAAGAAATAGCGTGCCTAGCTTTTCCTGCAACTAACACAGACACTGGGATCCAGTTCAGCCACTGAAAAAAGGCAGTCCCCACCCCTCACTTCAGCTGTCAGACAGCAATTCTGAAACCTTCACAAATGGGAACTTACTGGGGGTGATGCCTGCAGAAGGACAGAAGGGAAGTGAAAGAGAAGAATAAGCAGCTGAGTGCCCCTCTTCTTCCACACAGTCGACATTATTCATCACCCAAGAACTGCAATATTTTGATCCAAGATTTCTCCTTTCTAATGCCACATACTGTTCAGTTCCCTATATCATTTCAAGCTTATCCAAAATTTTAAATCTTTTTGTTACCATAAATGTAACAATGTACGATAATGCAGAATTTCATGTGGCACTGAGTAGCAGATCAAGAACACGATGAAGCCTTGATTTTTTCTGAGAGGATTAAGACAGAGCAGATTTTTAACCTGAGAAAGAGGCAAAATGAATTATATTATCTTATTTAGATGAGTATCATGGCTAGTCGATCATATTTTTCACTCTGCTCTATGCAGATGTGGCTTATTAATGCTTAATATGTTCTTCTTGGATCACCTAATTGCATTATGGCAGAACCTGTTAACAATCAACAGTCAACAGTACAAACCACAAATAGAATTACAGTCTGGGAGAGGCGTTTAACAATAACATACTATCTTATCTGGAGAGAAAGAACCGCAGTGTAGCTTGAGTTTTGAAGAGACACAGACACACAAAGTAAAAATTTAAAAGGCTGGGATGTGTGATACAGAGATCTAGCCAAAGCCCATGTCAGTCTCTGCTCACTTGCATCCCTGGAATTTAGCAGAATTTCATATATGCTGTTCACCTTTCAATATCTAAAGCAAATCAGAAATATTGTAATTAATTTGGTACAAAACCCTTAAATAGACTAGGACTTTGGAAGACAACTTTATTTAACCTCATTCTATAAAGATTAGACCCATGTGATTAAAACATTGCAATGTCTGATAAAGAAAAACCTTCATGGTTCCCATTCCAGTCTTACCTCAGTTGTTTTCAACAAGATCTAATCTCAGCCTACCTTTCTGCATCTGTAGCAATGCAAACACCACTTCCTTATTTCACTGCTCTACCTTATCCATCCCCCAGTCCATCCTCCAGCCCTTCTGCAGTCCTGTTCTCAGAACAGCTCTTTCCATTCATATCTTTCTCTTTGGAGTTCCTTTCAAGACCTAAGCTTAGTTTCCAGTTTCCGTAGTGGCACAGTGTTCCCAGTCTCCTTCATTCTACCCCTACAGTATATTTTATTTACAAAGCCTTTCACAGCTGAGCTGTTCATAGCAGTGACCCAGGCCCCTCTGCATATAAATAGATGAATCAATCATCATATTTGCATTAATTACCTTAAAAGTACTAGAATCAGATAAATTCTTGCCCTTGTAGGTATTATCTAGTCTTAGCACAGTTTCAGTTTCTCATTGTGGTCAGAGTTGTCCAAGACATAATGGTTGACAGTTTTCCAGTCCAGAGAAAACACCTAAGCAGATGGACAACCAGAACACAGAAACAGACTATGCAACAGCCTCTAATTTAAAATAATTTCTGTCTGCAAAGAAAGCTGAACTCGATATTATCAAACATTCCTGTGTTTTCATGACAGATATTCTGTGAGGAGTAATTTTTTAGTGATCACAAATGACATTTACTAATTGGTATGAAACCAAACTAAGTGTTTCATATTTCAAAATAACTAGTCTCAACGGGGAGATCTAAAACATTTTTAATAGCTTTCTAAGGTATTCTGACTTTCTTTTTCCCCACTCACACACACACTTCATAGCTAGTAATCCCTTAGAATTAATTAATACCTAAAATTTTTGGAACAGTAATGCCATCTGATTTCTTCAAAAAGCATTATCTAACTCTAAGTCAATATGTATTTAAAACATCATCTACAATGGAAGATTAAGTTTAGTTGACAATTGGTCAAATTAATTGATATGAATCTCCGAAGAAAAGGACCAGAAGTGAATTTAAAAATTATCCAGCTGATCCTCATATAAAATTGTCACTAAACAGAATACAAAGATTTTGGCAAACAGTTAAGTGGTGATTCATAGCAGAGTGAAGGGATATAAAACATTAACGACTTCTCAATTTTCACCTATTACTTTTACCATAAAAGACAGTTATATAAAAATATTGTTTAGACCAGATGCACTTTCAGGAATACCCATTTATAGAAACCATTTATAAACCACTTTCTTGCACTATCATAAAAACAGAAGCAGAAGTTATGAGATTAGCAGGGCCACACAATAGTAAATCCTTACAAATAAACACTGGAAAGTGAAGGCTATTTGTTGTGCTGCACTGAAACATGCAATAAAGTACTTGCAAATACTCCATTATCCAGTCACAGATTTTTGGTCTAATTCTGCATTTATGAGTCACAAACACCTACACAGAAGAAAAAAGAAAAAAAAGAGAAAAAACCCAGACACATAATCTGTCAATCCACTTTGATTAACCATTTAGAAAGGCTGGGAGCAGTGAAGAGTTTTACTTTTACAAAAATACCATGTCACAGTTGGACATCAATTGCATTAGGCTTCCTAAATTACCTCTATATAGGGCAAGTGCACAATGGCAAAGTGATACAAAGCTTTCTACATCACAGAGCAGACAAAATCTGCACAATCCCATAATCTGTTTCTAATTCAGTATACATCTTTTAATAAATGTGCACAGCCTCATCAAAATCTGAAAGATCAGGATCTCACAGGACAAAAGAGACTACCACCATGTCTATTATTGTCAAGGCTTCATAACTCCACCGTAAGAAGTTTAAGACAAAATGTGAAAATAAAACCTTTGTCAATTTAAAAAAAAACCCCAAACTTGTTTTTCTAAAATTACACACTATGAAAGATTAATTTACTAGTTCAGAGTGACTTCTCCACCAAAAAATCTTTTTCTCCCTTTATAATCCTTTAAGAACAGCAGTATTTTTAAAATTAAAAAAAAAAAAAACCAGAAGATAAGTCTTCTTTATGTATTCTCTGTTTATTAGATATTGCTTTCCAACACTTCTAGCAGCAACAAACATGACCACCAAACATTATAAAATATGACCAGGAACTTCAGTGACCACAGAAAGACAAAATACTTCTGCATTTCAACTCACATTTTTGGAACATCCCCAGGAAGTGCCATATTTAAATGATTAATCACTGGCATTCCAAATATTTATTTTAACACAGAAACATTAATCTTCATGTAGATATATAGATGTGTGTACACTATTATGCATCAGCATAGTGCTGAAACAGACCAAAGTGAATCTATCAGTCCTAACATTACCAGCAGTACCGGATTTGTGTCATTTTTTATCTTCTGCATGCTATAGTAACAACAACAAAACTTATTTGGTGGTGTGTTCTTTAGCAAGGGCACAGAGAATAAATACCAAGTGACTTGGGATCTAATCCATTCACATCATGCTTTGATTTTCCATCTGAAAAATATGCACCAACATCCACAACTGAAAAGTATGCTAAAGATATGTTTATTTAGTTATTGCTCTCTGCAACACCTTCTTTTGAGCTTTGTGAATAATTCATCTGCCTATGTCTTGTAAAAAAAAAAAACACAAAAACAAACAAAAACATCTGGAAACACAAGCTAGATTTTGTAGCAAACATATCTCACCAACCATAAAGGACAATATTGCTATCACAGCATTATAACACATTACATAACTGAGAAATTTTAGGTCCCAGATAAGAAGTTCATTGCAGAAGATCTAATTGCAAGTCTGAGCCCAAAAATGCATTTTCCCCAAGTGAAAAGCAAGAATATATATTTTCCCCTCAACACTGCTCTATTCACTTCCTTCCTCTTCAACTCTGGCTGCAGAGGAGACACTAGAGTCTGGCAAATACACGAACTTCTTGAGCAGCTAGATTCACTTCCATTTGAAACTGTTGTCGTGACAGGTTTCCATAGTACCTTCTTGCAGCAATCACTGCTTCTGCCTTCTATATTTCTATTTTAAAAATAACTTTGAGTAGCAAAAGGAGATTTAAAAAAAAAAAAAATGTATGGACTGGGGAGAATGCCTAACTAAACTGCCTCTGCAGCACAGCCAGAGCAGCAGTAGAAAGGAAATTATATACTAAAAGATGCTGTTTGCTGTCTCTTCTCCCTTTGCAGGTTTAAGTCACCAGAGTATGGGAAAGCTTATTTTTAACATCAGTTTCAACCATGTGAATTTCTGGGTAAGAAGTAATAGCAGCACAGTTAAGGAACAGTCTGTGAAATAGCAGTTCTTGCAATGACTTGAGCCTGGTTTTAAGTTATAGGGAGGAAAAAAAATCTATTTACTAGAGTTCAGACTCAGCCGTGATTTTCAGCAAGTCACTGAGGCCAAATTCACAAAATGAGCCAAGAGCAGAACTTCCCAAATGCACTGTCCACACTGGACTATAATTATTCTTCCCTTTGCCCCACAAATATCACATCCCTTGGGTCTACACCATCTTTATTATGTAGATCCAACCCCTAAGCACAAACAAATTGTCTTGTCTGCACAAGTAAATAATAAGCATGTAAAAGACCACCCAGTGCCATGCCTTAGTCCTGAGCCCTTTGGCAGCCCCAGTGGTGAGTGAGCAGCCCAGCCCTGCCTGCTGCTCAAGGACAGGTCACTGTCCCCCAAATGAGACACAAGGCAAAGCCCTTCAGGCTAAGGATGACCCCGGCCTTGTTCCAACTTCTGCAGTGTTTTAACACTTCTGCTCCAGCACCTTCATTGTTTTCATCACTTGTGCAGTAAAAGAAGCAGTCATCCATGCCTAGAAGGAAGCCCCAGGTACTTATGCTCAGGAAAGGTAGTGGCTGCTGAATCCCAGCAAAACCAGCCCTAGAAGACCTGTAAATGTGTGCTGAGGCTCAGTTTAGATACCCTGACTGCAAATCAGTGTATCAAATCTCTGCTGCAAATCTCAAACCTTCAATGCTTAATTCACCAAGTGCTTAATTCAGCTCACTTAGCTCACCCAGAAGACTGAAGGGGTTTTGTGGACCCCACTCCTGTACCTCACACCACACTCCCACCACCACAACCCATACTGTGCATGGCAAGACCCTGGGGTCTGCCACATTACCAATCTGTGACCTCTCACTCTCCCAGCTTCTGTTCTTCACCTGCAAAACACTGATGTTGGCACTTCACCTCTGTCACAAAGCTGCTGAAGGGGTAACAGCAACAGCAAGGAATTCTGGTAACACAGATTATGGAGTCATCTAAAGTTGAGAGACAGACCAAATTCAGGTAAACTTTTACTGAAAATGCTAGTCCCTCAGCTCAAAACATAAAATACAGAATATCAGAGAACAAAACAATGTGTAGCAAATATGAAACTTGCCACAGGGAATTTCTGGAAGATGCCTAGAAGTTTCTCAACCTTGGAAGCTGGTTTCCTTCTACAGGAAACCTGGGCAACATATATAACAGAAGAGACGCTTATTGATTTATCATTAATACCAAGAATTAATCTGATTAAATGTTGCAATTTAGTACTTTCTCTGAATTAACTGGCCTATTAAAAACATGCAGATATTTGTAACAGCTTGCAAAAAACTTAAACAAAATATGACATCTGAGCATGTCAGCTAAAAACTGTATTTTCTCAGCTATGTACCAGTAAATAAAGCCCCATGGACTGACAAGAAGTAAACACACTAAATCATATATAGAACTGTGCACAAGGTATCTGTAGACACTAGGTAAGTTGCATGTGATGTTAGATACTCCCTTTTTTGAGAAAATTAAATTATTATTTTAGCTTTTATGTTATACATACATAATTTAGTACCTCTAGTTACCAAGCTAAATATAAAGAAGCTGTCTTCATTCTCTGGTCAAACAGACATCCTAAATAAAAAAATGCCATTTAAATCATAGACTGTTGCCAAAATGTCTAATGACTGAAATTCACTAATTTTGTTTTTGTTTTAATTGACATTCTGAGGAATTCCCAGAAACAGTTCTTCAGTATGCAGTACTGTTCTTTATCTGTACTCAGAGAGGTTCATACTAGGATCACCAGTATGTCGTACACATTTTTAATAACGCTGTCACACGCTAAACAAGTTAAAATGAAAACCACACCATTTCAGTTTGAGTATAATGACACTATCTCCAGTGGAGAAAAGGTACAGCTGATAGAAGGGAGAGATGTGGGGGACAGACAACTGAAGGAAATTGTCTACTGTCCCTTTCAGTTTATTAATACAGTATTATGCCATGTTACTGCAAGTGCTAAGTTCTGCAGTGCACTGAGTTTTTTATGTATAAATTTGCATTGTACCTTACTGTTTTAAGTTCTGCAGCTCCACTTAATCTACACAAGTACTGTGTCCATCTTCACTCACCTTCAGTACAACTCACTTTCAAGAAACAATATAAAAAGAAACTCAAAACCTATAAGGATACATGCGTTAACTACTGGACACAAATATTATCTATCCATAACGTGCATTTAAATTCCTAAGATGTGAGCCATACTCTACCATTTCTTTACATGACTATTATCTCTACATCTGCACACCAGCTTTTCAATGCAATCTTATATTAAGCAATTGAGTGGGTGCAGTGAGTACAGCACAAATATTTTGAGAGAAATTCCTGACTGGATCCTTTCAAATTATTTGCAGTATCTTAGAAGAACATTACCCCTCAAAAGGCCAACACAGTTCCTTTGATTATTTCTGACATTGTGTAGAGAGCATTTCTGAGACATACAGAGAGCCCCAGCAAACCACAAACATATGCACTCCATTTCAACTTCATGCTCTAATTTAAAAGACTTAGTAAACACCAACAGATAGTTTAAGCACACACATCTACACGTATTTCTGAAGATGAAGTATTATTGAAACATACACTTTTACTTGGGACAATATACTATTCAGACTTGGATCTTGACAGCAGTCATCATTGGAGCATCCTTTTCTCAGACATCATTCTTTGCTTCCGAGAGCATGAATTCCTTCTTGCTCTATTTAATAAATATAATACCCATTTCACCTGTCCAACAAGCAATTACTTCACTTTTTGTGCTTTCCTAATTTGAAACCTGATACTTTTTTTTCTTCAGCAATTTCTAAATTATTTTATTATTTATTAGTTATTTTTAAAGCTTCTTTGTTTTCTCTTTAACACAAATGTTATTAGTTTTTCTTAGGGTTTGCTTATCACAACCAGCCACTGATGTCCTTGCAGGTAAGAGGGCTCCAGGTAAGAGTTATCTAAAACCATAATCATTCAGATTTTCAGCATTCTGGCAAATCACAAAGATTCCTTCTTTTTTTTGTCACTTGCAAAGCATGCTGCTGGTCTATATACATGAGAGAACAAACTGCTGGTATTGAATGCCCTTCAACCCTATCAAGTAGTGTGCCAATGGATTTACAAACTTATCAGTGTGTGAAATACAGTATTGAATTATCAACAAGGTGATTCACTTTGTTTACAGCAGAAAATATTTTCCATTAGTGAAATTTCAAATCCATTAAAAATGTGAGTGTCTTGTCAACTGTACATCATAAAGCAAACGTAGGGATGCCCAACCCTTCTGGCTGGGGAGGCCACTTGCCTTTGTGCAGGTGCAAAGAAGGGCCTGAGGCCACACTCCCTACCCTATGAAAAGACTACAGTAAACACACACAAGAGGTGGTGTGTGTGTCAGAGATGTGACACTTGCTGGGGAGTTGGCCCTCAGCTGAGCTCTTATGAGAGCACCCACTGCAATCAGGGTGCTGCATGATCAGCTCTGCTCTCAGTTCCAGGACACCATGTCTAAATTTACCACACAGATTGACAAGATCTTCCAAAGAAGTTCAAGTTTACTTTCCTTCTATAAAACAGCAGTTATCTACAGATGAAAACACAAAACACCTAGCAGAAATTTACCCGAACTGTTATTCATAAGTCCAGTTTTCATTGCTCCTCACTTGACTACCTTTCAGGTTAGTCCACATCCTTCCTGATGTGTTGACTTCACTACTAGAATCCCCAGGGCTAAGTAGAGTATAAAGGTTTCTCTGCTGAGTAGAGCTAAGAAATTACTCCAGCTATACTTTTGTTTACACCTTGCAGAACAGTATTTTTCTCCTTTGTATCTACTTGACATAGCTGACATTCAGCTTGTAATCCACTATAACTTCAAAATATCCTTCTGCAGGTCTCCTACCCACACAGCTGTTTCTGCTATATAGCCATGCTTTTCTTCCCTTATTCCTTTTCTTCTTCCCTGTTCCTTTTTAACAGCATCCTATTTTTTCAAATCAATTTCACAAGATCATTTTAATTCTGTCCTTACAAGACCTCTTAATCCTTCTTAGACAAGTGTAGCCTGCAAATTTAATAAGTATATTCTGTATTCCATCATCCAGACCATTAATGCAAGCACTGAATACTGCTAGCCCTGGGGCAAATCCCTGCAGAACTTCACTGGATACAATTCTTCCATATTGGAAGAGAATCAACAATGTGTATAGTTTTCCAAACTGTTCTGCATTGATCTTGTAACAGTTTAAGATTATCCTTACTGTTATTAAGTCTAGATTATCTTTCCTCAGTTTGAATTTGCAAATGCCTCAGGTAAAGAACTCAGGTAAAGAACAGACAAAATATCAGACCCCACCTTTCACACCTCCATCCTGTAAACCAAACAGCCTTTAACAGAAGGAAACGAAGCTGGTCTGACAGAACTCACTCTTGGGAAACCTGTGCTGGTCATGAGGCTCACTCAGCACATGTGTGGTTATCAGGAAGGGCTGGGACACCAAGGAAGTGTGGGAATGGGGCTATGTTCATACCCACAACAGTTTTAAGGAATGCACAGGAATGTATCAGGGAAGGCACTCACCACAGGCAGCACAGCCCTTGGCACACAGGGAGCTCTCAGAGGCACACACCAGCCTGGGCCACTGTCCCAGGGGCCACATGTGCCTCACAGACAGAGGGTTGATTGCCACTACAGCACATCATCCTAAACCGAGATATCAGCTGCTTAAAATGCAACCCAGAGAACTATGTTGAGGTGGAATACTCTGTGGAAGGAGAACATTCTCTTTTGAACACTGCATGCAATTACCAGAAAAGTATTTCCCTTTTCCAGGAGAGAGTAAGTTACATATACTCTTTCAGCATCCAATTCCCTCTTTGAAATCCAAACTAGACAGCCTCTAAAATTTGCCTTTTAAGGATTAAAGGTGGTAGCTGAGAAATTCTAGAAACAATGGTTAAATCTTTAACTGTCAGTCACTACAAGTCTTCTTCCAGTATTACATATTCCTGTGACACATTAGCATTTTTAAATAGTATCTAATGTGTTTTAACAGTGATGTTAGAAAGAAAGCTTTAATTCAATCAATACATTTGGAAGCCAAAAGATCTGTTAACTCAGAAAGACATTTGCTTTCAGAACTATAAAATATGAGCAACATGACTGGGAATGCCAAGAGAAATATTTGAAAGATTATTTTACCCTTCAAGATGTGTTCCAAAATTACAGGTGCTGTACTTACTCTCAATTAGCCTATCTTCTAATTGCTGACACTGCCCAGTAATGTGACAGCTTAGTGATGAAGGAACACTTCAATACTTGTTTCATTAGTATTTTTAGTTTTGGACTTCTGTTCCATCATCTAATATTGTGTATTGCTGCTAATCATTGTAATAACGCCCAGTTTTCAGTTTTTCATCACTGATTTCTTTAACTGATCTTGATTATTCTAAGGAAGATTATTTGCACAGAGAAAATGTAAAAGAATTCAAGAATGCCCACAGTAATAAATGAAAATTGGACAATTAATCTCCTGTAGGAAGCAGCTGAGCTCTTGTTTTCAGAGTGATAGCCTGGTCAGAAAATCAGCTGCTGCTGCTGTGAAACCAGCACTTCCACCAGCTGACAATACTTAAAATCCTGCCATTGCATGTCTGTACAGTACCTGTACACAGTATTGTCCCACATGCATCTACACTTTGTTACATTGACTATAATAGGGAAAAATTGCTTTGATATCTGTTGAAACATTAGCACTGCGTTTTTCAGGAGTACCTTTTCTCCCTTAAAAAAAACCCAATCACCTAACAGATACGTTCATGGATAAGTTAGCTAATAATTTTGGGTATTTTTAATTCTTTAAATCAATTTGCATCTCCTCTACAAAAATGTTCATCAGCTCTTAAAGATTATACAATCTTACTTACGTAAGAGATTATATGTACGTACTCATACTGATTCTTGAGTCATATATACCACACTCCCCTTTCACTTTAACATCTACAGTAACTCACAATTCAGAGTCTTTCTTAAGCAAAACTGTTTGATGGCCACCTGTGTTTTTATTAATAAAAATGGAGACAATCTTAAACTAAAGGAGGAATGGTGTTAGTCATATGATTTCATTTCAAAACTGGAGCAGGTGAAGACTACAGATCCCTTCACGTCAGCAGTAAGGTGTGCCAGAATTTACAACTTCCAGTTAAATAATGTTAGTAATTCCTCACAATGCCCTGGATATTATATAAGGGTCTGAAGAGTTTTTGCTCTTCACTAGTCTTTTAAGAAATTTTTGTGCAAGCATTTTTTAAATAAAGCTACACAGCATTTAAAAATGCAACAAAACCAAAATATCCTGTCAAACGAGGCATTTAGATGTCCTTAAATTCAACAGAATTGTCTTCCACACTAGTTCCTATCAAACTCAATTACAGCTGATGTCAAGAAACTTGGTCCTCTGGCAAAATGCAAAAATAAAAACCATACGTTTCCAAAAGTTTAGGGAGAGTTGTCCCTTCTTCTCTACACAGCAAGTGCCTGAAACACTTTGTCTTCCCAAGGTGTTTAAAGCATTGTATCTGTGCCTTTGATATCTTATCTCAGATTCAGATGAATCAGAAATAAGCTAAAAATATTGGTTATCATGGACAAAAAACATAATACCGTCTTTCATGTTTTAGCATTTCAGAGTAAGAGCCTGAAATAGTATTCCACCCACACTCAAAAAATTGAAGATATGCAAAAACTCCCATGTGCAACTTTATTATCTATTATTGAGATGGGAAAATGACAACATTGGCAGAATTTTGCCATTTTTGGTAATAAAGTAGGAAAGCAAATGAATTGGCTTCAGTCCTGAATCTTCTAGTGAACAGCTGGGAAGGAGGAAGCAAACAGCAGCATCCTAAAAGCCCAACTGAAAGAGATGAGCCACGGATTGAGAAAAGGTAAAAAGAATGCCTTACTCTCTCTTTGGCCTGATAGAAAAAGGGCAAAACAAAGAAAAAATAATTGTAATTTATGTAGCAATTGTGATGACACGTTGATGCTTGTTACAAGGCTGGATTAACACAAATAACATAAATACTTACCACAAAATTAAACACAAGCTATGTGCTTTATTCCTTGGAAATAAAGATTGGCCTTTTTTCCACCAAAAAGCTTTCTAGAGCTATTCACTATAACCATAGATTATATTTAACTCTACCTTCAGCTATTTTTACCTTCCTTGTCTTCTCTCTCCTCTAGTTTATTTTTACTAATACTCAACCAATAGGTACAAAACAACTTATAATTATTCCAGTGAAAATTAAAGGTAAGTGAAAATTCATGATTACTTTCTAATTATAGAGTCTTCATTACTTACCAACATTTCTTCAACAGGGACTGAATTTCAATACTATGAAATACTTCTGAAGGCCATGTAAAAAACATGCTTCCTGAGAAAGTCTACAGCAGTAGTGAATAACAGGTGGGAAAGTCCAAAATGTGAGAAAGTGTACTATGGTTTTAGTGGATTTTTTTAGCCTTCATGTATGTGTATATCTGAAACTATGTATTTCACAAATCTTCCCTTGCAGATTTTGAGAAAATAGGCATCCCTGCTTTGCTTTCCACATCCTCATACCACGGGCAGGTCTGTGGTAGAGCAATAGTTAAATCAGTTCTCAAACTCTTCCTGCAGCAAATCAGAAGTAATATTCTTCTCCAATGCACAACTGGTGGGTTTTTTGGCCAGGAAGAAACTATTTCAAAGGTGGCCTAAATGTACTTCTCCAAAGTTAGATCTAGCCAAATAATAAGCAAACAGCAGCCAGAGTATTTTAAAGTTATGTCAAAGTGTTATGTTTTGGCAGATTTCTAGAGAGAAAGGTTTACACAAAAATCATCAGTAATTGAATCAACTTTAAACAGCTGTTAACACAGCATGGTTAAGCACAGCCCACTAAAAGGTTTGCTACTGAGTACTGCTTTTGCACAGTTAGTTCTTTGGGGGTGGAAATATGTGGTATATTCATAAACTTCGAACAATTACAAGAAACAATAACGCACCAGTTGGCCTAGTATCAGAGCACTGAGACAAATTCTGTATATTTAGAGCACAAGTGGTTTACTGAAAAGCAACTATCAACAACTATTTAACACCAAAACACAGCCAAAACATTCATACAACAAGCTGTGAAAGGGTCAAGATAGGGAAGACCACCCTAGAGCTCCACAGAACATACAGAATAAATGAACTGTGGAAAGGTGTCAGCCTTTGCCACTCCTCAGCAAGCTGTCTTGTAACATCTCGTTCTGTGCAGAAACACGGAGGTAGCTTTAAGCCAAAGAAACAACTACATACAGTTTAGCTTTTCAAGTTGTTAGATTAATGAGCAGATAAAGGTTTCTTAGTTACACAAACACTACACCCCTCTAACCTCTACCTTACCGAGGGCAGTAACACACTGTAATCATGCCATCATCTGCAATCTCCCACAGCTTCCCAACCAGCCCAGGTACACTTTCTGACCCTTTTGATAGATTCTAGATCAAGATTTTGATTTTAAAATGGGTATCTCTCCTACAGGTCTTCTATCTACTGACTAAGCCTCGAGAAAAATATTACCACATCATTCACACGCTCAGGACAGGCTCAGAAGCAGTGGTTTCCTGGCTGGAATAAAATTATATGTATTTGCTCCTAATGGGCAGTTGTCAAGAAGGCTTTAGATATTTTGCTCAGTCTTTGCCCATCAGACCCTTAATATCCTTATTGACACTGATACAAATATTAAAGCTCTAGAGGATCAGCTCTTTATCATCAATCTGAACAAAAATTCACTGATTATAGTAATTTAGACTTGTTTTCTTTTCTGAATTAGATCCTGGTTCATGAGCCCCTTCCCTGGAAAGTTATTTTAGCAAAATATACTAAATTGTTGGCATTTCTGTTCACCCCTGTGATTTAAAGTGGAGTGTCAGACAAAAAGAATTTTTTTTTAAAGCATTTATTTTGAAAAGACAAAGTACACAATCTGCAAAGCATTCAAAAATATACCACTCCCAAATGATAGACTTCAATGTCCTTTTTTAAATTTTTTTGCAAACTTAAGACATGCTATGGCAAGGGTTCCTGTGATCTGAATCCTCCACTTGCCTTATTGACTTGTGTTGTTTCTCTAGAGAGATGGTGAATCCTTGTTCACCCTCCTTGTTTGCTGACAAAGAACATAGCAGCATTTCAGAAATCATAGTTTCTTACTGATCATTTGAACTTTGCTTGTTGAATCATTACATCAGTGAAAATGCTTGTGTCTGTCTGCATACAAAATCTCGAGGGCAATAAAATCTTCTTTAACCTTCTAAGGGATCAAAGGATGAATTTATAATATAGGAATAAATCCTAAAATACATCAGTTTCTTCCCCAGGCCTAAGTGCTACACAGTCCTATGCATCCACTCCAAACTGGCAATAAGAATTGAAGGACTAACTCTAATCCTGATCTAGGGATGGTAAACTGTACTATATAAGGGATCATCTTTCACCTAGCAGAGATGATGATGATTGAACAAACCTTGTAATAAAGGATCTTGATTGGCTCCAGCTTCACTAAAGTACTGAATTTCATGAGTAGGCATTAAGATGACTCTCCAAGGAGATGTAATTTAAACATGGATTTACACCCTAAAACTTAGGATGCTTTTCATTAGAGAAAAGTAAACCCAGCCTTTTCAATGCTAAGCCTTGTTTCTAATATATGTTTTAAGGCTTAACATTGCATTTTAAAGGGCTCAAGAAGGTACAAAACCCATCTATGCCTCATGTAAAAAAAAATTGCATTGTTCAGAGTCAGATTAATTCCATTATATGGCTACAGACAAAAGATTACCTATTTGCCTACACTTCATTCTGTCAGATAACCTATCCCAACAAAAACAATCATCACACTGTATGTTTACCATACAAATTTTTGACTCTTGCAGGAATTTCTGACTTCAAAGCTCCAAATGGCTGGGGTCAAGCTAAATGAACCCAAGCTTAATCCTATACAAATTTTCTTATAATTCCTCAGAACACCTCTGAACCTTGTAGAATTGTCCTGACACCTAATATGATATCACTTTTACAAAAACTCTAGACCAGGAACTTTCTTGGGTGATAAATACTTGCCTGGGTCATTTGCAAGACAGAGGATCTAATTATGTTCAAGTGCTGTTAGCTTGCTTTTTCAAGCAAAAAAAAAGAGAGGCGAAAGATTTTGTAATAAAAGGGCATGACCTTTTCAGGGACTTGTATCAAAATAAACTCAAAGAGGCAGATCAAGTTTGAAAGGATTCCTAAAAGGGAAACATTTGGGCTAATAATAGCTATTTCCTGTGACAATGTCATTTGGATAAACATTGTGACATCACTTATGTCATATATAAGCACATTGCTGAGGTTAACTTGCAGCAGTCAGCAACCAAGGATGAATTTTATATACATCTGCACACATTTGTATCTTTTAATGCTTATTATTCATGTGAACAAATTTACCAAGAAAATAATGAATTTCAGAACTCAAATTTGAAAACTTAAGAGCTTTTATATTTGAGGCAACAATGAGAGTGACTTAAGAAAGAGAGTCTACTTGAAGAATATAACAGAATTACCCTGTTACTTAGTTAAACTGTAATCTCTGCACACTTAAACTACACACAAAAGTAGTTTTTCACTGACCTCTTGACAACATGTATGCCAGCCAAGACTTGACATTACGAATATACTAAAGCATAACAAAGAGTTTTAATTTTAACATAATGCCATTGTTAAAATATTGTTATCTTACATAATAAATTGTGTCAGAAGTTAGTAAAGCAGACCTTTATAAGCTCCTGATACAAATCTATTATTTTGCTCCAGCCTAATTAGCTGTTATATACAAATATGCCTTCACACTGTTGTAAAGGTCATCAATGCCTGTGAAACAGGTAATCAGCACTGAAATATTGTTGAAGATCTCCTTTGAAAAAAAGGTAAATTGCAGAATATACAAGAATACTTCCATGCAAACACCTTATCACAATAACACCACTTGGACTTTCTGGACTTTGCTATTTCCAAGAGACTAAACACATCCTAGCACGTCCTCTTTCCTAAATCCAGGCACATGCAGTCTAATCAGAAGTAAAGGAGCTGCTAGTGGTTAACAATTTTCCCTCTAACATTTATTACAAAAATAATGGTAATGAGCTTTTTGTTACTCTCTTTTTGCATTCTCTGGCATTACTGAGAAAGCAAAGCACATGAGTATCATGACTGAGTGTACTTTGGTTTTACAGCTAACACTAAAAAGATTAACCAAAGCTCCTCATGACGAGGAGTCTTGCTGTATTGTCAAGACTTTACAACACACCAGTGATTTTATGTTAACTTGTGTGTGAATTAATGCTGAAAACTAAAAGGAATGAAGTTTCATCTTTCTTTAGAGACACAGATGTCTGCACCTAGAGACCTCTTCAGAGATTTCTCAGATCTTAAATGTCCATAAATGACACACATTAAATTCTTAAAATTTACATTTTAAATGTGACTGTTTCACAGTTGTTCTATATTAGCACCTTCGTTAGTCTAAAGTTAATACTGAACAAAAAATTCTTCTTACTGTTGTGATTTTTGTGAGAAACATGCTGTAGAAATTGTTTACTACTCTGAAACCTCCTTGGACAAAAAGTGTGTGACCTGGTTAGAAAACTGCACAGTCTAAAGGACTCAATTTTCTCTTCTCTGTATCAGTCACTGTCTTATATGCTTACATCTATATTATTTGCACAACTTGTTTACCTTATATACTAAATAACCTCAGTATTTAAATATTTTTTCTTGTGACAGTGGGTTTATATTCCTAAAATTTCTTGTGTTCTTTTCTTAAATTCTTCTAAATCCTATTACTGAGACAGAATGAGCACAGTTTAGAGTATTGTGAATTTGGCCATATTCCGAATTTACATAATTACATTAATACTTTCTATATGGTTTTGTTTTTTTTTTTAAAGCAGACGTATTTTCTCCAGCATCTTGAGAGGAGAACAGAGGGGATGAGAGGTAACATGAAACTTTTAGATGCACACACTTTGACATCTAATTTAACAGCTGGTCAGAAACTGTCTTCATGTGTGACTATGTGATTTTTTTTAAAGGTTTCAGAGTAGATGATGTTAGTCCCATTTAATCATCTCATTTGGCTGTCAAGAGAATCAACTATAGTAGCCCACAAAAATGTCTCTTCCTGCCTTTTAAATGGATGCATACAGCTACATACAGAAGTAAAAATCTGGAATTATTAGAATAATAAGCTTTCATAAACATAAGGCTTTTCCTAAACACTTTATTACAGAAGAATTCTGCCAGATATTTACAGCTGATGTGTGACCCACCATAGAAAAGGTACTTTAGCTTCAGCATTGTCAAAAATGTACTTTTTAAAATCTGTCTAATTTACAGGAGCTGTATATACATAAGTGTTAATTCTGATTTTAAAATAACTATCAGCAGCGGGGGCTGAAGAAGGAGAAAAGGAGTTCACTGATTCATTGCAAATTATATTAAGGAGTACTATTGTTTTCCATGAATGATACAGGTTGTAAATGTTTTCATCATCCAAGCTGTAGTACTTTAAGAATACATCTACATTTTGCGATTGCAAGTTCATTAATTACAGTATGCTGCAGTAATTACATCCAGAAAATACCTTAATTATCAATCTATGTGAGAAAATTCCCAGAGATTTGAGTTGAAATGCAAACAATACACAAAGGAGTTTAAAGCTATAAAAAAGTCATTAGCACTGGAGGTATGTTGCACAGTCTGAAATTCTGAAATTAGTATCTCATACATTTCTGTTCTTCAAAACTGGACCATCAAACAGCACAGTAATATTTTAAGTCTTACTGCCACAAAGTAATAACTTGTTTACATTTGACTGCACAGCTAAATTACCTTCTGATATGCACAAGGAAATTTTAATATGGTGCTAAATAATAGCCAAGATGGCTTTGTCAGAAACAGCTCATGCCAAACCAAAGTAATTTATTTCTGTGACAGAGAAAACGTACCTTTGAATAGAAGATGTAACATGTTTTGATTTGAAGCAAGGCTGACACGATTTTAAGTGACTTTCCTAAGAAAGCTAAGCAGACAGGATTTAACAATGAACACAGAGAACAGGGTGGGATAACCCAGCAAATGACACTCCAGCACCTGTGTCTCTCATTGACTGTCCTAATTCTATAGTCAACATTCTCATGGACCTAAAGAAGGCAGAAGAGAGGACAGCAAACCATCATGGTATACAATTTATACAGGTGGACAGGTTTGGAATTCACAAAGCAAAGACACTGTAGTCTGGACAAACAGAAATGTCATATTAAGGCATATGGAATATGAATTCCACTCACAATAACCATGAGGTGTCTCTGGCTCCTACGTATTTAAAAAAACCCCAAATTCTTTCTTTAACTGAAAACATTAATGAAGTTCCTGTATCACAGGTGTGTAATTTTATCCCAGCACAGGGGAATACAAAAAGATTTTATCTCAAACTATGACAACATGTTTACATGAATTCTATGTCAAAGTCTCTACTTGTATGAGCAGCAGTTTTTATCTACAGAAGAGATGAGCTACTTGACATCAAAGAACAACTTGTGTCTAATGCACAAAATAAGGACAATAACTAGAATGTTAACTTTAATTTAGCCCAGCTTCTCCCCTATCCCAAGAAAGCCACAAACACAGAGGTAGAAATGAACACTCAAATTATGAGTAGTATTATTGGCTTTGCTAGACCTCCTCTAAATACTCACAGCCAAGGTAAAAACCTTCAGTATATATAAAAGATGCAAAGGGATTGTTGACAGAGATCCTTAACTAAAAGGGCCTTAGGAAAACTACTACATCTAAGTAATTCCTCATCCATTATTAAAATTCAGCTGTTATCCTCCTAGTATTTTCTCTTGTATGAATGACATATAAACTGTGAACTTAACTACCATGAAATATAAATAAGTGTGGTTCAGAAAATAAATTTTTCAGCATGCAAGAATCTCTTATAGAAACTGGAAAACATAATAGTATAATGTGTAAGAAACAGAAGTGTCTCAGAATATTTAGCACTTTTACCTGAGGCACACTTTATTTATTAGTATAGGTTTCAAGAAAAAAAAAAGGGAGCGAATCACTTGTTCATAAAAATTGTGTACAGATGCAATGGAAAAAGTCTTTACAGGAGAAGTTTAATGTGCAAGAGAAATTATATGTAGGTGCAGTCATTTATCAAGATGCAGGATTAAGTTCACTCTTCCACATACCACTATCAAGGCACAAAGTATGAGGTATTCTCAGTATAGGGAAAAATATTTCAATTGTGGATAAAAAACTAATCTGAGATCTAGTTGAAGCCAACATCGCAACATATTTAAAAGGTCTTATCACTTGTCCTAGAATTAAGAATGAAAGCCTCTGATCAGAACTAAAAACTATGCTAAAGTTTATCTTTTCTGAAAAGAAAATCCCAAAGATATTCTATAAAAATGTAAGATTTCTAAACTGAATAGAGAAGATAAAGTATAAACGTAGACCACATTTCCATTTTAAAATAATATGCATGAGATCGATTTTCAGATGTTTACAGGCCAGGCCAGGATCATTCAATGATCCTCTTTATTTTTGTCAGCAGTTTTGCTGTATCAAATCTCAGAGTATTTTATTTGCATGGCTATACAATTTAAGATTCACTACTGTTCAGTCCAATGAACATTAACTAATTATCAAATCACCTGCTTTAGAATATAATTTCCAGCTCATAATACTTATTAGTTTTTACACCTTACAGCTCACTATCTGATGAATTTATGTCTGTGTCCAGCACTACACAAGTCAGACTACACCAGCACAAGTTTTCTTAGCTCACTGTAGAACTCTGTGAATTTATTAATTTCACTATTATATTTTTATAACCTGCACTGAAGCAACATATACTTGACTCAGTGATGCTTTCCCACTGAGCCATATATGAAAACATTATCAGAGGGTCTCTATGAAGAATGATCTTTTCTGTTAAGGAGAAAAATATTCTTGATCATGAGGTAGATGAAATTTAATTCTAAGGTGTGGCAGAATGCTGATCCTAAATCAAGGGGAGTGAATTCCCTAAAAGATAGAAGAATAGGCTGTAGCTGCACAGCAAATGAAAAAATCTTAAGTGTGTGGAGAGGTTGCTTGTATTTATTTGCAGACAACTTTGAAATTCAGATTCCTAGTGAGCATTTTAAAGGGGGATAAAACAAGAGTCAGGTAGAAAGACAATGAAAAGGCCTCATGCATTAACATCTCCTTAGGCAGAAAAACCCCAAATCTGCAGCAAAAAGCAACCAACACTTGTCATACCGCAGGTTTCTACTGGGTGAAACTTATGTGCTTGAGAAATGTGGTTTTCAATACGCAGTACACAAAACCCCCAACAGTAATAATAAATACTGACCTAGATCTGAATTCAGGAAACTCTTTCATCTAGCATTAATAACAAAGAACAAGGTGTCTCAGGCTTTTCTCAAATAAGTCAATACTTACATCCCAACAAACATAAGGACAGCAACACTAAGCATGAATAGGCAGATCTTCTATAATACTGATCAAGTACAAAAGACAACTAAATTTTTTGGACAAGAAATGAATAGGATTTTAGAATAAATCTCCAGGAAAGAGTAAAACCTACAGTGCAGGAGAACATATGGCACTCTCCCATCCTCCTTGCTGGTAACTCCTACTACAGCGCACATTCCTTCCCAAATGCATATGGATTTTAGCTTTGCTCATATACAGTGCTGGAGGAGGGATGGGGAAAGGACTGAAAGGAGTTCATCTTCCACGCCCCCTTCCTCCCCACTCCTGGAGGGGAAGAGTTGCACAAAGCTCCATCTGAGCTCTGGAGAGGGACTGTGTACCCAGTAGCCTGTTCCAGGTGTGCTCTGTGACCAGGAGGAGCAGGATGAGACACGGACACGCTGCCCCTCTCGCCCCTGGCGTGGGCACTCGCCGCGCACGTGTTCTGTCAGAGCCACAGAGGCAGAGCAGCCTCAGCATGGTTCAGCAAACAGCACAAGGGACAGACTTCGGTATGAACTAATTCTGCCTAGATTAGATTACTGTGTTATCTCTATTACCCTAAAATGTGGGCTTCTAAAAATGTATGCCCAGGTGCTTCCCGAGTCTCATTTTCCCAACAGTATTCACTGAGGAATTCATCACTCCCTCCTCTTTTACAAGACTTCCCTTCTGGAGAGCCAATTGTGTATGGGGAAAAACTACAGCTCTGAAAAATGAATGAGGTGGACCTGCACATCTGGATTTTTGGCATGAGATGTCTCCAAAGACGACTGTGTTTTCCTATCTTCTGTGATTCCAGCATGTTTACCCAGCAGAAATGCTGGGCATGCTTCAAGATGTAAATTACTGATTATTCAAGTAATTGCTCAAACAATCTTTATTGTACACAAAGAAATACCACGCTTGGTTAAAGAGCTTACAAAAGAGATGCTAACAAAATTTTTCAAAGCCTGTTAAATGAAAACTTGATTAATTTTATGGCACTACAAAACAAGGTCGAGTTAGAAAGATACAGATTTAACTTCATAATTTTAATCAAGTATCACTATCATATAAACTGTTATGAAACCTAGAAAACTGAGCAGCAATACCAATGTCTCTCTTTTTTGCTGTTTTTGTAACATTAATCTGTATTTTATGCTATTTGTTGCAGCTGTCTTTTTTAAAAAAAATCAGACTAGCAAACATAAAGCAGTACCTTGTCATAAGAAAAACAGTAAAGGAAAAAATGACAATTTAGATAGCAATAGATTCTCTGGGAAAGGCACTGAAAGAGGTCATGGCACAAAATTATTGTGCAAAATCAGACACAGATTTTAGTTAAAGAAGCTTAGTAACTTTGAGGACTAAACTATTTTCAGTTAAATACGTATAAAACACATGGTTGTAGTAATATTAAATAATTTACTTAAGCTAATTCTACCTTTTCCCAAAGAATTTTAAGACATAAAAGGCAACAACTCCCAATTAGGTATTAAAATTTCAGCCAAAACCATTTTACTAAACACTTGCATTACCATATGCTTCACATTAATATTACATGAATTACTGAAGACTGATTAAATATACATGTGTCTGTCCAAGCAGGTTTCTCCTCAAAATGCAGTCTCTTGCTTTCTGCTGTTTTCAGTATTTGCTTAAAGGCAGCACACTTGAGCCTGTTCCTCATATCAACTAATTGTGAATTCCTTACACCACGGTGTACTACCTGCCACCGAGGGAAGGGAAAAGCGAATGTTTCACGCTCCATTTGCTGTTGACAACATCTCACTGGGGCTGTCTGCTTTGCAGACTACTCTGCGGAACACGTGTCCAGCAGACTACAATTAACAGTAAGGAGTGCTAACAGATGATCAACAAGAAATATCACACCCTTGGCCAAACCACCCAAAGGCCTGAGCCAACTCCTCCTCCAGCAGCTGCAGGGGACTCTGACAGCAAAGGAGGTGGCAGCTCCCAGGTCTGCTGGGCTCCCCTGGGCCATGGGCTGCTCTGCAGTAGCATTTCAGATACAGGTACGGGCTCTCAGAAGGCAGCTGGTGGGCTCAGCTGGGGTCACAGATTGGGAATCAACAGAAGTAATACAGCAAGATGTCCAGTGTGAGAAGACATCTTAATTTGGATGCTTTTGAAGGCATTTTGAAACCTAGGGAAATGGCAGTGTAGTGGTATCCAGCTGAAGGATGGAGGAAGACAGGACAGCTGTATGCCCTAACCATGGACACGTGGGTACTGCAGAGGAAGCTACTGCCATTGCCACCACCCCACTGGAGACAGTCAGGCACTCCAAATCCGGGAAACAATGACCATTTCATATCTCAGTTCTCTGCTTTAATATTATTTGAAGGAAAAAAAATCCAAAGGACAGGAAAAAAAATGTTCTCTAACCTCAAACTAATTGAATTTAAAGGTTTTACAAAACAATAGTCGCTAATATATCATAACACAGCACCTCCCTGTACTGCCTCATCACAAAAAGGAAAACCTGTGCATTTTGTTTGCTCTACTAATAGACACTTCATAACTTCAATATCTGGTACATAAAAATCTTTACGTTTTTAAGGCCTGAACCTGACCCTGAATATTGCAGGAGTTCATCAGGACTGGCTGTGGACTGAAATGCAGGTGAGGCTGCACAGCTGCACTGCCCTGGGACAGCCCAGAGCTGGGGAGGCAGAGTCCCAGGAAGAGCTGGTAACTGGGAAAGGTGGTGAATGGAAGGCAAGGGGCCCAATTAGTGAGTCCCCTGTGCTCACCCCCACACCTGAAAACTTTCTGCTGAACATAAATTAAAGAACTAAAACTTACATTTATTCTACAATGTTTTTTCTACTTGACCTGAAAATATTTCAACAAATGAATAATTACAGTTGAAGATATTACTGGGTGAGAAAATAGAAGCTTCCAGGATTTAAGAAAAAAATGTTATTTTCATAAAGGTGAAAAAAGCATTTTCATGAAACAAGGCCAATGTTGTTAAAAAGGGCCAGTGTTGCCTAATCATTAAAGCACAGAAACTTGCAAACTCAAATACTTGTTAAGAACCCACCTGTTTACTTCTTGTCATTCAGAACTTCTCTGTATTTGCCCACTTGTGGAACGAGGTTTGCTAATACTTGCCTAAGACACCTAGTACACACTTCGTGAGGAATTTTTTAAAGGATGTTGCAAAAGTGTAAATTAAATCATTAATGAAAGAGGACCAATATTCAGAAAGTAACGTGTGACAGAGGGTCTTCCACACATTTGAAACAGCAAACAATATTCTAATACTGAACAGGAAAGCCCTAGATATTACTTTTATTTTAAAATCCTTCTATTTCCAAAATCTTGCTATTGAACTTGCCCATATGTTCCAATAACTACAGCTCTCATGAATCTTCTATATTAATGATAGTTAAAATAGTCTTGGAATACAGATACTTGAACAAAGTTACTGTTTGAACTATATTAGCACAGTGCAGCTCCATTCTCTCAAAACCTGTTTCACTGAAAAGAGAAACTATCACAACTCATTACCTCTTTGCCATTTTGCTTCTTTCTTTTTTTTTTTACTTTCAGTACCATCGTAATTTCCCCATACAAAATGTTTAAGCATCAAGTACCTCCAATGGAGAACATGTTGTACCTTACATGAGGTACAAAAAATGAAATGAGCCCAAGTACTGAACAATCAGTCACACATGATCATTTTTACCTGCATGCACAATGCTTCAGGCTGTGGGCACTCAGATTCCTAATGGTTTGTTAACAAGATCTCCATATTTTCCCTGTTCATCAATGCTGGAGTTACATATCCACTTATCTCCAATAGATAAATAAATAAATATTGCTAATATTTTTACACTTAAAGCATATCTCCTCTGATTTAGCAACATGACCTGTTAAAATGATGTCAAACCTCTAATAAAACAGGGACTACTCCAGCTGGCCTGTTCTCCAACAATCATTTTTTGCTATAGCCACCTAAATAACACACTACATCTTCCATTTAAATTTTGCTGATCTTTTCTTCCTGGCTACATGAAGTTTTCTTGTGTTCTACAAATTATTTCAATCAGAAAATACACCTAAAGCAATGTAACACAGTGAGATTAAAAAATGGCTGGACATGAAATTCTGAGATGACCAACAAGACAGATTTTTTTGTTGTTGTTGTAAAACATTTAATAAATGAGGCATTAACACAAAGGAATAATTAATGGTTCTCTTTTCGTATGAAATTGCAAACACCTTTTGCACTTGTATAATAAAATACAGAGCTAACACCTGAAGAATTATGCATAGAAACACCTTATTTTTACTTGCAATACTATTTTTTCTAATTGTTGTTGCTACTGCTCCTAAAACCACTTTAATATGTATTATGCCAATATTCCACCATCCTTTTTTAATGCACATTTTTAGCCCTTACATGCAGAGGTTGCAAGCTGCAAAGTAAAAGTGAACTATGTTGGAGTCAGACATTCATTTTAGCTATTCCAAGATTCAAAACATTCTATCATCTGTTCCTATGGAAACTGAAAGGATATTCTAGGTTATATCAGTACCAGCCGATTATGTTGCCGAGAAATCTGTGGTTTATTTTAATCCATAGTTCAGAGGTATAAATTCATGCTTAGTGTTTATCTTCGTGATTTTGAATTACTGAGGCGTGGTTAACACTTCAGTTCCATTAGATCATACTTTAAGATAAAACAAACTCCTTTTAGACCAGAATAGTAAAGGGAAAATTTTATAAGGTTCCCTTAATCCCCATGAAGTTTACCATTCAGATGTAGGATATAACTAATATATACTTGGAAGATATTTCTTGGTTGTTAGATGAGCCATACGTTGCTGCATTACACCGTAATAGAATAGTTCAAGGGAAAAATAATTTAGATTTATAGAAAACTCCTTCAGTAGTGCCATGCACTAGATGGCCAGATGAAGGAATCTGATTTAGCAAGTTAACAAGATCATGAAAACCATAACCATAAGACTGAAGATGAAAAATAAAATTGAATAATGCAATATGAGTGTATTTCTACGACAAAGAAACTTAAAGGTTAGGATAGAGTAAAACTTGTGAAGACATTTAAACACATTAAGTGAAAATTCTCCATATGTATACAAAGCTAGTCTAAAAGAAAGGATAGAAATAGTATAAGTTAGTAGGATTTTCATTAAACAGACTCAAATGCCATTGTGATCTTTCACAACAAAACCCAACATGACAGCTATAACATGTTGGAATAAGTCTTCTCTGTAAGCAGTAAAATGGGTGGCTAATATGAATTTAAATAAAGAGCTTTGGATTTCATACTCCCTTTTCCCTAAACAAAACTAGATGATTTAAAGTCAACTATAGCTACCACCCTCATCTTATGCCAAAATAGCAAGCAGGTTCAAATTTTCCTCTTTACAGATAAGACTTGAGTCTTCTTACTCTAGATTCAAATAACTGGCTTCAAACTGAATAATCAGAAATGCCTTCTATTTCTATATCATACTGTAGTCAATCACTCTATTACGAAATAACTGTCTCAGTCTAGTTTCCATCAGGATCTCCTTCAGGGAATAAAGACTGTGGTATTATAAGGAAATATAACAACTACTGCCTAAAGTGTACTCTATTGGTTAAACTTCTGACAGTAATGAGGTTAAATTTCAACTACTAGCTTCAAGATAGAAATAGATGCCAGAATAAAAAAAGAGAAAGAAGCAATGATTACTTTTTTACTTGAAAAAAGCATACTCTAGTAGCATTTCATCTCTAGTTATGCCAGGCTTTTTATGAAGTTAACCAACAGTATATGGATAAAAAGATGAATGACTGTGACCAGATTGGAGGGGTTCTTTTCTCTCTTTTTTTTTTAAATTTTATTTGCTATTCTAATGATCATTTTGTAATTATGCACACCTAAGCAGTTATGTACATCTACATAACAGCAATCAATCCCACTGACATGCTGAAGTGCATAAGGGCTTGTATTATTTAAAAGGTATGACAAAATATGATAGCTGATATGTAAAAGCAGCAAGGGGTAGGCAAAAACATCTGGAAACTAAAACTGTGCTTTTGACCAGCACAGTACATCAGTGCAGGTAATGTAACAGATTCTAAGCTAAATGAACTAGAGCTGAACATTAAAGAGGCCCCTACACAACCACAGGGCACACAAAATGAAACCTTGCTACAACATTAGACTTTGTTTTACAGTCAAGCACATCTCCACAGAGCTGACAACTTTAGAAAAGCATATTCATGTCTTGCACAGTCCATTTCACAATGAAGCATTCATCTGAAGATGACACTAAACCAGCAAAAAACAGCAGGCATATTTAAATCCAAGTGTCTAAATATCATGAACTAATCTATAAAAAAGGATGTTTCAGTGCAACACATACTCTTGCTAAAGTAGGCAAGATTGAAAGAAACTGAGAAACTCAAAATCTCAAGATCCTGCCCAGACAATCACGCCCCAAGAGCCACCCACACTTTTGGCAGTAATAATTAGAAGCAATTAGAAAACACAACAGAATTTAATTTTTCCATGTTTCATCAAACCAGTGAAAAATGGACCCAAATTCCAATCATTCTTAATATCTGAATATCTCAAACACCTTAGAGTGCATTTGTATGACTGGAAAATGCTGCCACAGGATAGTAAGTGCATATATTGCTTAAGATCCTTGACATTAGATTGAACCCTGACCTATGACTGATTTAAGAATAGTTTCACCAATCTTGCCATAACCCTGCAAGTTGTGGTAAATAAACACTCAGCTCAGAGGGCCCTGAAATGAAATAATTTATGCAACTTCTTGATGATTGTGTCTGGAAAACTGGTCAATTATGTACATACTTTCCCCTCCAGTCCCTTGGGGGTTAAGAAACAAGACCTATTAGAGATCCTTGAGAAGAGATTAAATGCTGCTCTATGAGAGATCTCAGATTAATTTCACCAATTTTGCCACAACACTGCAAGATGTACTACACAAGCACCTAGCTTAGGGAACCCTGAACTGAGATAAATTGAGCAACTCCTGGATAATCACCTCCAGACAACTGGTTAATTATGCAGACACTTCATCCTCCCATCACTTTTCTCAGGCACTAAATAGCATTAGTCAAGAACACTTATGCATATACATCTAGTTAGGAATTTTTTAATGTAAAAAAAAGCTGTACTTGTTTCATAGGCAACAACTGAGAGGAAAGGTTCAGTATGAAGAAGAATGCAAAACAAAATAATTCACAAAACAAGTTCTTCTCAATTAATTACTATATGGAAACTCAAAATGCCCCCAAATATGCCCAAAATAACAACAGTACAAAGATGTTACACTGTAAATAACTAAGAAATTTTTGTTCAGATCATACTGTTTACCTATTTATCATATGTATAAAAATCCAGCATTTGAGCAAGTGTCACAAGTAGAGTTTAGGATTTATTTCTCTACGTTATTTCCCCTCTTCTTTATTCTGCAAGGTTATAATTAGCAAAGCTCTTCATTTTGGAAAAAAATAAATCTATGTATTTTTAAAAAACCAGCACACCCAATTTAACAAATGATACTTATTAGGCTTACACCTACGTCTTTCTTTCTCTAACACAATTAGGACACTTCATTACACGATCACCAGAACAATTTCAGTGACTTATCAGTGAATTTGACTCTCCAGATCCATGCTAGGCAGGTAAGTAAATTTGTCCACAACTTACATAAAGGAAACTAGACAATAAAACGTCACATTATTTCTCTAAAATAAAACAAAACAAAACAAAACAAACAAACAAAAAAACCACCACCAAACAAACAAACAAAAAAAAACCCCCACTAGTGAGACAGCTACAGATTCCTCCAGGAGACAGGGAAGGAAAATTTTTATTCTGTGGTCAAAGATACAGAATGCTTCTGTAAGACACAGAACGACAAACTGTTTGAAGCGCAAACCCAGGGAAATTCTGCTCTTATTTCTGCACCACACCCTGCTATATTTTAATCAATCTTTAATGATACCATTGATACCTCACAACCTATATCCTAATTATTGCAATTTGTATAAGTAAAGTCACAAGCAAGAACATAGGTTCCTAATGTATTTCACACATGCAAAATTCCATCCTTCTTACACAGAGACTGTGTAAAGCTGCTGTTTAAAGCACTGAACCTAGCTCAGAACTAAGGCTTTTAAGGCTTAAGCTCAGAACTATCCTTTTAGGAGGATGGAGGAGATGGAAATGCAGCTCTTTTCTGCACACACATGGCCTGGCTCCTAAAGCTACCAATATTGTCATTACCAGGTGGAGCTAGGTTTGCTTCTCCCTGGCTGTAAGTCCCACACCAAGCACGGCAATACACAGCAGGAAGGGTTTGAAGCAGAGAAAATTTTCTCATTTTTAAGTATAGCAGACACAAATACTGTTCTACCCGGAACTGAGCTATGGTAATCTTAACAAATTTCTCTTCTCCCCAGTAATTTCTTATTATTCAGATCTACTTTACACAATATTGCTGTTGAAAACAGGGGTGAAGTGGTACCAAGAGCAAATCGAGATTCTTCAGCTGAGGGTTCATCTTGGGAGCAAAAGAAATAATGGGGATGTTTCAGGTGGTTGCAAGATGCAGATAAAACTCTTTTTTAAAATTTTAAAGCAGAAAACATTCCTGGCCCTTCTGTTAGAAGGGTGGCTTTCAACCAAGTTCTGGATGCATCTCTGCTAAAGCAGTTTCCTGCTTCCTGTGCTATCTGCCATTAGCCTGCTTACAGTATGAAGGAAAGCTAGGAAGGAGATTAGGACTAGAAATAAAGATGGGGTTAGAATATATTTTCTTTAAATTGTTCTGTGGGTCCTGAAAGACTGTCTATCTGTGCTATGTACACTAGGAGTGCCTAACAAAGCACATAGAACAATAAAAACCCTGCCTGTAGCCACTGGTACCCGTGTGCTCGGGTTTGCTACTATTTGTATTACTTCTGTCAACAATAGCAAAGAGAGCTTACTCTTTCTAAAAGGATTAGGAAGGCAAGTGTGGTTTGCAGCTCTATGAGAGCCTGTTAAGTCTAGACACACTGACAGAAACTTCCATTTTATACCCAGATGGCAGCTTTAAGACTCCACCAGGAACAGGAGTGGAAGGCTTCACGTCTAAAGCAGTTAAAGGCTAATGCCACATTTCCAAAAGGGGAAGATATTTCATTTTTTCTGAGAAATACACAAACACCACAGTGGTGGACATGCCATAAAAATATAAATTACACTGAACAGAAGAAGACAATGTATTACTTAGGAATAAGTATCTGCTTTCATGTGCTACTGCTGGACATTATTTGGGGGAATCTGTGCACAGCTCATTAGCATATGACTTATACATCACTAAATAAACAATAAAAATAACAGAAATATTCCCTATGCAAAACAAAGGGGATATATAAAATGGTAAAAGGAACAGTTTAGACTTTTTATCTGTGTTCTTTTTGTCAGAGTAACTTCTAGCAGCATCTCTGAAAAAAGCTGAATTCTAGAGAAGACATTCACCAAATTCTAATTACTTTTGTTTAAAAAGAAATACTTCCAGTCTTACTTTTTAAAATGCATTTCCACCCCTGCTTCTCTTCTAGGTGGACACTGAAATACTCTAAAACACAGACATAGGGGTAATTTTTCTCTTAAGGCATTGCTGAAAAGTGCCACATGAAATACAGAAATACAGCTTGTTCTTACATAGGCAACTGATCTCAAGTATTATTTACACAGCAGATGAAAATGAGGGTGGAAACCAAAACTGCATTTGCAAATATGAATATCAAATAACTGCAGAACCACCAGGATAAATACAGATGCACTGTTCCCAAAGGTACAGACAGCTACCAGAATACACACTGGCAGGAAGACAGTTCATCTGAGGAATTCTTTAATACCTAATACAGGAGAAAAGATGAAGGTCCTGTGCCCTCTTTAAGGAAATCTCGGGGGTTGGAAGGTATAGATGTAAATCAGCTTGTCAATAAAACACAGTAACAGGAATCAAAGACATGCTATTCACTAGTCACATTTCAAATTCTAGATTTCTTGGGCAATGCCTGCATGCCTATTTTCTAGAGCAAACAATTGTTCTCAACATTAAATTCACAAATCATATCCAACAACAAACCTGTGATGCATAACCCAACACCTCCTCATGAAAACATCCCCATTTCTGATATGACTAAGTACTAATAATTTTATTCCAAACACTCTTCCATTTGTTGGAAACAGGCCCCTGGCTAAAGCACAACAGGCATATACTTTAATAATCTCTTGATTACCTGGAGACAGCCTGGAACACCTAATAAATCTGTCTATTTTTCAGGTGGAGTGGGATTGATTTCCCCAGGGTTTCTTTGTCAGTTCCATTTTAGTACTTAATATGAAGAGAAAATTATCAGAGAAGGTCAAATCTGACATGAAAAACTAGAACGAGTTCACACTGATGAAGACTTTTGCTACATTTAAAATAAATGTCCACTTGCTTTTTCTTAGGCCCCATCTCCCGTCAATCTTTATTTAATAACGTATATGCTTCATAGCTTGCAAAAAGTGCAATCACAGCTTGGCAACATGCTCAAATAGCCAGAAGTTTCAACACTGGAATAGTAATCAAGAGAAAAATGGGGTGATTTTTTCCTACCACTTTGCTATCAGGAAATAGTCAAAGGTATTTACCACAGCCATGACTTCTTACAGCAGAAAATTAGTTGAAATGACAGATCTAAGTAAAAGTTTGAGACATACCAGTAATTTTAATCCTCAATTGTTTAATCAAGACAATTTATTCAATGGGTTTTCTATTCTGTATACTTTCTATTTTCATGTCAATCTTCAAAAGTATAAACAAACGCTATCTTGACTTACAGAGACGTTTAAACTTGGTAAGAAACAGGATAAAAATGTCTTGTTCAAAGCCTCTGTTCTCTAATTTAAGATCCAAATTTGATAGAAACTTGTACCAGATTTCTCCTCTCACTCTAGCAATGAGGACCTAAAATACTTTGGTTTTTGAAGAATATTAATAATTATAGACAAAAGAACATTAAATTTTACAAAGGCAAGAAAATAACACTAAAGATACTGCAAACAGTTAATAGATGCAGCCAGGTTAATAAGATGTCAATAATTACATTTAATATGAATGAATGTAATTATACATATTTATTTTTGTTTCCCTACAGTGAATATTTACCTCAAAGTTCAAACTGCTCTTTTAAGTTTTAATGCAAATCTTTCAAATATTTTCAATATATTTCTGTACAGCTAAAATGCAGAAATCTTCTTACAGTTTTAAGAAACTGCATTTTTCATATTACTCTATAAAGTTTGGCAATATTGGCAGTGCTGTATATGGTGTGGAATCCATCAAGCTTTTATGACAGTGCTTACAGTTCACCTACTTTCTTCCAAATTACAGGGACAGATCCTGCCAAATTTTATCCTTGCAAATACAAGACCAGTTTTGTCAATTTATTTGAATATAGCCATGTGTGAGAATCTCTCACATAAGACTTTTTTTTTGTTTAACTTACACTGGACAGTGGTACACAAAGCAAAAGAAATCAAGCTCAAGTTCTTTTACACTTTACTTTTGAAAGGAAGTAAAGAACAAAGTGTATTTTACCTGAGTCTCCACACCTTGCTCAAGCAACCTTTTAGCCTGGTTTTCCACCTCAAGACGAGCTCTTGCAATAAAAAGCAGGTCATTTTCAATTACTTCTATTCCAGACAGATCTATCCCTTGAGAAAGATAATCTATAAAAGCAACAAAACATTGATAAGCATTACACAGGATAATGGAACATTTTAAGCACGTTAAAACATTTCAAAATTACAGTCAGTTCTAAGGGACCTCTTTGTATACAACACTTGACAATACAGTACATCGAAGAAATCTTTTGTACCAGAAAAACTGAAAATCAAAGGATTATTACTTAAGGAAACTTGGATATTGAATACATTGAATTTACTTCAACACACTTCTCTAGACCCAGAGACTGCTGAAGAGGTGTAAAACATGAGTTCTAGGAACTGCAGAATCAAAATCTAGATTTTGATTTTTGATTTTGACAGGAAAAAAAGGGGCAAGAAGTTATATCCTTGTCCCAAACAATTAACTAGATCATTAAGCTTGTCTAACCAGATGTTCCAATAAGTGTAATTTGCTCTAAGATCTGAAATTAGAGATGCATTAAAAGGCTCAAATTATATTTCATATATTTAAATTGCACAACTAAACATCTGGGATCAACGACAAAAGAATGGTATGAAAAGAAACTAAAAGAACTTTTTTTTTTCCTTTTTATTTACAGAATCATCACAAAAATTATTACCATCATGTAAATCACCATCAGCCAGGTCGCTAGAGATTATTGGGCTGGACTGGCAACTGCAGCAATAAAATCTATTCAACTTTTTTCAATTCTTTTTTTTTTCTCCTTTTTTATCTTTCTGGATTTCAATTAATCCAATTCTCAATGACCAGGTAGCCTAGACCTTTACACTACTGCTTATCACCAAGATAATGCAGGATTACTCTCATTTACACAGTTTTCAACATTTTGCTTAATGAAGCAAGTTTTCCACTGCTTTTTTTGAAAGATCAAATAAAACTAACAAAATAATGGCCAAGGCATTTCACACAGTATCAGATTCTTCCTTCATAAGATGATGTTCCACTATTTCCATTTATAACCAGTCCTCTATGACTTCCTAATAAAGTTATCTTCCTTTTAGTCCTCACAGTAAGTTTATTAAGGCAAAGACCTAAACATTTTAACTAAGCTAACTGAACTTCTAAATCTTTGCAAACAACCTTTCATTTTAGTAGCCATTTATTTTTGTTTATTCACAATAAACTGATCGAATTCTCAGATTAATTTCAGCAATCACATGTTCACAACTGAAACAAAAGTCCAAGTGAATCATTTTACAGCTATGTAGAGAACATCCCTGTATCTGCACATGAAAAATACCACATAAGAAATCGAAACAAAAAGCTTACTGAAACACTGCATAAAGCTTAGTAAAGGCATAAAGGAAATCATCTCTCTTAACAGTACAGTATGTCAAATAGGTTTTAGTCTACTAAGAATAGGCCTGCAAATGCTTTTCGCTGCATGCATTTGTTTAAAAATGGATCAGAGGGGTCAAAGGTGAGCTGAGCAGCAGGACAGCGCAGGCAATTCATGAAGCCCTGTGTGCTGCTGTGTTTACAGAGCTGCTTTTGCCACAGCCGCCACACTTACCCTCATTTCCCTGCAACTTTTTGCTGTGACTAAGCTGCATCTCTACAGGTAGTCTGGCATATAAGCCCAATAAAACTAACACTGAACTCCCAACAAGTTCTAATGATCAAGCTTCTTGAATATGAAGACTGATTTTCTGACCCCTTTCTTTTAGCTGCACCGAAAAAAAAAAAAAAGGAGGAAAACACTATCACAGATTCACTCTAGTGCCATAGTAAACTCTGAAGAAATTTCTTGGCAACATGAGATTAAAAAAGGTGCAAATATTACCAAATATTTGCATATACCACAAATACAAGAACTGCTGAGTAGTTCACTTATGGCATAAAGTGATAATCTGGACGCCCAGGCTGCCTAAACAAAACAAAATTAAAATATGGTTATGATCTCCTAAATCCACAGAAAATCTGAGGAAGAAGACTAAAAAAGATACCATTTCTTCCTGCTGTGTTTTATCTCAAAATCTAAATTAAGTCACTTCACGTGCTAAAAATCTAATCCTTCTGATGGTTTTAAGAAAAGAACAGAAAGACCATGTTGCTTTGGCTTCTCCAAATACCTCCATCTGTGTCTCCGACTGGCAGCCACCTCCTGCCAATCTGTTAAAATCTGCAACTTTGCTCCAAATTCTCTGCAATCCTAACAAAATGTCTTGGGACAGTGCATTTCAGCAGGACTTCAGAACAGTGGCCCTTTCTGTAGGTTCAGTGGCTACTACTATAGATGCTCCTAGTTGCTGTTCTAACAGGAAGGAAGCTCTAGCAATTACAGTTTTCAAAAGAAAAGCAGTTCTCATAAGGACAGCAGGTCTGTCAGAAACACCTGCAAATGCTTTCCTGGCATTCTTATGTGAGAGAGAAGCTGTAACACAAGCAGTGTATGTGCCTTTTGATAGTTTTTGTCATTGATACAGACAACATAATATTAGAAATCTCTACACTTGTGTACTCTCAAGAGTGATGTTGCCACCCTGAACAGCACAATGAAACCAAGTAGAAGTTGGCAACAGCTGACATAAGAGCAGCCAGATTATACCCAAAATACCTGTGCATTTAACATCTGATTTATTTAAAATATTGCAGAGGAACTCACACATTCCAACCAGTCAGTTTTAGTTAGTAAAGAAACCCTGTCAAGTGAAACACAACAACAATGCTATTGGTTATTAACTCAGAGAGTAGCATTTGTTTCAGGCATTTACTCGTGTGATCATTTTTCTATTTCTTGCCATGCACGATCAGTCAACAACACCGTGGTCATGGCCAGAGGTGAGTGGGACATGGGCTGTAAGGTACTTGTGTCTTCTCATCAGGAATTAACCAAAAACAGTGGCTCACCCCTCAGCTAGCACACACTCTGGGGACTGGTACACAGTTTAAAGCATCTCAGCTTTCCATCTGCTTTAACCTTAAAGCTCTGGAGTAAAACTATTACTGTATTAACTCTAAAATATTTAGTGAGTATATATTTATAACTGACATCTCTCCCTTAAGAGATTTTAAAAGTGTATATTTAACACTTTGTTATCTTTGGGAAGATTCGTGCTTTTCATAAATTAGAGTCAACAAATTGTACCACCATGTGCCAGGGCTGGAGCAGCTACCAAGGCAGTGTCCTCTCAGCAGCACCACAGGCTGCTCCAGACACTTCTCAGCACAGCCAGGGAGCAAATTAGAGGAGGGAGCAATAGTCCTGTAACCATTCCAGTACCTCTCATCCCTCTGATAATTCTACCTCTTTATATAGGTTCATGAACATAAAGGCAAATCCTTACCTCTCTCATAGCGTGTTGGTATTGCTTCCCTTCTATCACACCCTATTAAGCTTGGACAGCACAGCTGGAAATTACTTTCTAAGAAATTTAAATACAGACTGCCTGCTGAATCATTTTCTTGAAAAAAAATATTTTATGTCAAGGCAGAATACACTAAGACCTAGGAATAAGTGACATATATAATCTACTTCAGTCTACCAAAGGGTTAGAACTTTGTATTTTTTAATAAAACAAATATTTTTGTAACGACAATTTTAAATTTTCTTGATTTACTGAACTTCAACAACTTTTCTAGTCTACTGGTTAAGATACTGCTTGAAAACACATTTTTTAAAGCAGTATTTTCCAGATAGTTATGTAAGAGGAGTTTCACAGACAGACAAATCCAATATGTAGATAGTACATTAGGCAGAAAAACAGTACTTTGAGCAACACAGTTAGCTTTCCTGAATCTAAATGACTCACCAACACAGATTCTTTCTATTATGTGATCTCATTTTTTAACCTCAAATATTCTTTGTGATAATGAAGAATCAAGATTAGAAATTTAAACTTTCTGTAAGCATTAAAATATGTTTTGGAACAGAGATAACTATGAAACTAGCACCCTTATAAGCTCCACAAAAACTGTATTACGTTCTTTGTATAGACTGAATTGATTCTGAGCTTTTGCTAGAAATTAGAGAATCAAGAGAAGACTAACGAGAACAATCAGGGGCACTAACAAAGAGGAAAACAAAAGACAGTAATAAACCAATGTGATTAAGCTGCATGACTCAAGAGGCTCCTTGAGTCTAAAGAGAAACCCTTCTGTGCACCGAGAACCAACCTCAGCGACACTAATAAAGAGGGGAAAAGAGGAAATTAGAACATCTGAAGTGGATTCCCCAGGAGTGAACACCTAAGGTCTGCAGACATGTAACTCCCCTCAACTGCAAGAATCCAACGACAAATTAAGAGGTGTTCCATGGGAGACTGGGAAGAGGGGGAGAGAGTAATAATGGAAAATAACCCGTTCCTGAAATTTTAAAAAAAATCATAGAATGATAAAATCACAGATATCTGTTTCCCTGTTTGAGGCATATTTCTCTTGCACTGGTCACTTGTTTTACTTGATTCTGCAGTCTTAGCTGCAGATAATGTTGATGATATCTGTACCCTACAAATATACTGCTATTTTTCCATAGTGAAGAAAAATTACAATTTTTGAAGAAATTACTAATGATTTCAAAAAGTCAACAGGTCTAAATGATACCCAAGAGTTCTGCTGGGATTTAAGTATACAGAAGATGAGAGGCTACATGATTTATCAAGAGCTATTATAAAAGACTCATGTGTGCATTGGTAGAAGATGTTCATGAAACTGAACCTAAACTGCTATAGGCAATATTTGTTTTTGTCATCTTCCATGGTCTTGACAGAAATGTTAGTTACAGCAGTAGCTACTGAACAGCAAGGACATCCTGTTTGCCTCACCTGTACCTGAACCAACAACCCAGGATGCTGCTCAGCCTGAATATGCCAATTGGTTTGTTTTTGTCAATGCAGCTAATTTAAAACCAAAGCCCTGAGAAGAGAGCCTGAGGTCCCAGTACCTCAGCAGAAGACCAATGCTCACCCTTTGGTGAAAGCAACTGAGGGTTTTCCATTACATCTCCAGTCTCTAGGTGAAATAAGCAGACACCCTACCTTAAAGAACACTGGTCTGCTGCTTGGAGACACCTAAATTTGCCATGCAATTGATGCATATAGAGCAGGTGGGGAATAGCAAGAGCAGGCAAATTTCTAAGTGTTCAAACTGGAAGCTGACACCTCCAAAAAGAACCTTTGCTTATGTTCTGTTTTAACCAGACTAATTCTCCACTTAAGCAGAAATGACAGCCCCACACTCTGCACCAGGCACCAAAGTACTTGCTGAAGCAAGCCTCATATTAAGCCTTTAAATCAAGTGAAAGGGATTCCACTACCGATACTATTGAACAATATCTTACAGCTATCTTATGCAACTTCAGCTCTTCAGAAAAAGATGTTCATGCCTACCAAAACTGCATAGATTACAATGCCTTGTAAAGTGTTCAAAATAAGAATGTAATTGCTCTATACTAAGTGCCATACACAATGTCATGTATTTTTAATATATTTTAAATATTATTAATTTTGAACATTAAATTATTAATTTTGAGGGGTTTTTTCTGCAGGTATTATTATAATTTTTAAAGAGGAAGAAAAAAATTATTTTAATAAGATGCCAGTGAGTTACAAAACTCTTGGTATCTCTCTTTCCTTTTTCCTGTATGGCAAAATTCCTGCAAATGTTTCTTCAGTGAACCAACAGAATAAAATCTGTCTGTCTCACTGGAGTGCCATTAAGTTCCTATGAAATCTGGTCCTTATTTAAGCAATTTCTACCATCTTAAAAATTAACTACTTGTATGCATAATATATAAGATTTCAGTTTTTAGCTGTTTGAACAACATTAAGTGAGTGAAAACTGTCCTGCTGGAGACAGAAACTGAGTGGGGCTCCTTGGCTCTGTATTTGTTTGTTTTCTCAGACAGCACATTAACACACTCTTTCTATTTAAGTCCAGAAAAGGAAATATTAGACCACCAGGGATAGTCTCTGATAGATATCCCTAGTGAAGGGGAACATGAAAAATCTGGTTTCATTTAAAAGAAATCAGGTCAACAATACCGAAACTAAAGTGGTGGAAAGCATACAAGTCAAAGAAAGCAAAACTTGAACTGCTCATCTAAACACAGACAATTATCTTGTCTGCAATTATCTGTAAAACAGACCTGTCATGTACATTATATTATTATAGAATGGTTTGGTCAAAAGTGGCCTTTAAAGAAAATGTAGTCCAACCCCTCTGCATGGGCAGGAGCACCTACCATGATATCATGCTGCTCAAAGCCCTTTTAAGCCTGACCTTGAACACTTCCAATGACTGAGCATCATCTTACCTGATCAAAGCTGTACTTCACAAGAAACCTGAAAATTCAACACTCTAATTCAGAGACCATGCAGGTATGAAAGAATTGAACGTTTTCTAGCATGTTAAAGTGAAGGGGAAAGTTGTAAGAGTAAAGGCAGGTTGGAATAAGAAAGAATGTGTTTTCATGCTGTACCTGGGATCAGCTTTGTTTCCTCCAAAAGATTGTTCCCGATTTTTTAACAGAATATGGTTTATGTTAAAATATTTAGTAGCACTTTAATAATCATCTACGTCCAATCCTATCTACAGAGGAAGCCTGCTGCTTCTCTCCAGACTGCATGCAAAAATATAAAAAACCAGACCCTGAATTGAGAACAATTATGGGGGAGCAGTGAGGAAGACTGACTAGCTATTTTTAAATTAAATTAAAGCTGCATTTAAGTTGTCTTGATGGAAGAGTTAATTCCTACTGCTCTCTGGGCTGGAAATCAGATGCCACGCAGGATCTGGAACTGATGGAAATGAGTTTGATATCTATTTTTATCATCATCACTGACTTAACAATGAGCACCAAATTTTGGAGACATTCCTGTGAAAATGCCATGATTCAGAAAATAGCTTAACACACCAAGACAAACACTACTTAGGTCTAATCACAAGTTATACCACACGACTCCCACACTCACTTAGGCCTAAAGCAAGAGTTGTTGAACTCCTTTAAGGTTCCCCCTCCCACGCACCATTAGATCTCCCCCATCCCTCCCCCTCACCCTTGAATACAGACTCACAGCCTTATTTCACAGGACCTACTAAACCTGCTGCCTGCTACTGTGCCCTCCTGGCACTGCCTGGGCTGCAAGGGGAGCAGCCCCACATCCAGCTGGTGGCTGCTCACTGCCATTGTCAGTAACCTGGGTGACAGGACAGAATTAACCCTCTGTGAGCTTACGGGTGACAGCAATCTGAGGAAATGCTCAGCACCCTGGAGAGCAGGGCTGCCAGTCTGAAGAACCATAATAACCTTGAGGTAAGGACAGAAAAAAACATCATGAAGTTCAACAAAAGTGAATTAAGCCCTGTTCACCTGGGATGGCACAGTCCTGTCCACACAAGCAGGCTGGGTGCTCACTGGCTGGAAAGAAGCTTTCAGAAGCAGACCCAGTGGACAGAATATTTAACTTAAACCAGCAGTACATCCTTGTGGCAGAGGCTGCCAGCTGTGTACCAGACTGGCTGTACCCAGCAGGTTGAGGGAAGTCATTATTCTCATTATTTGGCACTTGTGAGGCCACTGTACTCCACTCCTCCCAGGAAAACAGAGACATTGACAAATGAATCCAAAAGGGAACCACCGCGACAGGGGACTGAAGCATGGGAGTGTGAGGAGAGGCTGAGAGAACTGAGTCTGTTAACCTTGAAAAGAAATGGTTAAGAAGAGATTTAACTGCATCTTCTCCTGCCTGACAGACAGACCTGTTTCAGATGAGCACAAGAGACAAGAGATAGATGCTACAGCATGAGAAATTCTAGTTAGACATGAGTGCAGAATACTGTACTTACAGTTTTGTGCACCTTACCCATGGAGGATATTAACTTGCAGGAATGCACACATTATATTTTAATATAATTAAAACTGATAAACTGTGGAACATTAGGATCTAGAACTCTAAAAATCACTGTAAGCTTCTTAAGCCTTCCCTCAAAACAGGCTGATTTTAGAAACTCCCTCAAGAGGTCCCAAAACATTTTTAGTAACTAAAACTGTATTTTTTCCTAAATTCTCTGATAAAATACTCAAAAAGAACTGTAACATTCATGCCATTCATCAACAGTACTTGGGTGGAGCTGAAACCAATTTCACCCTAAGTATTCTATCTGAGATATGGCCTAGAAATCAGAAAATATTCAAAAGAAAATTTCTTACACCAATGGCCATAAATTGCAAACATAATCCAGGTCTGTAACATGAAACAAAAGTTATAATCATGCAAAAAACTCCAGTACCTATATAACTCATGCAGACCACATTTTATTCTGACAATTAAGACTGTTCATTAAAAATCAACAGAAAAAAACCACTTTGCCACAATAAAATAATTAAAGTTTAATTTAAACACTGCACAGATAAGGAACTGCTCTTCAGATGTACATGGACTTTCAAAATTAAATTTATTCTGGCATCAATGCAATAATACCTCTACAAGTCAATACTCCTCTTGGCCTTTTTTTGGAGCAAAGTAAAAATAAAATATGTTGCCAGTAAAAACCTAGTTGTCCTATTTCGGTTTTGAACAGACTTCATAGCATCACAGATGCAAAGCAAATGTACAGCATGTGTGAAAGAGACAAAAAAAGAAAGGGGGACAGAAAGGTATAATATAGAACAGGAGAGAGATGTAGCCCAAGTGGGGCATTACGGAACAAATGAACTTCAGCTTTGAAAGAGTTGAGAAAAACAGAACGATGAAAAATAATAGACAGAAAATTATGAAGGAATGTAGTGAAAGGACACAAATACAGAGCAGTTCATACAGTTTGGTTTTATGAATCTGTAAGAGTAATTTAGTGCCATCATATGCTTTCCACCTTGACAAGTTCCTCCCTACCCCCACCAAAGCCCACAGCTTTGCACTGCTTGTTCATTAGCAAGGACAATGTTAGTGCTCATTTCTGCTCATATTTCAGGAGAGCATCCAAAACTAGAAAACAAAGATGTGCATAAAGCTTGCTTTTAATAAATTTCATGGAGACAGTAATCAGGATTTTACTGTCTTGAAAATATTTCTTGAAATCTCAACAGGTGAACAAGAGGAAGTCCTTGAAATGGAGCATCATATCAGTATATAAAATGAAGCAGGATGAAAAGAATGTGCACTCATATTTATCAGAGATAACTGCATTGAAAATATATTGCAACTGCACCATAAGCCATGTAAAAGAATTATGCCCTTCCAAATGGAGTGGATGAAGTAAACCATCTCTTTTCTGAACTAGGAAACTGAGATAAGGACTCACCTAATTGAAGGTGTGACTTTGGTTGTCTTTTGTTTGCCTAAGTTAGCGTTGCAACTAAAGCCATGAAACCCAGCAAAATAGTTATGAGCAGAGAGATGGAAAATATAACCTAAATTTACATGTTGGCCTGAAAACACCACGCAGCTTTTACATATGATTAATACATTATCATTCAATAGCTAAGCAGAATTCCTCAATATAGAGCATTATGTAAACGTGTGATGATTCAGTTTCCACCAGTACCATCTCATGTTGCAATAGACCATGCAATGATAAAAGAAAATGAAGGAAAATGATGATGTGTCTCAAGAATCTTAGTCAAAAATAACTTCTTTCAAACATCCCACCAGTTGTGGAGAAGGCAAAGATGGCTGACTCTTCACTGAATCACTGCCTTCAAAGGAGGGCAGGGGAGATTTTGGTTCATTTGTGAGTTTTAATTAATGAAGTCAATGATTATTGACCTGATTTTTGAATACTTTACACCTGGATAAAGGTACACATGGACAGCTACAGACTTACAGGTCTACAAGTATACAATTACCACCCTGAACTAGCTAGTTTGCATTTAATTTTTTCTTTTTGATGAGATATATCCTATATCTTTTGAGTTTATACCATTATTTTTGAACTAATATGTGCATCCAAAAATGTAGGTTGCCCATGAGAGAACACAGTTTCTAAGATACACTTGCAAATGCCAGGAGATACTTTAGAATCAGTACTGCTACAGTGCTATATAATCAAAGTAATAAAAAAAATCATGCTATCTTGGCCCCTGCATAAGGGGGAATACTACTTTTTTTTCTTTACTACATATATATAAGCTGCAAAATTTTCTTTCATATTCCTCTCTTCTTATGCGTCTCTCCTGCCTCTTTTTAACACCCACTATTCACCCTTTCATACTTACACCTTCAGGAAAACACTTCTGCAAAAGCAGAACTGCATTTTCTTTAGTAACAGCTATGTTAACTCCCTCAGTACTCTAGAATATATGTAACTTTTGCCTTCAACAAATGCATATTTAATTCCTCCCACCCCTTGCTTGTCATATCATCAATAACTTCCTGCAACTGGCTGCAGATTTACCTGTTTTTATCATCTTGTAGAGTCAACAGATGTTGCATAGGTTATAAATCACACAGGTTTTATGTACTTCACATACTTTGTAGCAGAACAAAGTCAACCTTGTGTTATACCGAGCGTTTCTGTAGATAACTTGAATGTAACTGCAAAATTGTTTTCAGCAAAGTCTTTTTGAAATTTAGAGATCAGCCCGTGACAGAATTCTGCCCAGTCTGCCAGAATTCTTGCCAATTCTTCTAGCAATAATAAAAGTTAGCAACAGTGCTAAAGAAATAGGCAAGAAAAGAATGTTGTTTGAAAGCCAAACTGAACCAAACTGTTCATATCCCAAACACTTGCATTTGAAGTTAGCCTGCACAGATACCTCTTTCAACTGGAATAGTATTTAACCACAACACAGACTGACAGCAATTGCCTCTGACAATTCTTTAATACCTTCTATTTTGTACCATTTGTATAGTGAAATTGAAAAAAAAAAAGAAGTTTAAAAACTTTTCTTGTCCCCTCTACAACATTCATTGCAATTTGATAAAAAAGTTACCTAGATACAAATTGATAAACTATTACTCTCACCCTTAGCACTTACTGTAATGTTTAGCTGTACCTGCTCTGACAAGAACACCAGGAAGCTGAAGGAAATGTCACATCCCTCCCAAGCTGCCCCACAGTGTTCAGCACAGCCTCCACACCCCACACATCCCTCCCTCCAAGCATGGCCCAGCTGCGAGCGCCAGCGGAAGGGAACTGGAGCATCCCACGGGCACAGCTGCTTCTCCAACATGGGACTAAGGGAACAATCACCTACAGCACGCCCCAGGACTGCCTTTACACAGCTGTGGCACACACCTGTTCTGCCACCTGCAAAAGCTCTTTGGCAACCTAGAAGAATAGTACGATCCAGCACTATTAGTCTGAGATCTTTCATGTACACTGACCGTGATTTTCTACAAAAAACAGTGTTAAAATTAGTAAGCACATGTATGCATGAAGGTTGAAAATTACCACGGATTAAGATTTCACAAAAATGTACTTGCCTTCTCAAAATGACTAAATATCAGCGTAAACAGAAAGAGAAGCCATTGTTCTTATTCTATTATTTCGAAATGGATAAAAATGAAAAGCTAAGTCTTCTCTAATACAGTACTCATGACAGAACATTTGAGTTCTACTATCATTAATGTCACAGAGACATAAAATTAAAAATCAGTATCTATTGTAGCCAAGTTCAAAGTAATGAGCTAAATGCTAAAAATATAAATCCTTTTTTTTTAAAGTTTGCATATCCAAGGAAGCAAACAATAAGTTCAGGCAAGTCTTTCAGTCATTAGATGCACAAATTGTTAACAGATGGGTGAAAACATTTAATTTAGCAAGTAACTGTTATTAAATAAATAATGCGGATATTTTCTTTGTAGAATTTCATAATTATCTATGAGCCAATTCTTATTACCTTCATCTGTCAGCCAATTGTATCTAATAATTAACACAAAAGAGTTGAATGGACGAAAAAATGTGCTGCTTGAAGAATAAAATATGTTTAGCAATTTAATACTTAAAAATAAAACTGAGAAAACATACAGATGCATTGTGTACTCTTATGATTCTATCATAATCTTTATTACAGTTCTAATTCTAAATAATATTTAGTCTGATAACAAATTTGGTAACAAATTCTTCTCAAGCCTTACAAAGCATAATTTGTGACATTTACTGCTGTTAGTTATGAATAATTTCAAGATCAGGATAGAAACAGAATCTTCTCTAAAGGAAACAATATGGTTTAAATTAAACACCTTTTCCTTCAGGAGAAAAAAAACCCAGGGAAAACCCAATTTTTCAGTAGCATATACTGAATATTCTAATAGGAACCTAAGCCTGAAGATATTATTACACTGCATCGCAATTAAGATTCACATTTTTCCAACAACCAGAAAGCCCACTTTGCCAAAAAAAAAAAAAAAAACCAAAACAAAAAAAACCCCAACAACAACAAACAAAACCAAAACCTGAAAATAACTTCAGCATTAAATTTAAAAAATTAAATGAAGATTATCAAGGGTCTTCAAAATTAATGATATTGATATACTCAAAGCTATTCATCACCAAAACTCAAGAAGAAGCAGCAGCAAAGAGTCTTGGCTGGAAACACGACAACCCATGTAATTCTGATAAATAAAACTTATTACTGTCAAATACGTATCTCTGTGATATCTCAGCAAGCAGCACATCATCTCTATCAACAGATCCTAAGAGATAAGCTGCTAGATGAGCTGAGGTCTTGGCTGTTAGCATCCATGACTTGATTTCACCCTCAGCTCCTTGGCCAAGCTCCTGCCAAACTCCAAGCTCCTTCCAACACGGGGTGCTGAGCCCAGTGCATGGACAACTTGGAAAGCAGACGTTCCACAGAGCAACAGTTTAGCAATATTATGAACAAGTATTGTGAGTACTGTTATGCTCAATAATCCTCACTTTCTGTTTCTTTTCCATTATTATAAAATAACTCCTGGAACTCATGGAAACATTTAGCAATCACTGCTTCCCATGGCAACTAAAACATGGCACTGCATGGGGCAGCAACTCTGGGCTGTGAACCTGCCACCTGACAGTTTCATTCAGCACTTTTCTGGGCTTGTAATGGAAGAGGGTGACTGTTCATGGTGTTCCTTTGCTCCTCCTGCAGCATTCATGATTCCATGTATCTCCATCATAATTGCCCCTCAGCCATTTGAAGCTCATTTATAGGGGGTGGCCACTGAGAGCTGACTGACATCTCCACCCTCACACTATCACAGGAGCATTTGCCATGTGTTCCTTCACTGGATAACCTTGGGGTTAGCAGGTAATGGATTTACCTAACACTACATAAGTGTGTCTCTGGCACAAGAATCCCAACAGAGTTACTGATGGACAGCAGGCACACTCCCTAACCTCAGCACAGTGCTGAGCCTGAGCCTGACCCCTCTGGGTACTTAATGACCCTAAACACCATGCAACGAAAGAAGTCATAAGCTCTACCAACTGAGAAAAACAACAAGCCTGTGACCATTCTATGAAGTCAAACTTTTGATTCACTTAATTGATTTTATGACCTTTTTTGCTGTTTATTTGCAATCTAAGTACATGAAAAAAGACTTTTTTCTTAGAAAAAAACACACAAGGAAAGCATAGCAAGATGATCTGTAGAAACTTATGAAGTCTTGGGTACTTTGGGTACAGCTGCAAATTACTTACAAAGTGTTGGACCCTCTTAAAAAAAAAAGAAAAGGTTAAAATAAAAGAAAAATCAGAAACAGCCAGTCAGGGAAAAGTCAGAAATTCATAAGTACATCACACAGAGACACATATAAGGTGCCTTGCTTTTGTGGCTGGAAATGACCAGAAAATAAAGAGCAGTAAGAGTTGCTCTAGGATATTGGCTCCCCAAAACCAACTTTCATTAAAGCAGCCAGAGGCACCAGTAAACAGGCAGTCTCAGTATGAAATTTGGCTTGACTGCAGTGCCCTTCAGAAGGGGAAGCTGTTTGATTTTGGATGCTTGTGTACTTATTGGATTGCTGAAATGGTAAGAAAGTGGCAAACACAAAGTATCAGAAGGGCTGTAAGGTGTAACTACTCCAAAAGCTTCAGCAACACACTGCAGCACACTCAGCTCCTTCTCTCTCCAAAAGCAAGCACTGAAGAGGGAATAAAGCTCTGGGACTACAGGAGTACAAGTACTCCATATTTAACAGAACTTCCATTTGATTTACACAAATGATCTAACAATGAAAAGTGTAGTCTCTGCAAGGCACTGACTTTAAAAATCCACATATTTACGCTATCATAAATGAGAATTAAAAATTAAATGCATTTTATAAGACATTTCAGTAACTGCTTGGAAGGAGCTATTGCTTCCTCTTTAAAGAAAAAATGTGTTTTGATTATGTCATATTATGTTATGAAATAATTTCAGAGGGAAAAGCAAGTAAGGCCTATTTGTCACAAATTGGATGAAAACTGGACTTTAAAATGTCAAATGTTCCCAGAAAGCAACAATTCCAAGTTTTATCTTCTAACTCTCCTGAAGATTCATTTTCAACCACAAAGTTAATTATGTTTGATCTAAATTCAGTGAGCAGTGTTAGGGATCAAGGCAAATTGCTGGAGTAAGGGGAAATCAAGACAGGTCTTCAAAGTCATTCTAGGTAAGACAGAGCACTCCTTAGGAGCATAAAGCTTCAGTAATAAAATTTTGTATTTGATAACAGGAAATAGGAAAATAATTTCATTGGCTCATTTAGAGAATACCAGTTTTTCATCATGTCATTTACAAGTAGTGGCTTGTAAGAAGAAAGGAAAATAGAAAGAGGGGTTGATGGGTGGGTATTTAAAAATAATCACTCAATGTTCATACGCTACAAGAAATGACGTAAAAATTCCGTATGAAGTCTGTTGCAAGGGTAAAAATAAGTAGAACAAATTCTCGTTTTAGAAATAGAATGAGGCAAAAAAACTGAAATTGAGTATCAAAGGCCCTGCAGCAACTAAGACGAGGGATGTCTGTGTGGGCTGACACAGGGAATTATTTAAAGTTAATAAAATACACAAACCACCAGAAGTACATTTCTGAGGAAAGAAAAAACATGAAAAGAAACAAACCTCCTTGGTTCTTGATAAAACAGAACACTTCAGAATACTTCTCCATGCTTCATGTCTTTGAGGAGTCTAAGTAATGTTTGCACATGTGTTCTTCATTCTACCCTCACTCTCCAAGTAACCACTCATGCTGCTGTGAGCCTCAGCCTCCCGCACATTTTGCCCCAGGTATAACTGGAAAATATGGTGCATAGTCAGGAAAGAGGAAGCAGAACATGGAGAGGGGGAGAGAGGGATCTAATCCCTCTTTCCTTCCTTAGAAAACAACAAAGGGAAGCATCAACAACAGAGTTAAGAGCTGAAAACTGAGTCAGTCCTCAAGAAACCATGGCATAGTTCTGTTTCCAAATAACATCGGTATGCATGTTTTACTCTGAACTTACTCCTGAACTTCTACAGAACTCTTGCTCTGCACTACCCAGGTCTTCAGAGTCCTGAAAACTAAAGGGATCTGTAAAGTTCAGGTTCTCAAACTTTATCATTATAATAACATCTAAAAATGTGAAAATACATAGAAGTAGGATGAGATTTTTCCATCCTACATTGCCACAAGCCAGCAATAAAGTCATGGAGGCATAGCACTGACTTTCCCTTTCCAGAGAACATGTAGCAGCTGAGACAGATCTTCAAAGGTATTTTTTGAAATAACAGGGGCATGGTGTGAGGAGTCTGGGCCTGGTAACAAAGGATGCTATAGTATCCCCACTTTCAAGTGACATGCTTTATGGAGAAAGGTTAAGGAGCTGTTTTTCAGCTACACTTCTCTCACTGCCTCTTCCTGAAAGTGATTGCTGCTGGCTCCCCTCCAGCGAGGGCTTGAGAGGAATCAAACGATTCACTGGTGAGAATTGCAGAGAGCCTGCAGGCAGAGGTAAGACAGAGAGCATCTTAATGGGGAAAAAACTGCAGATCAGAGATTTCTCTCACGTAAGGGAAAACATACTGGAGATACTGAAGGGACTTGAGAATTACTGGACACTGGGTGATTAAATTACAGGACTTTCCTGTCCCCTTTCACACAGTGAGGACAGGAAAAAAAGAACCCCAAATCTGCATACACCTTTTACCAGCATTCCACCAAATTGCAGATCAAAAAAACATCCAAACATCTATTGTTAGAAAGACTCTGCTTTGCAAATGTGTTTAGAAATTTATAACTACCTGACTCATCCCCACCACAGAAGAGCTATTTAATGGTGTATTACCTTGTCACCTGTTATCAACGGTGTCCTTTGAACCTGGTTTGAGACTACAGAGCTCAACATAAATCTGCCACAGCTTTTTGGCACCTCCTGCCAAGTACTTGCTCATACTCTGCAAAATTATGCAGACTATTAACCTTACATAAATTTTAAAAGTCTGGGTCTTCCCAAAGAACGTGTAGAGGGCAGACTCATAAAAGTTCTTTAGAGCAGTGACCAGGACCAAAACAGACAAGGAAGAGCCATTAAACCTCTACCTGAATTCAGGTACAGCAATGCTGTGCAAATCCTGTACAAGAAAATGTACTGAAAAAAAATCCATTAAAAACAAAGGGTGCTGCAACACCCTAATAACTCTACAAAATCTCTCCTGGACGGAGAGACATAAACTTTAAGTCTCTGTGTTTCATCATCATATCTGAGCATTTACAACAAAGACAAAGCTCTTCACAGATTCAGAAATAAATTTACCAGACAATCCTAAATATATCAGTATGAAACAGCACATCAACCCTAACAAACTTTTTCTTTATCGACAACATAAGGTTCCTAGAATATTCAAAAGTAGTTCTTGTAAGATTTACACTAAGTCAAATATTAATGTAAATATTTCTAAGAACTCATAATTTCTAATTCCAATTTAATTATTTTATAGACTTAATATGTTATTGCTTAATGTGCTTAAAATGTTTTGACTAGTTCAGTCAATGTTGAACGAAGAAAAAGGAGTGCAAATGACTTAAGAAAACTGTTCTTCATCTGGAAACAGTTTTCCAACACAGTGATAGGTTTTCTGCCCATCTGTTAAACCAGCCCCATCAAATTGTTCTGAGGACAAAAAAGGGGGATAGAAAAAAATATACTCACAGTATTCATCATGACTCACCCAGTGTTTTTCACTAGCTTTGCTTACTAAAGTGTAACAATGTTGATTCTATATTCTATTCTTAATACATATTAAGTCCAGCTCTAGATTATGAACTTTTCTTAGTGCACCATCCTGGGATGAAGTGAAAGGTCAACAGCATCTTTATGCCAAAAAAAGCCTAAGTGTAGGACAGGGCTTCTGCTGGTGCAATGTATCCCATTTCACTCCAGAGCTAACTTAGCCTGACTTGGCAAAAATGCATTCACACCATTACATATATGCTGAAAGGAGCATCTGGAAGAGCCATGACAGCAAAACTTCTGTAGTGCAGCCAGGCTGGGGCTAGCCAGGCACCTCAGCACTGGAAGAGCACGAGGCCAGGGCAGTGCAGCACGAGGCTCTGCAAGAGGCTCTTCCCTGGATTTCCAGCGGGCGTCCGAGCACGCACCGCCAGGCACACAGCGAGCTGGGAATTAAGAATGATGCTGTCACACAGCAGTGCATGGGCTGCTGCTCAGCATAAGTGCTGCTGCTCAGTGCATCAGCTGCTGCTCAGTCTGTTATAAGCAAGCTGATCTTCAGCACAGCTCACACTGCGACCAAACCGCTCTGCTGTGAATTAGTACTTCCCCGGTTTTCAGAGTAAACAAGAAAACAAACAAACAAAAAAACCCCAACAAAACCACCAAATAAACTACTGAACAATACCTGACATTTTGAAATAAAGATACTGAGTGTGTGCAAGTTTCTCAAGAAGGTCAAATCACTTAACATGGGACACTTGGCTATACAGAGCTGCCAGGTTCTATAGATGAGCTATTATTCTTCTCTTAATGGCAGTAACAGTACAGATATCCAGTAAATGAACTCAGTATGTTAAAAACAATGTCACAGCAAGTGAAAATAATTCAAACCCAATTCAAATGACTCCATTAAATGATTGTATAGGTCTCATAAAATGTAGTACATTAAATAAGCAGAAAAGATCAATACGAGCAAGAAACAACTGCACATCGATTGAGGAACAAAACTGCAGATAATTGTCTGATGCTTCACCCCAATTCACTGCTTCTGCTCACACAGGAGGGCTCCTCTCCATGAATCCCTTACACCCTGTCCCAGCAACTACACCAACTGCCACTCACTTTTGTTCTTCTCCCATCCTGTAAGCTTTAAAAATAGCATTAATACTTATATTAGATGTACTGTATTTCTACTGGTTTATGACATTAAACCCTAATTTTAAATTCAAAAAGTAACAATAGGTGCTTGGTGGATAGGTGAAGGATGGAATTTTAAGTCAGCTTCTGACAGAAAGGGGATATTTTGTGCTTCTAAAGCAGCTAATGAAGTATAAAAGAGTTTTAAAAATACAGAATAAGGAAATAACAATAAAAATTAGAGGTGTTCTGCAAAAAAAATTTCATCTAAATTTCTTCGGCAAAATATGTCCACAGAAGACTTCCAGCTGAAATATGAAAATGGTTGGAAGGCTTAAGGACTCTGCAGATCTTGGGATGGAATAAACTCTACAAAAAGAGAAAACAAAGATGAAACCATGCTTTTACATGGGAAAGCTGCTCTGCCATTGACTCTTATCATTCTTATCAGTTGCTCAAGGTTTGTCTTTTGCATTTTACCTTTTACTTGGTTTTTTAAATTAAAATGTATTAAAAGGCCTACAGAATTCAAGAGTGTTAGCACATTTATGCTTTATCAGACTTGCAACCTTATTTAAAAAATCATCTGAGTTTATCACCTTTTATTAAACTCTTTCCATTAGTAGTTACAGAAAATCAGTTATAAAGGATGACAAAAAGAATGTGAAAACCTTGCTAGCAAAATGGTTGTGGTCAGTTCTTTTCTCAGAGTCCATGCAAAATTAATTACTTTAATTTTCTCATCCACATTTAGAAAAATGTATTTAAAACCCTAACAGATACCATGGCAATCTCAATCCACAGCATGCAGATCACACCAACAGCTATGTGCAATGTCAAAGGAATGCTATTACAATAGAGATAAAGCAAAAATTAATTGGCAAAAACTTGTTTCGAGGAGCACTGCTTACATTTCTGATTGTCCTTTTTACTTGTTATGTCCCATATTCAAAACTATTCTGTCATAAGCAAATATTCAACTGGTCCAGGTTATTAGTCATTCCATTTACTTATTCTGAGCTCTGCCATAATGTCAGCTTTCTCCTACTCTTCTTTTGCTGAGTCTTCAGGGACCTCCACAGAAAGATAATAATTCAGACACCTACTTGTAAATAATATGACCATACTACAGATTTTAAGAAAGGGAAGATACTGATCTGGTACCTGACCACAAGTCTCCTGTTTCAGTTCCACATCAGTTTATGCTATCAGTTTTTATATCAATTTTTATTCCAAATGCCATTGCTCCCTCCCTTCCACATCTCCCAGCCATGTCATCTCCTCCCCACCTCTGCCCCAACACAAGCACTCTGCTGAAAAGGACCCCAGTAGCTCCCAGCCACTGCTCAGCATCAGCTCCTCACTCCTCTGGATACACCTATGCAAGGAACAAGCACCTGTGCACGGCAGAGATGCAAGGAGAAAAGAATCACAGGAGAACAATTTCTATCAGTTAACCAGAGATGGAAGTCGGTCTTTAATCCGCTGTGTGTAGGAAGCTTCACGTTAAAGCAATAGAAGACAGAACTCTGTAAATTCCGTATCTGAATATGTGAAGTTTTGGTTTGTACAGATATCAAGTTCTCACTGTCTTACTCAGCAATTAGTATCTATTCTGATTTCCATTTACTCTGTAACTCATTAGCACTAATTAGCACGCGCCTCCAACATATAAAGAAAACGCACACATTAGTTGTGGCAAAAGTACTCAAAAACTTCAAAGCAGAAACACAAGAGTTGAGCAGAGCAACAAACTGGGAAAGAAAAAGTGTCAGGTTATCTGGTATTGAAAAAAGTACCTTTCAGTAAGGATAAACTGTTTGTGGAAAAATCTTCAAATGGCATTTAGACAAGTTCACATTATTCAGATAATACCTGGAATCAGCTTTTTTCAAATGTTCAATCGGTGCCCTTCCTGAAAGGACTTAGGGGGGTCCCATGTATATTCATAGTAATTCACTTACTTATTTCAGCTATTTGCTCATGTTTTAGAGGAAGAGGCATTGATTACTTGGCAAAGGAGAGGGATAACAAGTGTCTTACAAGCCAGTGAAGAGCAGTGGTCACCAACCCCTGGAGCACTCCCAGTCTGTGGAGCAGTGCTCAGTGCTCACCCTGCAGCAGGACAGCCAAGCTCCCACCAGCCTGTGCCAGCGCTACACTCAGCACTGAGGCTTTGCTGGCCCCTGTAGCTGGGCAGGTTATTAAATGATCCAAGTGTACAGATCTCATCAGGATTAGGCCTTCTGTGCTCCTAACTGCTCCTAAGAAACTATCCAGTATTGATTCCAAGTATTGATTCAGTACATTTTAGCATGCTGGTCGCAGAATAGAAACAAAACCCAGCAGTATCCCCTTCCCTGAGGAGTTGGGTTTTTTTTACATGTATAGCTTTAGTTTTTCCAAGCAGATAAAAGCCCTACTAATCAGTAAGGGCTACATTTGGTAAATGTAAACACTACAGGTGAGTATTCTGGTGAAATACTCTTCTTAAATTCTATAAAAATTCTACTCCAATTACACATAACTAACACAGGTGACTATTTTTTTTTTTTTTACTCCAGTATTTTACTATGAGGGTGGAAGAAGACAGGTCAAAAAGCTTCTATGGAGAACAGGTCAGGAATAACACTACTGGCCATGAAGGTGAGTGCAAAGGCAAGAGAGCTCAACAAACATCAGAACATGGCAGAAAGGATGGCAAGAACATCAGGTAAATAGCAAGCACCACCACCAAGAAAATGAATATAAAACTTCAAAAATTACGGTAGGCGCCCATTATAGAATAATTTTAATGAACTTGCAAAGACAGTACTTCAGACTAATTTAACCAAGGAAAACTAAATGAAATCTCCCTGAAATAAAATAGGCTATACAGATGGAAGTCTAGTACTGTGGGTTTTACCTTTGGGAGTTGCAGCCTGCACAAGATTCTATTCTTTCATTACAAATCTGTTGTGTGGGGGGCGGAGGAGGAGTAACTGTGTTACAGGGATAAAAAGAATAGCACAATTGTTGTAAGAACATCTAGTTTTCTCTATGTATCTCTATCCATCACAATCCATCCCGAACTCCACATCTATTTTTTCTCATTACCTTACCCTACACTATGTCAGTAAAGGATATTTTAATGCTGGGGGGGAAGCACTCCATAAATAAAAGTCCCTGAGCAGGATATCACAAATTCATTAGTGAAGATCATTAAACAGCATTCATTTTAAGCGAACAGAGAAAACAAAGAGAGCTGATCAAGCTCCATCAGGAGAGTGAGGAGGACTGGCAGGAATAGCAGCTGTGCTCGAGCTCAGATTGGATTCGTGTTGGCAGAACTGTGAAATAAAGCCTGCAACATACTGTGCTTTTATGAATCCTGCTTTCCCAATAAAAGGCATCCAAGGAATTTAATGCTTATGTTTTGCCTTTCATAGGCTGTTTTACTTAGGATGGTTTCTATACAACTAAATTTATAAAAGTCCAAGATGCAATTATTTCGACATGCTGCTCCTTCTAACGGTGCCCTCTAACACATGCACTAACACAGCCTCATTCATCTGAGTATCTCCAAGTGCTTCATAAATGCCAATTGAACAGATGCCATGAATCTGAAAAACATTACTGCCTGAAAATTTTCTGCTATCTGACTTAGTTAGAATAGTATGTTTTATTATACAGTAGAAAAGGTCAGTGCAAGGAGAAGAGTCTGGTTTAAGCTCTACGCTAAGCATTTCCCCTGTATCAATTTTAATAATACATTTTTCACAGTCAATTATGCAACAGTCGAATTCTTCCCTTATCAAGAAAAAAACCCTCTAAAAACTAAATAAAACGACCAAAGAGTTTCTTAAAAACAAATTTAAAACCAAAAAATTATGTGAAACATATACAAAAACCGAAATTTCAGACAAATACATAGGTATATGAAAGTCACCTAAGTGAAAAAAAAAATCCTTCTTATTTTCAAAGAAATGTGAAAATACACATTTAGGATTATTTTTAATATAAATTTATGCATATTTTTCACCCTGGTCAAATGAAGTAGTTTTATTTCATTGAATCCCTAATTTCTGGGCACAGAATACAAAAAAGGAGGAAAAACCTAAAGAAAGAAAGGATGGAGAAATGTGTAGGAAGATCTCAAGGTACATAAATATAGTGTTGTTCTTTGTGTTCCCATGTAGAAAGCACAAAAGTAGGTCACCTATTATATACTACAACAGAGCAATATAAACCAACTTCTTCTGCCTACCTTGGCAGGGGAATGTTTTTCAGTCTAACATTACATAATACCTTCGTGCAACTACCTCAACCTGCTTTAAATAAGTAACACTTCAGAATTTGTGAAACTGATGAACCAAAACTTTCACAGCTGAGACTTTCAAACCTGAAACTGGGGCTAGAACCAGAAGCTCAAGTCCATAAACTTCAAGATTTCTATGACTTCCTATTTTATGAGCAAGAGTTCAGAGAACTTCTCTAAGAATGGGATCACTGCACTTGTGCCTTCTCAACTGGGATCACTTATGCAGGGAAACAGAGCAGCATAACTATTTTCTTTCTACAGGTATGTATACCAGTCATTTTTTTCATTTATCCTCTTTCTGAACCAACCTCATAATCCTGATTTCTGTGCTACTATAGAACAGTAAACTATTACTTTATAAATCAGGATTCAGATCAAAAGGAAGAAAGAAGTGTCATTCACTGCAATTCAGAAGCAGGTGAAAGGACTCCAATGTAATGTTCCAAGACAGAATTGCTTTTTCTTTGTGCATTTCTTAAGTTCTGTCTGAGCAAGCTGCCAATTTATTTAATCCATCCATGAATGAAGGTAAAAAGGATTTGTCCAAGATGACATATAGTTATAAAGTAGAAACTGTAAAACATCTTTGCCTATTGAACTCCCTTCAAAACTAAAAATAAACTTCTCCAGACTTAAAAATGCTCTAATTGATTCAAAATCCAGCCTGGTTTATTCACTCTGAGATCCAGATCACTCTACTCAGAAATCAATGCATAACTATTCTAACTGCAAGTGTGGCATAACAGTATGACAGAAACTTTAAATAAACATACAAAAAACCCTTTCATCCATAAATCCATTTTATTGACATGCTTAGCAATCACCAGTAAGAAAATACTTTTAATATTTAGTATATTACTAGAAAGCCAACATGGTGCTTTACATTTCACCAGAGATAGATGTGTGTGCCTTGGTAATACGGATAGGAGCAGTATTTATTATATTCACAATGGCAGAATTATAATTTTGTCTCTTATATTACCATGATCAACTACAAAAGCAGGTTTTTTAAAATAAGCATCAGCTTAATGCAGACATCACTGAATTAATTCTAGTAGTTATGGGAACTAGTGCATTAATTAATATCTTTAATGTATCAAAGACCATATCTAGATTACTAACAGAAAGGAGAGCATTACTTCTCCACCATTTCTTCAGTCATGCTTATTTTCATGTAAGTTCAAGCAAGAAAATCCTAAAAAGAGCCTGAGAAGATACAATTTTTCAAATCATTTAAAAACCATGCACAACTACACACAATGGTTTACACAGAGGTTTTCTTCTTCAGGTATGAGTAAAGTATCACTTTGTAGGCACTGATGAAAGATTGCAGTCTATGTTTCAAATAAGTTAATATTTAACAAAAAATGAAAGAAATTTTATGTGTTACATGCGCTGTTATTTTTTTCAATCAATTGTAATTGTAAAACATCCTTTGAGCAGTGGCAGTCTTTTTTCCTTGCTGCCATTTTCTGCACAAAGGTGGTGGGGCACCATGGAGACTTGTGTATTTTATTATTATTAAGGGAGAATTACTTAAAATTAGTTTTAGCATATTCTGTTTAAAATCTTGTCTTGAAATTGCAGTATTTTGAGTCTATCCAGATTACGTTTTCATAGTAACTTTTCCTCTGGTTTTTAAAGCTATCAATATTTACACAGCCAATGATGCTCAGCTTTAAACAGTTAAGTTAAGGAAAATACCATATTCAGATGCAATTGCTACAGCCCTTTCTCATGATATTTAAAAAAGCATTTGATGCATGAAGCTTGGAAGCAAAAACAGTTTCCCTCCTGCTTTTCAATCATCATGCGAGGTGGCAGTTTGTAAAATTGCTCACAAACCATTGAGACTGTATTTTTTAAATAACTTTTAGAAGGTACCACTTGTCTACCCATCTTAAGTTCCATCTTAAGATCTGATAGCACTTTTGGCTACCATTTCAAATATTTTTATAAAGGGAAGAAGTTGAATACAAAGTAACTTGTCTGAGAAACAAATTTACACTTAAACCCAGTGACCATACAAGTCACATGAACAGCGTTGTAACAGAAATATCATTCTCTGTCTACCTAATACCACTTTAGGATTTTCTCCAATGTTTCATCCATTCCCAGCTGATTAATTATTTTTGCCCCAGTTTTTTTCCCCTTTCACTTACTTCTACCCATGAGTAGAAATGAAGAGTTAGGAAATCTACCAAAGTGAGAAAAGTGAAGAAAAGAACTTTCTTACACCTTCAACTATAAATCCATAACTTCTTTAAACTTTAGGAACTGGTTAGGTTACGCAATGGAAAATCTCAAATCATGAAGAGTTTTTTCACTGAAAAGGTGATTAGGCATTGGAAATTTAGATCAGGCTGCCCAATGAGGTGGTAAAAATAAAAACTCTGGAAATGCTCAAAAAACAACCAGACATGGCACTTAGTGCTATGATTTAGTTGACATGGTGGTGTTTGGTCAAAGGTTCAACCTAATGATCTTGGAGGTCTTTCCCAACCTTAGTGATTCTATGATTCTCTTAAAAATATAAAAGAAGACAGGAATGCTATTACCACATTTGTACAAAAATCTAAATTCTATCAGAGATTCAGATATTAAGTAGATCTGTGTCCATCTTTCCTCCTTCCCAATCCCCACACAGATAATAATACTACTTCTGATACATTTAAGCAGAATAAATGTTGAAAGAAAAACTTTCATTAAATTGGAAGAGAGGGGGGAAATTATCTCCACTGTCAAAATTAATAAAACCAGGGTCAAAATGTCCATTTCAAACTAAAAATGTCCATTCAAACTACAGCTTGAACTGATATTTCCATTGCCACTGCAGCATACCCATCCTTAGAAAAAAGGTTATTTTGGAAAGCCTCTGGGCTTAGGGTACATTTCCTCAAATTCATCATTCCTCCTTGGTACCTTTTCAGAAGCAGGATTCCACTTCAAAGAATGCACTATGCACTGGAGAATCTCCATCTGAAGAATTCAACAATTACATTGTTTCTGTTGCCAGAAAGAGTGTAATTCGTAGCACTTTGATGAATCAAGTAATTTTTATAACCATTTCATACTTTTTATACACGTACACGTATTCATACAAATATAACTATGGTACATCTATCACAGGAGTTATAGAATAACTACTCTGTACAGAGTGTTCAGCTGAACACGTCAGGCTCACATGGAGCACTGCTTGTCAGTGGCAGTGGTGACAGCAGTTTGAATCAAGTCGAGCAATCACAGATTTTCTCAAGAGCACCAAGAGCTGTCTTGTGGCAGCTGAGTCAGCACCCCAAAATCCCAGCTTTAGTAGAGGACCGGGAACAGTGCTGAGAACGCCTTGGGTGGTGGACACAGCAGGCATTTTGAGTAGCCCTGTGGGTATCAACTAAACTGAACAGCAAAGACTTGGGTACAGTAATTAAAACTATTTAGATATGATTTTCTTCTCCCAGAAGAAGCATAACAGAATTTTCTCATTTAAAGTTCAAACATCATTCAAATATCAAAACAAATAAATAAATTACTAACTCAGTAGGAATTCAAAAACCAAAGCACAGTCAAAGGAATAAATTTTTCTGTTCAGAGGGTAAAACAATAGCTGCCTGGCTGCTTCCTTGAGCCTCTGTCAAAGAACAGGCTGAGCCAATCTATGACCTGCTCACACCATTCACTGCTTTGATATCTAACAAGCACTTACTAGACAAGAGTAATCAATGGTAACTGGAAGCTATACATTAATCTGTGAATGTGTAATATTTGTGAGAATCTAGCTTCTTACATTATTTTGCAGGTGCTAAAATTTCTTAAAAATAATAAAAGCTCAAGCTATAAAACTCAGCAACATTCACATTTATTTCTAACTGCTACTATTATTCCACTATGTCAGTAAGCAATAATGCTATCCTAGAGTAGAATATTGATGCCAATTTTAAAAACAAAAAAATAAAAATGGGTTTTTCCAGAATTAAAACTGCATTTCTTTCCATTTATTTATTCATTCATTCAACAGATGCATTAGCCAAGACTCCGCACAAAACCAGAATATTAAATTGTATCAGCTGGATGTATTTCTAAAAAGAATCTAAAAAATTAAAAAGATTAGTGATTTGGTGAATTCATTTCTTCAGTATCTACATCTAGCAACTCTCAGCAATCTTCAAACCTATTTTGAAAATATAGATGCTTTCAGGCAAGCACAGAAAAACTTAGCATCATAATCACAGATTTAAACAAAGATTTAAAATTACAGATTAGCAATTTTATGTGGACTCTTTACAATCCACAATTCCCTCTGCAGCTGCTGGTTCATGGAATTTTTGGGATCAATCCCATTTCCATTCTCATTTCCTTGTGTTGTGGATCAAATCTACTCAAGGCAATTTTGTGCCCAGCTGATCACAGGATGCCATTCAGCCAAGTGCCATACATGGCAACTGTACCCAACAGAATTACATTGTGGTACCAAAGTGAAGAAATATCGATATTCCTAAAGAATTTTTTCAAAACACCCAAAACTTAAAGCAAGGTTACAAGTCAAGCTCTTATCAGTTTCGTACAAAAGCAATCATGAAATTCAACACTCAACATTCTCTGTCTATTTATAGCAAAAGATCATTAAGAAAACGAAGAAAGCCTATATAAATAAATCTGAAGAGCAGCTCAGTCACCCTTGCAGCAATTCTCCCAATTTCCCTGTCCTTGTGTGTGACTCCTTTAGTTCTCATCAAATATTCATGCGACAAACTCCATGCCTGGCTCATCCTCAATAAGCGTCTTTTCTTTTCCTTCTGCCACATCACGCACGCGTCAGGTGCCACTGGGAAGAATAAGAGAAGGGGAAATGCACCAATACAAGGCACCTAATGTATTAATGACAATTTCTTTTCAGTATGGCACAATCCAAAGCAACACATATAAAAATGTTATGTCCAGTTTGCTCTACTCATAATATTGATTTGGTTAACTGTTGTTAAACTGTGTGGTACTGCTTGTTACAGGTTTTATTTATGAAGCATCTTTACACTTAATTTAACTTCCTAGTTGATGTTGGAAGCAACAACTTCTCAATGTCAAATTACAGGTGAAATATTCTCCAAACATAGTTTTGCATTTCTGCCCTGTGTTTAATAATCTTCTATGCATGCTGCAAGGCCTGTTTCCTTAGAGATGGGGGGGTGTTTAATTTTGAAAATATTGATGAAGAAGTAGAGAGTTCTATAGTGTTTCTTCAATACATTTTTTAAAATCTCATTAATTATTTGCATGTTCTGAAGGTTTGTTTTGCTCCCCCATCCCTCTTCCAATGCAGTTGAGGGCTTAAAGCAATTTAGATAAAAGTAAAGTTAGTGCAAGAAATAATTCATATTCTGACTTTGCCAATACATTACTTTACTTTAGAAAAAAAAAATTAAGTCTTGAGAGACAGATACATGAACTATTTTTTCTACTCAAACCCCAATTCTCTCCTTATTACTCCAAAGCATTTCCTTGGTTTAACTTTGTCAAGTCTAGTTAGTCATTAAAAATCTGTGCTCAAAGATCTGCAAAGAGAATAAATGTGGAAAATTTCAACAGTCCATGCATTCTTCAAAAAAAAAAATTGATCTTGTATTACAGAGACTGGACAGATTAATGAAATACAGACAGCCTTTCCAGATCTGCGCTAGGCATCTAGGACATAACCAAAAACTGTTGTTCTACAAAACACAACAATGTGAACAGAAACTACGAAGCAGACACAGGATGCTCAGGCATTGTGGTCATGGACATCGCACAAGAAGCTAAAATCCTTAGTTTAAGTGTTAATCCACACTATCTCTAACTGTCCATATAAATTTACTCTAGATTAAGGGTACTGAATACAAACTAAAACTCTGTCTAGTATCAATCTTTATTGCCCCAAAGTACACTGTAATAGCTGCTTTGCCTACAGGCTTCAGGATTACTGAGAGTGGCTTTTATACTCTCACAAATGCTATCAACACAGCCTGTAACATTTATCAAGGCATGCACTCAACCGACAGTCCAAGAGTCACTGAGTCCTCACATACAGAAACACCACTGGAAAATCCCTGTTGAAGTATTCTACCCTAGACCTGTATTGCTTATTGAGATAATGCCAGCTTCAAGATTTCAGAGTGGGAGTAATAAACAGGGTATTAACAAGAGTCAAATAAACAGGTAGATGCCTAGAATTTTTTGGTGGTGGTAAACAAAGTAAGTTTCTGAAGAATATATAAAAAATTTACAGGGGGAAAAAAAAAACAACTGCCCTGGGGGGAACAGAAAGCACTGAGTTTTCCTTCTACTTCAACAGCAAGGCCGCAGAAAAAGTATTACAACATAAAGCAACTTCAAAGAAAAACATTTCAAGCCTAACAACCAGTAAGTTTAAAGTAGTAACCACTTTCAAAGGGCAGGCTCTCATTTCCTTTCATTCTTCCCTCACATTAAAACTAATTTGCTTGATTAATAAGATAAAATAATATTCTCCATATCCAGCTGTCTCTCAGGGGGAATAAATTCTCACTGGGCACCATATTTACTGTGGGAAGAAGGAGAGCTAGAAAAGACCTCTACTTGTGTCAGAATTGCAATTTCCCTTTTAGAAAGACAGCACGATAACAGGCAGTCAGTGTGTAATAACTCACATGGCTTTCCTGTTGATGGCTTGTTGCTGTTGCTGTTCGTCTTCCACATTTCCTCCAGGAGCTCCTAACCCAAGGTATCATTTTGCAGAGCTGCTAGCCTACCTAGTAATAGTGAAGCTTCTCACTTAGAAAGCTACCAGAAAAATGTATGTAAGATTTTCCCTTTTTCCTATTCCAACTACACTTCATAGCTCCTATCACTGCAACTCCTGCTCCCTCTATGTTTTAATCAACTATGTAGATCATCAGAGAAGGCTGCTGAAGAATTTGATAAGCTTTTCCTCCAAATACATAGCCTGTATTTGCTAATCATCCATCAGTGCAATAAAAATGTCTTGAACAACCATTTTAAATTTCTCAAGATTTTATTAGTAAAATAAAACTTAGGCTTCAAGCCTAATGACTGCAAAGCCGGCTCCAGGCATCAACCATATACAATGCACAACAGTATTCCCTTCCTCAGACATTCCCTTCCACTGACACTACTGCTCTCAGCCTTCTCCCAAAAAACAGCAAATGAAAGCATTTTTCATACAAGCTGTGGTGTGCTTCAGTATTACAGTAAGTGATTTCAAAGACAACAATTATGCAGTGAGGTTAAAAATACTTTAGAAGATGGAAAAAAACTGAAACTATGGTTTAGGCACAAAAATCCTTGATATTTGAAAGCTTCACAGACAAAATTAGTTCTTCACATGCATGCGTATGCGTGCATTTTAACACAGTTTAGGTATTTATTTTATATTCTACAGCTACAATATATATATATTTTTTAAAAACCCAGAAAATATGAAGGAATTAATATTTCTCTTTTATTTATCCACTTAAGAAAGTAAGAGATGTTTTTCAATAATCAATAAAAAAATTAAACTATATTATGGATACAAATTATGAAAATGAATGAACCCAAACAACAGAGGAAGAACAAAAATAAACTGAATATGATACCAACACAAACCTAAATTTAGATCAACATGCACATCAATCAAATGAATTTTTTTTTAGTAGAGGAAATGTGAAGCCAACACACTGCACTAAATTAGATCAATTTCCATATTATTATGCATTTATTGTTATAGCTTATTACCTATTTAAACTTCTCTCACATGCCTTTTTATGGCACTACATTAACAGATTTTCTATCAGTTTCCCTGAACAACCTTGCAAAAACAACTGAAGAACCAAGATGGCAAAGAGGGGACAACTGAATAATTTATCATTTAAAATATGAGACAAGAAAATGTACTGAATATAATTCTTCAGATTTTAGGAATTTAATTTGTGGAATATCACCACTGTCAGACTGATGTGGAGAACTTCCTACATTTGAACTGAACACAGAGGCTGACATTATTTTAACTGCTTATCTCAGGCATTCACAACAAGGGGGGAATCTAGCTATTGTACTTAGGTTTTATTTTGCTGTCTGAAGAAGGCAAAGTATGTTCCTGACACATGCAGAGTTACTGTGTGTGGTCACTGAACTTTGATTTTAAGGGTAGTAAGCCTACTGGATCTTTTTCACACACTTTTTAGAGTTTCCAAACTGAATCAGCCAAGCATCTACCTGATCGGACTGACACATATGAAGCCAGCTGGCAGTAACCCTCACACTGTTGTGTCAGCTTTAAAAAAATTGAAGGGACGTGACAGTTGATACCTATTCATGTTGTGCTCATGCTTTACTTACAGGGCAATTAAGATCCTAAGATTTGCCTCTTAATTTCAGCTAGAACAATGCTCGCTACTAGGCACACCATGTGAACACTTTGTCTTAATTAAGAGACAATGGTGCCGCCTTTCTAGTTCACAAAATCACTAGAAACAAAGTCTATCCAAGATCTCTGCCGAATAAACAACTCTAAGAGAAAATCTTCCTGTTTTCTCATTATGTTTTAAGTTAGCAATTCCACTCAAAGGACATTACAGCAGGAAGGTCTGTAACCACACCCAGGGTTTGTAACCAAACAGGGGATTGTGACAGGGTAGCTCCTGCTGCTGCCCATCCCGCATACCTGGCTACGCATGACTTTCACAAGAAGGGTATCTGATAGAGAATCCTGAACCAGATCCTAAAGTTTCAGCCCTGCATGTTAACTTCAGCTGCCTCCCAGTCCACAGCAACATAATCAGCCAGGCAGAACACTTCTCGACATGTCTACACTGCTACAGCAATGCACAAACACAGAGGAGTCCCAGGAGCTGGGACCTGGAGGTGCTGGGCAACACAGCCAAGCAACAGCAGGGAACAGCACTGAAAACTTCCTCCAACACACAAAATACCTTCATGAAAGAAAGGTAAGCAATTTAAGGGGACTTCAAACCACAAGGCTGTATTTCCTCATTCTACATCCACACAGCATCAGGACTCCAGCTCCAGAACATTTCAGCTACTATGCTAAACCACTCTGCAACTTTGGGAACGACGGTTCTTTCAGGCACGCTTTCTCAAGGCTCACACAATGCGAGCAGGTGCCTTTTTTATTTGTACATTCAAAGCAATACAAAAGATACGATGTCAGAATTCCAAAAACCTTTCCATAATAATGAAAATCTTCACTAAAATTCAGTAACAATTACCAGCTTAGAACTATGAATATTTTACAAAAGCAGAAACCTCTCAAGTTTCTCAGAATAGTCAAAGCACAATTTTAATGAAGGAGAAACCAAATTCATAGTAATATTACGATTTTTAAAGAAAAATGAAAAAATTTCTTGAAATTCATGGTCACTAATTAAGCTTTTGCCCAAAAACTACAAGCTACTATGTTGGACTACTACAGCATACAGCACCACTCATTATGAATGGTTATACTAGAGGACAAACCATCTCCATGGAGAAAAGCTGGAGTGAGACTGATATTTAAATTACTATTAAATTTACCAGCCATACTTCCCTCCTGAGTATAACTGACACTGATTTTTCTTTCTTTACACTAAAATACTTAAATAATTATGCAATAATACACTACCAACCATGATTTAGCTGTACCATTTAAGGAAATTTATTGTTATGATACAAAAAGGATGCCTTCCCTACATATGAGTGATAGCCAGCAATGGTTTTGCAATTCTTCTTTGGTATCACCTCATTGTGCAAAACTAAAACAAGATACATTTTTGGTATTAATAGCTAAAGGGCATTCTGTAACTTACACATTTCCTCATGAGTACAGAACCTTCCAGTGCTGAAAAGGTCAACAGTTGTTCTAACATGGAATACTACTGAAGAAATAATCTATGCCTAATAGTTATACAAACCCAAAGGAATCTTATAAGACATTCTTATTCCATGGCAAAAGTAGTTAATTTTTCCATCCTTAAGCTGCTAAACTATCATTAACTCTGAATATTGAAAATTAATATGTACACATTACATATAAAAATACATAGAGATGTAAAATATAATTTATATATAATCTATTCCACATCTATTTAAAAATACTTGTCTTTGTGCTGCTTCCAAAGGTCTTCATCATTGCAAATGCAAGAAGAAGCACAGTGAAACAGCATAAAATTAATCTGGAAAATCCAGATTTTTCCAGGGATGTTATTCTACAGCAGCAGAACCAAGATCAACAATGTCCCATATGCAGGACTGTTTTCTGTCAAGGGAAACATGAATGTTAGAAAAGTGGAAAAAAAAACCCTTACAAAACTCAACCTAAATAAGTAATAATAAAACTAGGAAAACAAGCAAGATGGCAATCAACAATAAGGGAGAAGAGGAAATAAACTTTAAGGCTAAGACACTGAATGGAAAATTAAGTTTTTGGATGTCAGTCCTTGCTGCAGAAAAGGAGTAATAGCCTTAGAACAGCTCTATAGATTAAAGAAATGAGAATAAAGTACAAAATGAGCCAAAAGAAAGTAAATATCATGTTATGATCTGAGTCAGAATGGTAATATCTACAAATTCTAAGAGACTTTTTGTCATCTATTCAGCATATCACTCTTAAATAATAATAAAAGCCTTTATGACTAGATCTTCTGTATGGGTCAGGAGTCAAGATTTACATAAATGCATGCTACAGCATGATCCAGACCAGTAAGCCATAATTTCAGTATCAGACACAAAGCAGAACACATTTACAAATTCAGCATAACAAGGGCACATCAGTACAACTCCCAAACCCAAACAGCTATTATCCATTGCTTATTTTTCCTTGATACTATTGAAGTTACTGGATTTTCAACAATATTGTAACAAAGTTCTTTGACTATTGAAGAAACTGAGATACAACAAGGTAAGAAACAATTTTAGATATAGATCACAAACCGCTAGAACAGATAAAAAACCCAAAAAATATTCAGAAGAGCTAGGTTAGAATTGGGCATGACAGTCTTCAGGGTAGGTAAATGAAAGGTACAGAGGAGCTATCTAGCTGGAATTTTGCAGATGCACCATGTGAATAATGCTGAACAACAATCCCAGGGCAGGATATCCAAAACCACCCAGTATTCATTTTCTAAAGCAGCTTGAGCTCTAAAGACACTATCTGGCACTAAAAAATTTGTACGAGTTAGGATCTCAAGTCTCTTACTAATATGAAAACAGATGACATTTTTAGACCCAGAAGCAGTAAAATTCTAAATAGCCACTAAATGAGCAGCAAGATTCAGGCTAGGAACCAAGATGTGCAGTACAAAGAAAGAAAGTGTTGCTAAAGCATTCAGGATGAAAAAAAAAATTCAGAGAACAAGGGAAGTGAGCAGACACAGTCTCACAACTGTGCCAATAAAGATCTTCATGAAGATCCATGACATCTGGATGTTAAAACAGGCTGCAGCAGGTTTATGTAAAGTTAAACTCTAAAACACACTAAAATAATTCTAAAGCTCCAAAATGAAGGACTCTGATAGAAAAACATTAGAACTGGGTACTTCATTTGGCCCTGCCAGACTTTTGAGCCTAATGAGTCTTTTTAAACAAACTAAGCTTATTTAAAGCACTGCAGTTCAAGAAACTGATTCAGGGTGATCTTATAAACTCAACAGAGCTTTGACCTTCAGATCTAGAGATGACCTACCACAGTTTGGGAATGCAGTAACAGTCAATGTTGGGACATTACTTCTCTGTGTAGAAAGTAAGACAGTAGATAAAAGACAGAAGGGGACCAAGAAATACACTACAACTTGCAAGTTTCTGGACTTCCTCCTCTCAGCAAACCAGAAAATATATTCTCACATACAGCTATGACTCCCAGATTGAATTTAGAAGTACTACAGGGGTGTGTGTTACAGCAATTGCTATTATGTCTACCCCTGTGCACCCAGTGTCTCTTTACATGCACATGCCTCTACACCCTTGTGCTCCACACTCTGATTCAAGCTCCTGCCTCTCTGCATTTCTTTTCCCCCCACATCAGACCCAGCAGCCTGAACCCTTCACAGTCTATTCTCTGTTACCATCTGGATCTCCCTCTCCCCTTGTGTTGGCATTCTCAATCCTAAGACCCTTCATCATCACTCTCCTGGTTTAGGACTCCTGCTGTTCCCTGATACTTCTACCTTCTCCTTACCTTTTCACCCCACTTTTCACCACCCTAAAAGCCAAAATACCAGTCAAATTCTTTCTCCCATCTGTACTGATATAGAAACAGGTATAAGAACAGCACATTTTCTGTTTATGCTGGGTGCCTGCACATGGCTCTTTTTGCCCACTCTTCCCTATCTACCCTTTGAGGATGAAGTCATCTGTTCACACCATCTTAACTAGCATCTGCACAGCAATGGCTTATAAGCATGTCTATCCATCCACCTACTCCTGATTGCCTCCATATGGTACTGCTTCTTTTCCTGATTTTGTCTCCAGAAAACTTGAGCTTAATATATGTTCACAACTCAGCTCCTTATCACTCCTCTCAAACACTTTTTGCAGATAAAACTTCTGCCAATATCACCTCCTGTCATATAGGTAGTCTTTTGTGACCCCTTTACTTGCATTTGAACCATATATTCATGGTATACCCGAAATTCTGTTACAATCTTCCTCCGTGTGTACATCTTTTTCTAACAGTACAGCTCATCCAATACCTCCATCTTTGTTCAGGCATACACTGAGGAATTAGAAAGGGAGATGGAGATTCATCTGTTTAAATATAAACAGGCTTCCTTACTTATCCTTAGTCATACTGAAAGTGAAGCAAGTAAATCTCTTTAATATATTAGTATTTATGCTTTCATTTCAGGAATCCTCTTTATCACATCACCTTTCAGAGCTATGCTGGTATCACTGGTTTCAAGCTCTTGGGAGGCAGATGATACAGAGACAGCTCAAAGGGCTCAATCAGCTGCTGCTCAGCATAGCCAGCTGGTACCTAGTGATCTCTGTTCAAAGTTTCTGCAATCTTTGTTTACATGGTTTCTGAATGCAAAAGAGTATGGAACAGGAAGCATGCTGGATGGATATGAAGCCATTTTAAAAACTAAATAAAGCATGCTGTAACCTAAAGATAAATAATATATTGGATATCTGGCTGAACGAAAAATTAAAGAAATAAAGACATCTGAGTTACACAACTGCATTCTGTATTTGCATTAACAACCCAAAAACAGAGGATCCCATCAAGATTTGACTCAAACTACCATCTTAACACAGTTACTTATGTAAGAACTCTACTTTAACATTTACTACTTTATTACACCTTACAAAAAAACCTTAAAAATCTTTTAAATCATGGTGAAAAAAAGCCCAACACATTTGAGATTATAAAATGTAATATATAAGATTATAATATTTTATACTCAGATATTCTTAAACTATTTGTTTCAGCAAACCAATTTTGAAAAGTATTATTTTGGGGTTTATACTGAAATTATTTCCAAGGTTTATTTAGCACCAGTACTAATTAAAACAGGTATTGTGCTATACTTCCCATTATGCAGTTGTGAGCATTGCCTATATTGATAGAACAGATTCAGAAATAAGTTACAAAACAAAAAGCGAAAACAAAGACATCCCTTGCAAAATTAAGGTCAAGAACATCATGCAAGAAAGACATCCTTACAAAAGCCTGTCCAGTCTCTAGCAAAATTCATGTGGAACATGCAAGTTTTTTTAGAAGTTTACATTTCAACAAAATTAATAACCTCCACAACTATACATACATTGTACATAGTGATGGAGCCTAAAAATCTTTTTTTTTCCGATCATGAATCAATCGAATTATCCCATCTGAATAATTATCAGGGTCTGAATAATCTCAGTGCATCCTAGCATAAATTTTCCTAATATACATGTGGGTATCAAGTTGTCCTGAATATAACTTATTGCTATAAAACCTAGAATTCTACTTGCACGTAAACATGTATTGTGAAATTCAGCATGGCTTAAAGAGGCAGTATTACTTCAGAATGTTCTTAAGACAACAAAAATCAACCAACCAAAACAAACAAACAAACAAAACATCAAACAAAAACCTCAAACACCTAAAAGGCTCAGAAATGGAAAGTAGGCAAATTCAAATACAGATTGTTGGAAGCTTTTAAAGTAATAACCGTTTAATCCCTTTTTTTTTCTCTGTGCCATGTGGTTTTCAGTGTACACAAAGTATAGAGTGAAAAGGTAAAAATAAAACAGGCATACCCTTAATATATTCCAGAATTCATAAATCATTTGTAAATTTAGTCCTTTTATAAAAGAATCCTTATATAAATTGGGGGGAGGGAGGGCATCAATCCCATATATGAGGCACAATTAAAGCCCAACATCACTGACCAATCAAAATTAGTGAATGCACTGCATCTCTCTGCAGTGAGGAGAAGCGACAAGGTAGGCTGTCATTCTGCAAAAGCTGCCCATCGCAAGCTTTCCTCTCAGAAGCACTGCTCTTCTTTTTTAGAAAGCTTGAATCTCAGTGGTGTCTCTGGAGACAAGAAGCCTTCAGTATGTTAAATTACTTTCATTATGTATTTTCAGATGCTTATTGATTCTACCGTAGGAAGAGTGGGAGACTGCAGCAGCCTGTAAACCAGAACTAAAGCAATTGTATACATTAGCAGTATGCTGAAACAATGGCACAGTACAGGCACAAATTTTCATTAAGGTCATTTTTTGAAGATATGCTTATTACCCTCTTTCCCTTCTACTCTGCTAACAAGTGAACAAAATGAATCCCTCCAACCTGGAACTGCTTCACCTGCATCGAGAATTTACCAAATCTTTAGTGGAGGTAAGACCTGTTCCTTATTATGATATGCAGAATAAGCAACATTAAACCAAATTAAAAACTGGATAAAAAAAGGCAAGAGATCAGATTCAGCTTATATTAAGCAGTAATATATTGTTATATTTAAGACCAGGAAATATTTAAATGCTATTTCCCCTTCCTCATTAAAAATATAATGATAGAAAAATGTTACTCTGTATGAAAGTCTTATAGAATATTAAGAACCTGTTTTGTTCGTACAACATGAAGACAGTACAGTTTAAGCTCATACAGTACTGGGGAAAACAACCTCATAAAGCAACCGGGAATATGCTTTTCCTCCCTCAGCAGTATTTCCAAATATTGGCAGTTAAATATGTTTCAGATTTATTCAGTTACTCTTCAAAGGATTAGATAGTCTGTAATTAGTGCATACTTATTGCTTTATGAAGGTTGGCTCATATGACTAATCTCTGATTGCTCAAGAAATCCCCCTTTTTTGTTGTTTTTTTTTAAACTTATTTCTTTCGTTATCCTGTACATTCAAGCCATTTATTAAAAGCATGGATTTGCTAAACATTTATTTCAAGAAAGGAAAGTATAACAGTGTGCAAATTTAAAAAAGGCATATTTTTAAAAAGGCTCATTAACTCTCTTCAGTTTCTCATTAAAAGACAAGAGAGTTGTATGTAAACTACCTGCTCACCAGAGCTATAAAACTACATTTTCTAGCTTTAGTCACAGACACTCTGCATCCAACAGTTATTGCTTCTAGCCAGGATTTTTTGTAACCTGCACTATCTGGAAAACAAGAAACTTGTCCAAAAAACCTAAATTCATGTAAGCTGACAGAGGAATATGATTTTACTGGCAAATAGAGAGCAGGCTAACTGATTTTCTATGTAATCAATAAGGTCCAATTTTAGAGATCCTTTATTTATTAAATAAGTGATATTAGAAAATACATTCTTGCATTACTTTATTTTTGAAATTATAAGCCCTACTTTTAACCTTTTTTTTCCTCCCCTTCACAAGGGCATGCAGCAACTAATTCAGTTTTACTACTGACAATATGAAGAACGCAGTTGACCGGGTATCTTTGTAGCTGTATGACCTACAAGCAGCAGGATGCATCCCTAACATGTATTCTTAAGACATAAAGGAATTAAAAACAAAACATGGAACACACTTGCATTACCATTTACGTGCATGACACTTCAACAATATACATGGAAGACTAACACATCTGCTCAGATATTCATTAAAAGAAGAGTGCTATGATTGATTCTTAAAATGGTGAGCATTTCTTAAAGAGGGATTTATAATTTAAAACCAGAATTGTGGAAACTACTGATGCATGAAGAGACAATGAAACATGAAATCCCAAAAGGAGAATATGCATACTTCATCAGCAAGCTGAATAAAGGTTTAACCAAGCTTTTTTTATACTACTGATTAAATAACTTACTTGTCATAATGACTAATGGATATTTTTCTCTCAATTTTATGATGTTATGTATTCTCCTTAAATCAAAATAAACCAAATTAGGTAACCCATGGTTACTCTCAAAGCACACGAACTGGATTTTATGATGTATAGCAACTTCTTTCACTAAGCCATCACTCAAAAGTAATGATCAGGAATATTACAGAAAGGAATATGCAACCATAAACTAAGGATGTCTACACACACTCTGAGAACAGAGATGAGAAAGTATTTTTCTTTAAACCTGGAAAATAAAAACAGGCTTCTACAAAATGCAACAGGGGAAGGAAATTAACATCACTTAAAAGAAGGTTTATTTGTTATTGCTGGCTTGAAGCTCAGAACAGGCACACAGAATACGCCCTGGTCTGTAGAAGTATCTGAGGCAATTAAGAAGTCCCCATGTTTAATCAGAACTTTTTGCTGCTGAACTGCAGGAACAAAAAAAGGAAAACAAAAAAAAACCTGCAAGAAATGAAATAAGAGCTCAGCTACCACTTGATTTCCAGGTTACAGTGCGTGTCAAAAATCTCTCATGACACCATGTGTCAGCGTGTGCCGAGCTGCCGCCGCGCTGTGCCAGGCCCCTGAGAACAGAGATCAGGTAGGTGCCCGGCTCTGCCCGCGCGGCGCTGGGAACCAGCTCTGTCCCCCTGCACCCCAAACCAGGCACTGCAAGGAGGAGCTGATCTTTCATCTGTTCATAATGACCTAGCACATCTGAGGTTTTCTGTTTTCACAAAATCTCGGTTGCTCTAATGTTAGGGTGAGACTGTCATTTGTTTTAGCAGATCTGCTTTTGATTACTTCCTGGCTTTTGCTACCACAAAAGAACTTTATTTATCCATCAATGCATTTGAAATGGTTTCTTGAAACCCATTCACAGCCAGGACAGCAAGCAAGAGGAGATCATATTCCTGAGGGTTAACGTATGACAGATTTGTCTAAATTAGAAATGAAACAAAGCTTTTGAAATATTTCTTGTTTCATTTCACACCTGAGAATAATACGTTCTAATTTACATCTTTTTTATTTAAGAGGCACATGTGAAATAACTGTTGAAGAATACCAAGAATTTTCATCATACAATTTGCAATTAATAGTATTGTTCAGCTGAGGCTTTTCAGAACTGCAGATGAAATCCATTTGCATACTGTATCCCAAGTGTGCTTAATTCATACTTTCATTTTAAAAGAGTTCAATTTTGTTCACCTTAGTGCTATCCATTTTAATGTTTTCAGAATAGAACAAAGGTCGACATTCAAATTTATTTGCATGTCAAATATGTGCCCTCTTAAATTTAAAGCTACCTAGGAAAAAAAAACCCTCCAGTATCATAACAAGAAATTGAATAACCTCTCTTTTATTTATTCAACCAATTACAAACTCAAGAGCTGGCTAACAATAGAAATAACACAAACATCAGGTATTACATGCAGATGCTATATTTAGAACTTAACCGCATGTGTAAAACTAAGCAGATGAAACACAAAATAAAAAATCTGCTAGACGAAATAAATACTTTTTTGATCCTTACTTATGCCTAAGAGAAACATGCTAAGTATGTAAATCTGTTGGGTTTAATAGCAGTTTGTAAAAAAAAAAAACAAACAAACACAAAGAGACAATTTTCTTTTTAAGTATTATTTACTAAAATTATTCCCTTACATATATTCTGAAATAAAATTAAATACTCTTCCATAACATGTAGGCACAGATTTCTCGAAGAAATTGAAAATTCAAATCAGAAAAAGGAAATGTAGTATTTTATAATAAACTCGATTTCCCAAACCCACATAAGTTTTGCATTTGAAATCATATATACTTATATAAAGTTGTTGTAGTGGCAAGCATCATATGCATAGATGCACAGAAGATTAAAATGAACAGAAAGTTTAAACTTTCTAAAAATCTGGTGAATTACAGAACATCACATTTCAGTCCATGACACTACTGAAAACCACATAAGAAAGAGGTGGATAAATTGGCATCAATAACTTAAATCCTTAATCCTTTTTATGATACATAAACAACAGTGCTCCATGTTCCTATCACTTCTTTTTCCACAAGAGCTTTCTAAAATTATCTTTATCACTAATTTGTTAATACTTAACAACATTCTTCTAAAATGACCCTCAAAGCAATACAAAGGCTATGCACAAAGTATGGTTTATTCAACAAATGAGCCTTTTGTAAAAAACCACATCACTATAAACGAAGGCTTGCCTCCCTAAGTGGAAGCTTTTCACTATTTTTTCTTTATTCAAACAAATCCTGCTTCCTTTTAAAAAGCAAAGACCTTATTCTAGATCTTCAAGCTTTTGAGTCCATGCCAATTAAAGCTCTAAACATACTGTAAATGAAGAATTTGGTAAGAATATTGCTTTTCCTCCCTCCTCCTTCCCCAGCATTTATCTGCAATAAGTGTTAAAAAAAGAAATCAAATAGTTCCATATTTTATTTCACCTTTCAGGAGAAAAACCAGCTGCAACAAAAGAATGTGTTTGTCCTCCATTCTGGAAGTCAACATGCAGTCCGAATCTAACATTACAGTTCGAGATGCCATTGATGACATCGATACCAACATGTACCAACCACTGTCATACCCATTAAGCTTTCAAGTTTCTCTCACTGGATTTTTGATGTTAGAAATTGTTTTGGGACTTGGCAGCAACCTCACCGTGCTGGTACTTTACTGTATGAAATCCAACTTAATCAATTCTGTCAGTAACATAATTACAATGAACCTTCATGTACTTGATGTAATAATTTGTGTGGGATGTATTCCTCTAACTATAGTTATCCTTCTGCTTTCACTGGAGAGTAACACTGCTCTCATCTGCTGCTTCCATGAGGCTTGTGTCTCTTTTGCAAGCGTTTCAACTGCAATCAACGTCTTCGCTATCACCCTGGACCGATACGACATCTCCGTAAAACCTGCTAATAGAATCCTGACCATGGGAAGGGCTGTGATACTAATGACATCAATATGGATCATTTCACTTTTTTCCTTCCTGATTCCTTTCATTGAAGTCAACTTTTTCAGTCTTCAAAGTGCAAGTACTTGGGAAAATAAGACTCTTCTGTGCGTGAGTACAAACGAGTACCACACAGAACTAGGAATGTACTACCACATTCTCGTTCAGATTCCAATATTTTTCTTCACTGTTATAGTAATGCTAATTACATACACCAAAATACTCCAGGCCCTAAATATTCGGATTGGTACAAGATTTACAACAGGACAAAAGAAGAAAAACAGAAAGAAAAAAACCATTTCTTTGACCACTCAGCATGAGACTACAGATGTGTCCCACAGCAGTGCAGGAAAAAATGTCGTCTTTGGTGTAAGGACTTCTGTGTCTGTCATAATTGCTCTACGCCGAGCTGTAAAACGGCACCGGGAGCGACGGGAACGGCAGAAGAGAGTCTTCAGAATGTCCCTTCTGATTATCTCAACATTCCTTCTCTGTTGGACACCCATCTCTGTTCTAAACACCACTATCTTATGTTTGGGCCCAAGTGACCTTTTGGTAAAGTTGAGATTATGTTTTCTAGTAATGGCATATGGAACAACTATATTTCACCCTCTACTTTACGCATTCACGAGGCAAAAGTTTCAGAAAGTTCTGAAAAGTAAGATGAAAAAGCGAGTTGTTTCAATAGTGGAAGCAGATCCCATGCCAAATAACGCTGTAATACACAACTCATGGATAGAGCCTAAAAGGAACAAAAAGATTACCTTTGAAGACAGTGAAGTAAGGCAGAAATGTTTAGTACCTCAGGTTGTCACTGACTAGATTTCAGTATTCACCAAAACACATCAAACGGAATATTTGAACAAATTGTAAAAAAAATACTGCCAAATAAGAAAAACTTTTTTAACCATTGGCGAGACTGTATATTTTCAATATATATGTTAAATAGAGTAGGTCTTGTATATTCAATTTCTTCATTATGTAAGATATATGTTGCATGGCTGTTTGTTAGCGTAACACCATGTGTATATTTGTCAAAAAATATTCAAGTCCTCTTTTTTTAGAAAATAAATAGCCTTAAAGAAGTGCAAACTTTTAAAAATATTTGTATGGCTCAGTTTCTCTGTAAATATAAAAGAATTTTTAAGCAAAAATTGCACTTGGGAATACTTTTCTATAGCACAAATTCACCATTTTATACGATATGGTGTTTTAAAATTTAATTCATAAACAGTATTAATCAGAGGTATTCTGAATATTATGCAGCTACAACCTGGATGCATTTTGAACCCATGTTTAGGTATCCCACTTATTTCAATCTTCTCCAGCATGTGACTACCGTGCACAGAAAAAGCCATTTACGTGATATCCTTCAGTGAATAGTCCAGTAACTTTTGATATGGGGAAAAAAAATTCATGCTGGTCCAAAAATTGACAGTACTCTTAAGAAAAGTAAAATGCTTTTCATATGCAATCTCAGATCCACAATTTCTACATGGAAAATATACAACTTTGAATAATTACAAAGGACAGGGCAGGGGTAAAAGGCTAAATGAAGGAAAAAAGCATGGACGAGAAAACTATTTGGCTGATGCTAAAAACCAACCGAGTCAATTCTGTGCAAAGGGTTAGATTTTTCACACTGACCTCTAGTGTGACACAAGGACTTTTCATACAGAAATTTTTCATTCATACCATCTATCTACACAAATATGATTGTTAAATGCCACAGCTAAAGTAGAAGATAATTTTTCTTGCCCTTGATAACTTTATTATTTTCCACTGTGCTCAGTTCTAGCCATGCAATTGCCTTGTCACAAACCAATCACCAATACTGCTAGCTACTGTATTCCTGCATTTCCTGGGCAGCCATGGCATACCTTTGTTCTACATTGTCTTCTTCAATTTCATCTTAAACCTGCAGTGAAGAATCAAGAAGCCTTATGAAGTTATTATCATCCATAGCACTGTAAGCAAGAATTAAGATATTCATCCAAACATAAGTTTGTCAAGTTGTTTGCACCATGCCGTGCTTAAAAATTTCTTAATTTCAATGAAACGGTGGCAGGGAGGGGGAAACAAAACAAAAAGCTGCAAAATCAATGAGCATGATTTCACTCCTCTTGTTACATAAACTGATCAATGTGTCACCAGCTACCAGTATATTTAAAATGCTAATTCTCAATAACTATTATCTTATATAAAAAAGCAGATCATACCCTTGAATATGAGAGCTAGTTTGAGTAAAGTATTACATAAAAAATTAGGATTTCTAAAGCAATTTTCTGAAGTTGCATATTAAAAAATGTGCAGTTTTAAGGGAACAGAAAGTTCTTTTCCACTACATTGCTAAATCATTAATCATATGGGTATTGCCAAAACTGGTTTTGTGCGTAAAAAAATATACTTGTAATGTACCTTAGTTTACTTGAGCTCATGCCTTAGCTTACCAGAACAGAAGACTCAAAATATAATACTACAGCTCCATATTCCACAAAGAATAGCCACTTATAATCATCCAAATTCTACCTAGAAAGGTTATTATCTGATTGATGTGAAATGATCTGAAATGATGTGAAATTACTGTGTAACATATATTCAAACATACTTTCATCTTTTCACTGGGTTTTTTTTTGTGGAAACTAGCCCAAAAATACCTGCATTCAACTACTCATTTAAAGCATTTTTTTAATCCAAGTTATCTCTGATTTCCTACAAGAATCTAAATCCTACATCTTATTTGAGGGGTTGCAGAGAGGAAGTAAATGCAATTTTTTTTTTAATCCCATATCCTCCACATTTACCACTTTAAAAAATTCTTTTGGGAATAACTGCTGAAAAGAAATGCACCCAAAATATTTAAGCAGAAACTATTATTTTTTCTTTTTTGTACCCCTTCTTCATTTCCCTTTCAAGCTACCTTCTGTATTTTGAACACTAGAAGCAGGAGAAGGTGGGATGTGTAGGGTTAATAACATAACATGATTTCAGTGATTACTAATCTTCCAATAAAGCATTCTTAAATGAAAGATACTACTCATTCATTTAAAAAGAAGGAAAGGAGAAATGATAATGAACAGATTAATAAGTCTACATCATGTCCTTATCTGAAAAAAGCATTTAGAAAAGCTTTCAGACTTGAAAGGTTTCTTGACAACATAACCTTACTTTTTAAAATTAAATAAAACCTCAAGAATTACACATTTAGTGTTAAAAGCTCATTCATTAGAAAATTAGATGCAATGAAGCAGCACTTCATAGCAGAGAAAGAGCAGCCTAGGAATTACCCAAAGAGATTAAGCCCAGTTTTAAAGGCTATGTCGATCACACTCATCGATTGCCTTCACGAACATAAGCAGGTCCATTTTTACTATTCTTCATCTTCATTAAATTTCTAAAAAGGGGACTTATACTACGCTGGAGTACATTTTGAGGGCTGCAGTAGAAAACTCTACATACAGCAGGAAGGAATGCAAGTAAGAATATGTGACATCCTACATACACCCAGAAGCCATCATAAAACAGAACCATACATGATCTATACCACACGACAGATTTAACACAAGACAAAATAAAAAGTAAATTGTGAAGACACAGTACATATCCTACAGACCCAAGAGGATTTCAGGAGTGATATGACGGTGTGGGTGCTTGACAGATAGACTAAAACAGAATGCAAAGAGGCAGCATCGTTGAAGAAAAAAGGGCAAATTTATGCCATTGTATTGTACAATAAGAAGCCCACCACATTCTTAGAAATGATCTCACCACAGTGAATCATTAGTTCAATTACATTTCACACCACTCAGCCTAAGGCAAGCAGAATTGTACAGGACTCCAAAAATATTAAATCCAACCAACACATCTCAGAAACACAAGCAAGCACTGCCAATTTCCACACATTCTCTGTCTCTAAAGTATTAGCTGGTATATGACTATGTTGTTTTTTAACTGCAAATGCATTTCCATTCCATTTTACATTGTAAAATGAAGTTATCCCACACTAAAAATACCAAAATATGCAGAGTGCAGTGCCAGTATCTATTACGATAGTCAAGAAGCGTAGCTTCACACACCAGTACATCACAAACTTGTGAAACAGAGATGTAAATACAACACAAATATCTAGTTTCTAGTATGCAACAATTTTTATGGATTACAAGGCACGTAATCCACACATGGTCAGAAGTTCTGTTTGCTTTATTAGTGCCAGGGAAATAGAAGTCACTTTTGTACTTTCTAAATATATTAGATTAAAAATGCATGCAGTTGGATACACATCAGTGCAATTCACCTCTTTTCCTTCATTGTTACGTAAATAGATACATGCATGTCATACATAATTATTATTTATCCGTACACACCAAAAGTTGGGTTTAACATCAGCATCTGTTTTTTATTTATATGAAGGAGGTTTGGTAAGAGTATCACTGAACTGGACTGACAGGCACTCTGTCCCACCACACATAAATTTAAACATCCTATCTTCCCACCCTTGTTGAATTTTTTTCATTTTAAATTAAATAATACATTGAAAGGCCACAGAATTTACCCAGACAGAAGAATAAAATTTCTGTTATGTTAACCATTAAATATACTATATTGCAGTGCACATAGTATTTCTTCTCAAATCGATGTATGTGCTAATCATCAAACTTCTTTGATAGTTGAATATTCTGGACTTATGTTTGTTTCCTATGAAAAAAGTTTTAGTTGCTAATTGCCATTAAACTCTTTTGAAAAGAGAGAATACAGCATTCTTTAGCAAAGTTTCAATGCAGTATTAAAAAATCTAGAATACACTAAATTACTCTTCTGTCACCCATTATTCAGACAAAATATCTCCAATATATAGCTAAGAACAATCAGGTTCTGTCTTAAAATTTTCCAGCCTTATAAGAGCTAGATTCCACTCCTACTTCACAGATTCTGCCATTATATCACTGAATGTATTTGTCTTACACCAAGAGGAAAGAAGAATCTGACTCTATAATTACCGTCTCCTTTTTCTACTTCATAGAACACTTGTGCAATTCAAGAAGCAAAATTAAACCCAGGGTTTGCGTTTTGTTTTGGTGGGGGAAGGTTAAAAAAAAAAAAAAAAGGGGGAAAAAACCCCATATACTAACAGACTAAAAGGAAAATCAAAATCACTCAGAGCCAATAAGTGTTAAATAAGAAAGATGTGAAGAAGGTGAAGGGTACAGGTCCGGTGGAAAAGGGCAGAAGACAGAAGGACGCACCCTAAGGCAGCTACGGCCGTCAGAACCACAGAAAGGTGGAGGGCAACATGCACTTGCTGTGGAAAAAATGCTAACCTTATTTTTTAGGTTGTAACAGTCAAAAAAATAAGAACTTCTCTTTGAATCATTGAGTGTGATATGTGGTTGTGCCAAAATTGCTGGGAGGAGAGGGGAGAGCAAGATGAATAGCAACTCCAGAAAAGGCTTTTGACTTAACAAAATATACACAGGATAACTGACAAACCAAAAGTATGCACAATTCTATTACCTCTTTTCCTACAGATAAAGTACAAAGTACACACAGAGTATAAGCATTACAAAAAAAGACCTGAAAGGTTAAGCATGTGGTCAGAGTGATACATTTTAAAATATGCTACTGAATTTTTACTTTAGTCAGATAACTTCAGTTCATCTGGATGCTTTGAGCCTGTTTCACTACCACAGTATGTTTTCAACTACTCCTTCTTTATCCCAATTTAATTATTTTTGTAGAGTAATAAATTGAAGGAGATATACCATTAGGCATCTTTATATTCTTTGCTAAAATTACACTTCAGTAATTATTATAAATTGAAACAGAATCAGAGAAATATCTTCTTGTGTATTTACTTTGTAGATTTCTGTATCATCTTGTTTTCCTATTTTACAAAGAAATTCTCACACAATGAAAAGAAAATTACTTGAAATGAAAAAACAGATTTACAGTGAAAGTTGTGTGATAAGTACATAACCTGAAATTATTAAACCGATTATTTTTATTGTTTAAATGAATTGTATCTTTTGCATATAAGCATTTCTATATCCCCATTATGATTCCTGACACTGCAGCCAGGCAAGCAGCAGGCAGGCTGAGAGCACAAAGCTGTTGGCACACAGCACCCTCTTGTTTCCTTTTCCAAGATGGGTTTTTGGAAATATACTTTTGGTTTCTGTTACCCTGATATGATCTCTAACTTCCTACCATATATTGTAACAGTTTAACCTGATACTATATCTAATAAACAAATCAATGTCACTGCTGAAACAACATTGCTGTAAAATCTGTCACTCTGGCTATGTCAGACTGCTATTAACTTAGCTGTATTAGCACAGCTTTACATTTACACAGTACCACAAACTCTCACAATCTGTTGTGAGATTTTACTACAAATTAAACTAAATTTCAACTCAATTAGTAGAGGGGGGGAAAAGCACAGAAACTTATTGGTACTCTGCACCACAGTTTTCTTCCAAAATTTATTTCAAGATATTTTTCAAAAATCCCTGCCACAAATAGAGAGAAGAAAGAATAAGTAGTAGAAAAGGACATCTTCCTACACTAGTAGGTTATTACAAATATCAGTGATAATATGTGTACTAGGCTGCATTTGCAATGGCTTAAAAACACATTTAAGGCAAAAGAAAATGAGAAAGGAACACTATTTGCCATGTATGTATCATCACAAAATAGAAGGTAAGTGTGAGCACTGCTGTTGTAAAACACCTTAATAATATTGAGGAAGATTATTACTCCTACTAAGAGCTCTAATAGCTACTAAGTGAGACCTATCAATGAACAAGAACAAACAAAACAAAGACGTGAAGATCAGTTCATGAGAAGCTCGATATGACCCAGAAATGTGCACTTGAAGCCCAGAAAGTCAACTGTATCCTTGGCCTCATCAGCATCAAAGGAAATCTGGCCAGCAGGAAGAGGCAGGTCCCTCTACCCTTCTCTCATGAGACCCCGGCTGCACTGCTGTGTCCAGCTCTGGGGCCCCAGCCCATGGAACACACTGACCTGTTGGAGCGAGTCCAGAGGGCCATAGAGACATCAGCAGGCTGGAGCAACTCTCCAGTGAAGACAGCTGAGACTTGGGCTTGTTCAGCCTGGAGAAGAGAAGGCTCTGAGGAGACCTCAGAGCACCTTCCAGTATCAGTGGGAGCTACAAGAAGGCTTTTACAAGAGCATGTCATGACAGGACAAAGGGGAATGGCTTCAAACTGAAACAGGACAAGTCCAGATTAGATATGGGGAATTAATTCTTTACTGTGAGGGTGGTGAGGCACAGGAACAGGCTGCCCAGAGAAGCTGTGGAACCTCCATCCCTGGAAGTGTTCAAGGGCAGATTGGATGGGACTTTGAGCAACCTGGTTTAGTGGTAGGTGTCTAAACTCATGGCAGAGGGGTGGAAGCAGATGGTCTTTAAGATCCCCTTCCAAACTAAACCCTTCTGTGATTCTATGAAGAGAACCTGTGGGTAAATATCATATTATGGACATATAACCTCCTACAGTCGAAATTATTAAAATGGAGGTATACGGCTCATCTGCACTTGCATCAAACAGCAATGAAGTACAAAAAAGTGCACGTGAAGACAAGACTTTTAAAGGTATCTTTGAAAAGATTAATATATTCAGAAGCTTCTAATAAATCTTGACTCAGTTTTACAGCATACAGTGAAGATTCCAGAGCAATTTAAATAAACTAGAATAAAAGTCAGAAACTTTTGAGTCAGTCACTGATTTTTTCTTGTGTCCCGAATTTTTTTCGAGTCAAAAGTTTCTACAACTCTAGTTTGCGAATCAGGTCTGCTAAAATTGGGCATGGGGAGGGATCTTTGAAGTTGTAGACAACCTGGCAGAGAAACAGTATGTTCTCAAAATAATAGGAAGTTCCTTTTTTTAATGAGGTTAGGTTTCCACATTTTTCCCTGAGTACATGAAAAAAGGTATGAGACCCTGCTGGTTTTCAGCTGAAGAAGGTCTACCTTTAAGATAACAAAGCCAGTAATTAGACTTAATGCCTGTGAATAACTGAAGGTTGGACCTGAAAGGTAAACACATAAGACAACTGGACTATTTTATGTTTCAAACAATAACTAAGCAGAGCTGATAAAATTATTAAAAATATTTTAAAATCATATGCATGAGTTGGGCAACAAAGACAAAAAACTACTCCTGCGCAAACAGCCTATTTTTAAAGCTGTTTCCAACGAAGAATGAAATCTTACTCTACACTTCTCATTACTCTGTGTTACATGCAGTAACATCTCCACTGATCTTTTAGGCAAGACAATAGTAACAAGAGTTACAGGGATACTGGCTCCCATCTGGGGCCTGAACAAAGACTAGTCTTCAGTCTTTTTTTTATAGCTATTTGGTTAGACTTTTTTAAACCAGAACTGCCTATATTTTAGTTAGAAATGAAAATAATAAAATTGGTTATTATGTTTAAGATTTGAACAACCAGTACTTACTTGAAGAATTACAACAAAATTGTGTATATAATCCAATTTTTCAATTATTTTATACTTCCGAATTTGCCGGGCCTCATTTTCCAGTCCTTAGCTCCTGCCACTTCTTTCCCTGCTAATCCAAGAGCCCTTCTGTGGTCCTTTATTTTCTCCCCATGAATGCACCTCTACAGTCTTAATCTTCAAGAAAAAGAGCCCACTTAATCGCCCACTGTGACATGTATAATTGCATTTATTCACAGGTAACCACAAAACTGTTTTTATCTGTAGAGCACAATTCCCTGCACCATTTGCTCAAGTAGAGATTTGTTTGACATAGCTGCCTGAATGCAAAAACAGAAACTGCATTGGTAAAGCAATCCCAGCAAGGACACGGTCCAATCTCAAAGCTTTACAGTTTACTTTCACCTGTTCCTCTCTTCCAGCTCCCCTAGTAACAATATCATCTACTAAAAATGTACAGCAACTCTGAGGTGAGGAGAATATGGCTTATTTAAATACCTCCTTTGGGGAAAAATAACTTAAAGGGAGGTTTAAGTCATCTAAATTTATGCACATAAATCTATAATGCATCTACACAATTTCTGTAATCAATTCAGTAAGCAAAACACACAAATTTGTTTGACAACACATTTTCCATAAAAAGGTAATTGGCTATCATTAATTCAACTTTACAGCCCTGAATTCTTCTTTCAAATGAATTCAACTTGGCTACTATTTTTTTAGAGTAGCTTTGTATCTACATTGATATCAACAGAAATACGATCTCCTTCTGAATGTTAGAACAACACAAGCTGGACTTTCTCTTTCCCTATTCAGTAAGGAATTACAAACTAATGCCTCTGGGAACGTTGCAAGTTTGGCTAAATACATTTGCCCACCTACTGAACAGAAGATCCTCTGTGAGCCTAGGCTCACAACACTGTTCTTCCATACATTTCGGAATCATGCAATGATTCAGTTTTTCTGGTTTAATTCAATGGGTTGTGAAAGTAACATCTTTTGGGTTTTGTTAGCTGACTTTCAGATCTATATGCATTTACACGTACTCCTACTGAAACTTCTTTCTATTATCCTCAATGAAATTTTCTGAAAATTATTTTCTATTTATACAAGTCACCTGTCCATTTTATCCATTTCTATTCTCTCTCATTCTATTGCTGAATCTGTTTGCTCAAAAAGAAATAAAAACCACTCTGTTTTGTCAGGCATACAATATTGAAGTGCTATTTCTGAATTAACCATGTTCTTCTGCTCAACCACTGGGTTACACACTAAAAAATGCTTCAGTCCCACCAGAAAGACAAAGATCAATATTAGAAATTGCTTCTCAGTGTTATTTGTTTGACCACTAAGCAACTGATTTCACCACTGGCCATAGAAAACTCAGCTACTCTCAGCCAGCATCCCTAGAAAAAATATATGTGACATTTCTCTACACTTTCCCATGGACAAGTGATCATCTATTGAACTCAAACCACCAATCTGACCACCTTAGAGATCACTACTCTACTTCTGGGAGAACTAACCTGCAGTTTACTATTGAATCTCCAAGTATATAAATGGTCAGAAAAAAGGAACAGAGAAAGTTATAAATGCCAGTTCCTACCAGAGCTTCAGACAGTGCCTATGCATACTTAGCCAGAAACATTAAATTGCCATTTCCTTGCAGAACTTCCATCCAGAGCAGGGCAGACAACTGGATCCATACTGTTTTAGATGTATCATTCCAGCTGTAAATGGAACTAGAGAGCTAAATTTTTCCATTCTAATCATTTGTGTCACCAACTTAAGAGCCCTATCTCTTCATTGTTTAAACTTTTATGCCTGTTGAAATAGAGTAAGAATATACCACAAATTTAGAGATGACATCACTCTGTTTTGTTGATATCCCTGCATTCATTTATTGTTTGGAATTATATCATTCAACTTGACTTTCTCTTCATGACCATACCCACACAGCTTTTGCTTTGTTTATGTAATTTGTAAGAGATAATGCAAATTATTTTCAAAGTCTTGCCATCTCTCCACATATATCTCTCCACATCATACTCTCCACAATGTATTTATAATTTACAAGTTGCAAAAAGATAATCTCTCAAAGACTCACTGCTAACCTCTGTGTCCCTTCCGTTCTCTCAGTCAAAAGTACTTCTTTTAATCTTTTTTTATCTTTGGTCTGGTCAATTTTATTTTTTTAAACTAATACAGTTTATAAAGTGCACAAAAATTACTAGATTCAAAGGCAGACAGAGATTGCAGACATATTTTTGCTAGTTTTTGTATGTCACCTGGAAACAGAAACTCAGAGCTTTTTGTTCTACTTTATATAGCTCTATTGAAAAAGTATGAGTATCCAGTAACAATACTTTGCCTCAAAGCTCAAAGATGCCCTAGGATCTGTACTAGTTATACAGTCGTAACTGCTTGAAATCAATTAAAAATAAAAAAATTCCTCTCAATTCGTATTTACCCTGTATTTGGCTGAACACAAGCATAAATACAAACCTATCTGTGTTGCCGGTTTTCTTATATCCTTTCATATCTCCACTCTTATGACACATCCCAGCTAACAAATACAAAAATAGTTCGTGTTCAAACACTTGAAAAGATCAAAGGGTAAAGCAAAAACAAGGTCCAAACCTTGCTGGAATGCCATCCTTCTGGTGGGGAACAAATATGCCTTAATAGCAAAACAGAAACAGGTTTGGTATAATTCCTTTCTGCTCTATAGGGATACTTTGAGAAGAGAGTAGAAGGAGAATTTTGTAATTAGAGAAACAGAATATAAGTACAAGTACAGTTTTCAGATTTTAGAATTACACATTTAAATTCACTAATTACAAAATAAACAAAAATTGAAAAAAATATAAAAGAACTATGAGGCTTTTACATTTAAACGTATTAATAAGAAAAGATAGGATGGTGTAATTGCCAAGATCTTCTTCCACAATTTCTTTCGTCACTCCTTGTATTCTTCCTTTCCAGCAGCTCTTCTTCCAAAATTCCCAAGTTCCTTTATTTCCGCATTAGGTGACACTACCTAGATACCAGATACAAACCACAGATACATCCTCTGTATCACAAAACCCCAGACCATCTGATGTATCACCAAAGCAAATGGAAAACACTGCAGTCACAGTAATTTTGAGAAATAAGAAGTACTGGCTTAATCTCAAACACTGACCTGAATGTGCCACCAATGCAAACACCATTTGTGCCTCATGTGCCTGTCCATACACAGTTTAATTGCATAATATCTTCTCAGTTGCATGATGGGTGCAGTTACTCTGCTGTCCTGACAGTAATTCCTCTCCAAGCAGAGAACACTTTGTGGCAGTCCATCATGTTCCCTCTCCCCTTCCTTAGTTATTGTCCACTATCATTTCTCCCCCACTGGAGTCCTCTGAACTGTTAGAAGTGAATAAATCAAGATCTGTCAGGCCCTGGATTTTACTCTGTACCTGCTGAAGCCAAGCTTAATGTAATACTGGCCTACAATCAAAACTTCTATACATTAGATCACACAATAACAGACATAACTGATCTTAATAATGAAATAGCAGCAATCAGATTTAGGGAACAGATGACAGAGAGAAGGAAAGAGTAAAGCTTTCCAGAAATATAAGGAACAAAAGGTGTGGACATCTGTAACTGAAAAGGAAAAAAGCAAAAGACAGAAAATAGTCTTTGATGGGCCTGGAATACAGATAAAAACTTCTAGAAATACTCCACATACTACAGTAAACGCAACTTGAACACACCATAATTAACTTCTGACACAGCCTTACTACTGGGCCATCAGTAACACATCACCTGGGAACAGGTTAACACCACGATAGAAAGTGGAATACTAAACCCATTTTAAAACACCTGACACACAACCCTCCAACAAGGTCTGTGTGCTTGAGACTAAAATTACCAAACACTTAATCGTACAGAAAAATCAAATTTTTTGAGTAGTTACAGCTAAAATATTAATCTCATCAATACCAGAAATCAACTTAATGCTTACATGAAAAAATAGTTTCACTTAATAAAGCAAACTTGAAACTTGTTCACAGTTGTTTAAAGGGAACTAGGCATGAAGAAATCCCAGAATTACAATTATACTTGGATTCTTTTTCTTGAACTGTATGCATAAAGAAAATTAAATTTAAAACCTTGGTAATTTAAAGGATATGTCGAAAAACAAAACTGCAACTGGATTTTTTTTCTTGCATCAATTCAAACTTAAGTATTTCCTCTCATGTGCCTGTAATTATTTAGTGTCTTCTACTGAAATGGTTAGAAAAAAAATGCATACCAGAGATCAGGTAAAACATACAAAATACATAAAATGCTTTGTCTAACATCAGGTCTCCAAGCTAGGAATCCTAATCGCAGCAAAACACAATTTGATGCTAAAATCTGTATGCTCTGTCTGCCTTGCTCAAATAAGATGAAGAGGTCTTACACTATTGTCCTATTAATAATGAAAAATTGTTTTAAGTTTTGTAAGTCTTTCTATTACTTGTAACTTGTTACATACTACCAAGATTCTTCTTTATTTCAAAAGCCAACAAAAAAAAAAAGAAAAATTTGACCTTCCCACCAGAAAGGGGTTTTATTTAGCCTGGAATACTACAAATAAAAATTTGCACATCCAATTTTTGCAAAACCTTCCATCTTATGATAACAGAATCTCATGAAAAACATAACAAAGCAAAATGAAAACCAACTCAACTGAAAGGAACAACATGAAATTCAAGAACATGGAGATTACATTCAGCTACAGAAAGGCACAGTATTTTTTTAGTCCAGGCCATTTCAGTCAAGGTCTGGCAGTGTTACTGTTAACACCACCAGGGACAGAAGAAAAATGTTTTAGCAGGATATTTGCACTTCCTATGGATGCAGATGTACCACCTGAAGCAGTGGCACTAATGCAGATGGCTCTGAGCCAGTAATAGAATTCAGTCATTCTCAGCAGGACTAATTACCCCAGGCAAAGAGTCATGCAATCAAAGCCATGTGATTTCTATTAATCAAATCAGTTCACTTACCCCTACAGAACAATGCATTGAGCTACACAGACATATGCTATATTATTTTGGAGGACACTGGTGTTGCAGCAAACCATAGAGCATCTAAATCCCTAAGCAAAAGCACCATGAAAGCAACATTTCCCTCAAGTTTGATGAGTGTTAATTCTTATGAGAAACTGTGTACAGCAGTATTTTTACCACCAAATTCATCTGCTCTGTGTACTAGCAATGAAAGACTTCACTGACATGACAGTAACCAAGTCCATCCTCACTTTAACAGCAGTCAACACAAGATCTGGCTTGGCAATCATACACTGTAAATTGCTTGGAATAGAAAAAAAAAAAGTTAAGTTTTTCACTGAACAGGATACAGGAAGAAGGCGGCAGTGAAAGAGCTGCCACAGAATCCATGGCAGGTGTTCAGACAGTTTACCATTGCAAGTTTAGTAGTACTTGTGTACAGATACATAACACATATTGAATGTTACTGCAAAACTGTAGCAGCTAAAATGAAACAGCTTTTAGACAACAATATTTAACCTGAGGAACAAATATTGCAGTCACCCAATCTGCAATCACTTCAGAAAAAGGCAATATGTATTAGCTAGACTACTTATGCTATTTTACTACTCAATTAATAAGGTACGCCATAGAAACCACAGGTAAAGGTAATTCCACCTTGCAATACATAGGGCTAACTAGTATCAAATGAAGTAGTTTAATAATTACTACTAAAACAACAAATTAAAGCTGTTGTTTCCTGAATACTAAGTGGTAGTGCTTAGTATTTTCATAAACACAAAACAATATTCATCGCTTATCCCACATACTAAAAAATTAAAAGAGAAATAAAGTAGCATCTTTCTTAAAAACAGTCTGACAGCTTGCCTTTTTTCCCAGCAAAGGGGAAAAAATGAGATACAGGACACACACTCACATAGTCAGTATTACCTTCCTTTCCTGCTCACTGCATTCTCCTAGACCAGACTGACATAATAGCTTTTGAGGGTCAGTTTTTGCAGCACTCAAGTAACACAATGAACTGTGTGAAGTTTATGTGAATGTCAGTCATAACCAGAAGAGAAGTAATTGTGTCAGAGGGTTGAGCTAAAGGTCTTGAAGGAGATTTATCTATCTCATCTGAAGGAATGATAAGAAGAGGCTGAACTGAAATGATGGCATGAGATTTCCAGTCACACCATCCTAATAATATTCCAGGTGGTACCTGGGAACAATGGCCAACAAACCAACTTGTGAAAAGCATTTCACATCAAGCATTCCCATTCAAACAAACAAACAAACAGACAAATGAAAAAGTGAGGAAGGAGGGGAACATCTCCAAAAGACAAAGGATTGGGAGCAGATCACCTCACTGAGTCCTCCTACTTCAAGGCAAAATCATTCCTCTCTAATTATTACTGCTTATTGTAGAGGAGTTTAACTAGATCAGCTTTAAAGGTTCCTTCCAACCCTAACTATTCCATGACTATATGATTTCATTCCCGGTACATGCTTTGTCTAAAACACTTTTTAAAAGGCTTCAAATACTACTTCACAGCTTATAATTTCTGGCAGAACTCTTTCCTAACATTTTAGAAAAAAAAAATTGCTTTGCTTCATTTCAGATCCATTACTTACCGTTTAAATCACAGTGCATATGGAGAGCCATTTACTCCCTTCTCATCTGAAAAATCTTTGTTTATCTGAGGAACATTACTCTTCCTCTCACAACCCTCTTCTCCAAATCACAGCCACACACTTCCAGTTCCTCCACCCACTGACCATCCTCAAGACTTTAGCCACCATTGCTGCTGTGCTTAGGAATTTCTCCAACTAACATACATCTTCCTTCAATGAGGTGCCTCAAAAGGGACTTGATACTCTGTTTGAAGCATGAACAAAAGATTATTTTCAAGTGCCTTGCTCACAACACCCTTCCTTACAAAGATCAGCACAAACTTCATTGCCAACAATGTCACGCTGCTAGAAAACAAATGAACAAGTGGCTTGCACTCAAATTGTGAGGAACTATCAACCCTCTCAGCAGAACTGTAATCCATACAGTCATTTCTCTTAACTATAACTATTTGTTGTGAGGACTTAGCACTTGTCTGAAAGAGAAATAAAAGCAGTTCAGGTAAGATGTATCCCCTATTCGCTAAGAATATTTTTCATTCTAATCCTGTTTCCCAACATACTTCCCATTCTTTGCTTGATTATTGGTAGTAAATTTAATAAGGATATATGCCATATTACATCACTCAAATAATTAATAAAAATACAAGCCAGCTACAGAACACGTTTTAACAACGCCCTGCTTGATATATTGCTGGGTAAGTGAACAACAGATGAAGGATTTTGGGGTACGGCTTTCTCTGAACTTCTGCATTCACTGCATGACATTTTCATCTGGATTCTATTGCCAATCCTGCTAGTGTGACACAGTGTCAAGAGCCCTATTTAAATCAATGGTGTCAAGAGCCCTATTTAAATCAAACTACAAGACAGTCATTGATCTCTCTAGTCCCAAGGCCCGTTATGCTGCCAACAAAGAAAATACGGTTGGTTAAACAGGATTCATTCTTGATAAATCTGTGTGTCCTACTATTTAACAGCACTCTTATATAGACTCCAACAAATAGTTTATTTGTTTTAGAGCTCCTTTGCTTAAGGAAGTCGGGTTAGTTTGAATTGTCTAAAATAGGTGGCAGTAAGGTCTATTTTCAATAAAACAAGCTCTCCATTAGATTCTGGAATCTAATCTCTTCCCCCAGAATTCACACAGATAACCACTAAGAACAAGATTACTCTGAAAAGCACCTGAAATACATTAGGATGAATATACATATTGTCCATATTCATATTTATGAATATTAGAAATCTTTATACAAATACACATAGAAGACAGCTGATATTTTAATGCCTGCAGAATTTCTTCTGTGAAAGGGAACTGTATAAAGTGTACCCTTTTCTTGTCACATTCTATTGTTTACTCTTGCTTAGGAGTGTTTGTTTTTCACTTTATAAAATATTTTTATTTAAGTACTACCAAGAAGCACAGTCAGGGCATATAATTCACAGCATTAGGCACTGTGTGACATCTGAGTATGGGCATGTTTTTTACCTATGCAAATGCTGAATTGGATTGTAAAATACAAAGAATTAGCACTAGAGAAGCAGATAGTATCTTATTCTACTTTGCTAGAGAACCTCAAGTATGTTGGAAGCTAGAAGAGTTGTAGATATCTGGGGTTTAATTTTATATAAATATATATATATGTAGACATAAACACACACAAATCACTTTCAATCTCTAAAACTACATAGTATTTTTTTTAATGTGCCAAAGTCTGAAGTTAATTTCAAAGAATGTGAAACTCCAACACAGAGAAATTTCAGATTTATTTCATTTCTAAGTAGAGATCTCAGTCAAAATATTATCAAATGCTTTCAGAGAAAGCATTTTCCTAACATCATACACTGAAGCTGGAGATCTGCAGACTACTAGCAACCTTAGGCATCCAAAAAAACCCTGCTTCTCAGTAAAAGCTGCTTGTTTCTTGTAGTTCCTCTAATTGTCACATATTTCTACCCAATTCAAATATTTTATATATTTACTATAGCCTTTCCCATCACTGCAAAATAAATTTCAATACACAACTAACTAAAAGTTGTGATTGAACTAACACAGATTAGCTACAGGAATATATGTTAAATACATCCCTAAACACAAACATTTGTGTCCCCCAAACATACACATAGAGTGTAACAGTACATAAAAGGAAACCTGACACTTATCTCAAGATTCTGCACAGAATACCTTAGAAGCAATGGAAGGTATCTTTTACCACAGCAAGTGCAAAGCTTTCACAGTAATATCACAGGGCTGAGTTTGACAAAGCAGAAATTATTCTGTACCACATGTACAACAGAAAGGTAATAAACCATGAAATTATTTTTTTCCTTGAATGAGAGATGAAAGAGATATTCAGGAATATCTGGCTAAAACCACAGATGAGTATTCAGCTTGGACATGAAAGGAAGCCTCTGTGACACAGAGGTCTCTATCCAATACCAGGCTTTCACACCACTCATATCTACCACCTATTTACTACCATCAGATGTTGCAGTCCTCCCACAGCTTTCATATCTCACCAACTGAACTGCCAGTGCCCAGTGCTGTTCCCCATGCTTCCCACCCTCCTGGCAGCACAGAGCACTACATCACATGTCCCATCTCTCTGAAGCACAGCATTTCCACAGCCTCACCCCAAGCCACCACACCCCGAGTGCTTTCCTGCCACACACCCCCAGCACCTCTCTGCCAGAGATCTCCCAGCCATGCCAATGCTTTCCAAGCCCAGAAGCACAGCACAGCACTTCCCCAGCCATATCCCACGCCTCAGGCTCCCTGCAGACACCACCTTCCCGCTGACTCCCACAGCAGGTCCCTGACCCATGCTGACTCCAGCCCTCTGTGCTTTGCTCCCCTGGGAACAGAGCTACCCCACACCCAGCAGTCACTGCCCCTCCACATGGGACAGACACCCCCAGTTCCCTGTGCCAGCATCTCCTCAGGGGGTGCTCCCATCCACTCAGTGCTGGGAGGCATTGCCAGCTGGGAGGCAGGAAGAATTCAAACCAGCCAAGGTGGGCAGTACAGGGTGACAAATGACAGATAGCCAAAAATGGAGGAGGGGTGCAGATGGAGAGGTAAGAGAAAAGAAAGGGAGAAATACCAGGAAAGAAGATGGAGAGAGAAATGACAGGAGACAAGGTATTTTACCAGGCCATAAACCATCCAGAACTAAGGATTAAGGACTAAATTAAGGACCACAAGCCTTGGCTACCCCCACGGACTGTAGGATCAAATTCAAAAGGGTCACCTAAGCGGACACATTTCCCTCCATCTTCAACAATAATTACTCAAGACTTTGCTAAGCTTCAGGAAAAGACCAAGTATTTGAAAACAAGAAACTCAAAAGACTGTGGCACTTTGACAAAAGAAAGTGCAAGCTCTTTCTTTTTTTAATGGTGAAACAAAAAAAGTAGAGACGAAGAAGTGTAATAAAAAGTATTTTCTATCTATCAAAGAAAGAAATCCTAAAAAATACACTAAACATCTCAGATTCAACCCTAAATTGTACAAATTTTTTTAACAGGATCTAGCACTCAAATTAATCCCACAACACCTGCAACCCAGTATTATTTTATATATTCGAAAGATGTAATGGTAGAGCAAAATGGAAAGAAAAGTAAAAAGAATCAGAAAAAATATTCTACCGTACAATGATACAATTGGTGCTTAAGTGCTTCAATCAGACTGATATACTAAATACATATATAAACTTTCTGTTTGCAACACAGCATCTGCCAGATATAAGACTAAGTCACTGTGTAATAATTTTTTGATCACACAGTATAAAAAGAGCAGTAGCGACAAATATGCAAAATAAACTTCGGGATGATTCTGAATGTTTGATAGTTCAGCCCTCCCACAACCTATTTTTGGAAGTTGGAATTTGAATACCATTAAATCAGAGGAGAAACAGCTGGCAAGATACCATATACAACACTACCAACTGATCACCAAGACTAATGGGATGCTCCTCACTGCATCCTGCAGCACAGTGTGGAATTTCCCAAGCTAGCTCAAGTACAGAAAACATTCTAGCAATGTCACATGAGCCTTCATAAGAACTACCTCATAAGAACTACTATTCTTCATCGAAGCCAATAAAATAAAGGGTAAATTAGTCACTACTGCAACAGAACACTTCCAGTATCTGAACTAGGTTAGGGATCTGTATATCCTATCACCTATTTCTTTCATAAAAGTCACATGGCCAATAACTTTCTTTTAGGACATAAACTGTAATTTAAACTATGCCTTATCATAGTGCAATATCTTCCAAAAGCTAAATATATATCTGCTGCCTCTGAGGGTGTTTTATAGAAACATAAACCAGTAAGAAATTGCTTCACAAAAAAATTATTGCCCAAAAGAACACAATTTATTATCATAGAATTTTCATGTTATTAAATACCTGCATCTAGATAAGTCATATGAAAAAATGTAAAGGATTAATAAGTTCTGTCCATGTCATTTCTCAATTTAAATCAGCAAGTAGAAAGCAAGAACCACAGTAAAAAGTTTTGGTTGTTTCTTTAAGCCAAGCACCAGTGTGAGTCGCGAGCACAAGCTAAAAATGTATCTAAAAGTAATTAAGAAGGACTCACCAAGCTCATTGAGACTCTGGGCAGCTTTTGTTATCTCTCTGCTTCCTCCTTGCAGTTGTCCTTGAAGTCTCTTACTGAGATACAAGATGCGTATTATCCTCCGCAGCAAGTCACAGGCAGCCTGCAGGGAAATTGTGACATTAGGGGATATTATCACTACATTACTATCACATAATACCAGTGCTCAAATGTGGAAACATCTTAACCAAAAAAGGAAATGTGAATGTGAATAAAAACAAGGAACTTTAGAACACTGAAATCCCCTTTTTCCAAATTTTTTTAATATGATTCTATGTTATACAGACCAAGACTTTCAGAAGCTGGTAATTATATTCATGGGGCTACTGAGATTATTCTGTCACTACCCACGCAAAAAACAAAGGAAATTCAGAATCCCATGACAGAGGCATGTTCTATTTCTAATTAGAAGTGAGCTTTATTTTACCTTGTGCATCTCTCCTCAATACTCCTCCCCTCTTTAAGCTTTAGCAAAGTTAAGAAGTTGGCTTTGCCAATCAAATACTCATCCAAAAGAAGCAAAATGGCAGCACTTGTTCAGAAGATAATTGAACTTAAAGACTAAATTGTTATTACAGATATTGACTCTTATGGTAGTACGCTTATATGTAAAAACTAATTCTCAGCAAAACTTTCAGAAGGCCAGTTACCTTCATTCAGCCAACTGTTAGTTCACATTCTTTCATATGCTTATTAAAATACATGGCATTCTTGGTTAAAAATTAGGAATGTAGACATATACATAAATTTTTAGGAACCATATCCATGTGTGCTTTTATTAGCACCAAATCAGAATAACAGGCATTGCCAACATCTGAATCAAATATAATAGTTTCATAACTTTTCACTTAACTAATACCTTGAAATGCATGCTATGGGAACAGCAACATTCTGGAGTGCTAACAACTAAAATAGAATTCAGAAATGCAACTCAGATTTCAGTACATAGGTCAGTCATAGGTACAGTCCAAAATCTGCAATCAGATTAACAAGGGTGGCAAGTGAGAAATTTGGAACAAGTATGACAGAGTTGTTTGGAGTTATTTTCCCTGGTACTGAAGGCAAAGTCTCCTGAAGTATTAACCTTATGGATATCAAAATTAATTCTAAATTACTTAAAAAAAATATTAAGTATCCAACAAGACTTAGAACCTCTTTTTCAGACTCAAGTTCATTTATGGAAAACTGAAGTGCACATATGAAAACATATACAAGTGAATAATTTCAATGAATATCCACAGCAGACTGTACAACCTGATAGTCTCTTCCCTATGCCAGCACAAACTAACAAATCCACAAATATTTATAGTTTAATTTTATTAAACATCTAGACAAAACAAAAAGAAAAATTAGAAAAAACCACACTGAGGCAAATCAGTGTAAACCCAATTACTCTCACTGCTTTGGGCTCTCTATCACAGTCTGAAGTGCAAGTTTTCTGTGCATTCTGTGATAACTTAACCACATGACCTCTATTACATTTAGTGAGAACTAAGTGGGGCTTATGCTGCTTTGAAAGATTAATGTAATAATTTTTATTAATTCATTTCTTTAATTAGAAAAATCTTGATCCGCATATCACTTTCATATCTGTGAACTAAAATTCTGCAAGATTAATCAAAAATAGCTTCTAATATAGTGCACTATGTTTCACCAAATAAGAGGACATAGTTTGCTTTCAAAATCAATTACTCTCTAATCCAATTGTGTACCTCTGGCTAATGTTTTTTGCCATGAATTCACCTTCTGTTAGTTTAAAACCACCTTTTACTTTACACTCCAAAAGAGTATTTCTTTTCTGTTGAAGTGTTGCTTATTATTTCCTGTCCCAAGAAACAATCTTTTAAAAGAGAGTAAGAGATGGGAGAAGTTACATTTAGATACAAGAGCAAAAAAAAAAAAAAGTTTTCACTTCTAGCCCTGGGAATTAGTAGGAGGAAAAAAATCCAAAGACATTGAAGATGCACTCTAAATTTTGTAGTGATTTTTACTGCATTGTACCCTTGACAAAGATTTTTGTTTCACTCAAGTATTTTCATTTATGTGAGCTGTCCAACTTAATAAAACTCCCAGTCATAGCAAAAGAATGCTATATATAAGGACATGTAACAGAAATAAAGAACTGTATCTAATGGTGGAGCTGTTCACAGATGCCAGATCCTCTAACCTCACTACCCACTTAACAGAAGTCTGAATTAATTCAGGAAACATTCCCTCCCTGAGTTGATCAAGTATGCTTTTCTAAAGGAGATGTGTTTATCCAAGAAGGAACAAATTCTACTGTTGAAGCAAGAATTAATTTGGAAAAGGCCACTGGCCCCAGTTAGTCCAAGTAATTTTAAGTAAAATTTAAAATAAACCCCAATTTTTTTTGAGATTACATATTAGACATCTCCTGAAATTTAAAACATGTCAACAATAACAGAAATTATTGCTACAACTTGAGCCATAGAAAAGCCTCCTACTTTTAATCTCAAATTAATTTTAAGTAATTACTGCAAGAAGACTTAATTATAAAGAGAGTCGCTTGAAAATGTGCCAGTGTGTAGCTCATGCATGCAAGGCAACCGAATGTATATATTTTATTGTTCATAAAGCCTGAAGAAAGAGGAGACAGTCCACTATCTTCAGACTACATTTACTATTTATTTACAGTAGCATCACAAAGACATCTGCTACTGGGAAATATTTTAAAATACGAATAACTTTAAAATACAGAATTATTGGGTTTTTAAAAAATGTTTTGGTATTATAAAGTTTTTCATATATTAAGACACTGAAGCTAAGAGACCAAGCAAAAACAGTTAAACAGAGCTGCCCAGAAAGAAGCCCTCTGAAGGAACAAACTCCCTGTCTACACATTTCAGCTGTTAACTACTCCCACAGTGTGTGATCGATTACGGAAAGAGTCAGAAGAGGACAGCATGATTTAAAGCAGGAACTGAGCTTTCCTTGTCTGCTGCTACCTTGGGATGCCATGAAGCTCTAAGAGCAGAGCAAAACAAAATATGTGCAAGAACACAGCAGAGATTTAGAACTCAGGACTAGATATGAAGTTTAACAACAAACTTGCAGTGAAAATGTTTATGAAAAAGCCAGACTATATTAAAAACAATTAAGGATGGCAAAATCTAGCTTTATGCAAGTCAAATATTCCTTCAGTTAGTGAGCAGTCCCACAGCAATCAATGCAGGTATTAAAATAACACCATCACAAGTACAAGAAGCACTGAAACATCATGCATTCCAGCAAAACATACCTGCCAACCCTACAGATTTTGACAGAAGACAACATCTTTAACCAGCCATCTACATCTACCAATTGTAGATCAGCTGATAAAATCAGTAAGTTTGACAATGTCCCAAACCACAAGTCTTGCATTTGGGAGCAATTTCTGTCGTAAGCGCTGCCATCACCAGGAAGTTAATTGTTTGCTCTGCTGTGCACTTCCTTCTTCAAGAAACGAGTCCCCCAGGTAAAGGACACCCCAGCACTGCATTTTTAGGAGGCTGGAGAATTGAGATTTGACTCAACTCTCCATAAATTCAGCTTCATTTATTAATTCAGCTGTCCTGACCCTCAACTACTCCCAGCAGTGTAGTGCGACATAAAGTACCCACAAAGTATCTGCCAACACAAGAAGGGACAGCTGAGACTTGACTCTCGGTGGCAGAGAATCTGGAATCATCATTCCTCTTTCTGCACTGATGCTAAAAGAGCAGCCTACCAGGCTCCCACTTACTCTCCACCTCTTTTTCCTGACTTACGGCAAAAAAAGTCAGATATTACAAATCTCCTGGCACAGCCTGATTAACACTGGCCCTGGATGGATGCTGCTTTCACACCACAGGAAAAAAACATGTAAAAGCCAAGAGGATGCATCCAAGAAACATTTCCTAAATTCAGGGACTCATTCTTCTCAGACATCCTTCTGCAGTCTGACATTGTGTAAGGGTGGGGTAGAAATTATCTTCATCTTTAGTCCCACATTCCCACAGCTTTTTCTACATGCACAACACACATCGGAGAACAACAAAAAAATCTGCACCTAACCTGCCACATGGAAGTCATGGGACTTTTGGCCAGTGGCAAAAACAGGAACAGCTGGAGCTGAAAACAACAGGAGAAGCATCTGGCTAAACTGGCTGCACAGAGTGTTAAGAGCTCCCTGCTGAACTTCACTGCTACTGAAAGTAACATAGAAAACGTAACTTCAGCCAAGAGACAGTGCAGCTGCTCCACCAGTCCCCAGACTAGAAACTGCATGAGTCTGCAGCTTCATCTACTCTATAACAGCAGCCACTTGCAGATGGCAATTTATTAGAGTGCATATCCATAGCTCAAAATTCAGGTAAACTTCCAAAGAGAAATAGTTCAAACAATAACTCATTAAACACTTGTGGGGCTGGAGCTGTGTTGCATTTCAAACCATAAACTTAATTGAATGCAGACACATGTCTCCTGAAGATCTATGGAAAAGTTTTCAACTACTATAAAATTATTAATGGAAGTGTTTGACACTCATCTCACCATCATTGTGATAAGCTCTCTCCCACTGCTATCCTCTAACAGACATCCACATTCTTCTGTAGACTCCACTTATATTTAAAAGGCAGGGACAACTGTGCACCTGGGCTTACAAAACTCCACAACCATAAATAGCTCCTTAAGTTGCATCTTGACTGTTGAAAAGATTTGAAGGAATTCTCAAAGAATTAATTCTCAAACTCTTTACTAAACTGCAGCAAAGCCTGCATTAACTTAGGGGCAAAAAGTGTCTTCTACAAAACAGCACCATAAAATTAAATACCAAAATAACACAAACAGTTGCAAGAATTTAATTAATCTATACTCAGATAACTCTTTCCTCCATCTCTACAAAAACTCATTAGCTAGTGCAAAGGCCAATTTCCTACTTTCCTACTAAGTACTTCTCAGTAGCTCTTGAAGAGACACAAGTACTGATTTTCAGAAAAATACTGACAATGAACTATAGGCTACTGGAGTAGAAAAATTGCACTCATGTCTGACAATTGTGGAATAACACATATTCAAAAAGGATTTTTTAAAAATATGTTTTTAATGCAACTTACTTGAAGTTTTGCCAGCTGAGCTGTGCGAGACACTATTTTGTTGTAGGGGTCAACAATTTTGACTCTAATTCTAAAAATAAGAAGAGAAAATTATTTATAGCAGTGTTAATAAATAGCATTATAGAACATAAAGGATTTATACTTTCTAACTGCATAATGAATGTCATACCTATCAACAGTGCTTTGTAGAGCACCAATTCTAGTTTGCATCATTTGGAGGACACCTGCAAAATAAAGCAGATTTTTTACATCACTTATAGAAACATCAGAAAATTATGGAAAGAGTTTTTCTTCAAATTATAATAACTACTGCAGACTACTTTAGCATAAACCAAAACCAGTTTCCCCCTTTATAAAAGAGCATCAGAAGGACCAGAATTATTAAGCATATTGGGAAATAAAATGAGCAGGTCAGTTACTGAATGTTATGAAAATGTATTGGTAGAGAACATGAACCCACAGAATAAATATCACTCCAAAATCCATAATTTGTGACGTTTCAAATAATATTTAGATGATGCTACTTTCTAAAAGAATGTTGATTGCATTGGAAGGACTGCAGTTCAAATTATATAACCTGGTGTAAATACCTGAACATGATATATAAAAGTGGCACAACATATTTAACAGTATTTATTTAACATAGTGACGAGGACAAAGAGGACTGAGAAGATAAACTATTCTATTTCAAGGTTTTCTTCCTGGGCATAAGGATTTTTAGCAAAAAGTATCAATGTCATTGTAAGGTCATCTAATTTACATTACAAGCAGAGCAAACTATCCTAATCATGTTTGTTCCACATTAGTTTGGCAAAGCAGCACAAGGAAAGCCAAAAAGCATGCCTGTTCTTTTCTTGGTAAATTGCAAACAAAGTAGTAGGGGACAGGAGTCATTTTTGCAATACAGAATCAGCCTGCTGAGAATTTAATTAAGTTAGACAAACCCAGGCCTATGAAATTATTTTTGTTCCAGTTACTGTTAGCATTCTAAAACATACTACATTTTTGTAAAGCCCTGTTTACAAGCATGCCATCATTAAATTAGACAAAACTGCAGCATGATACAGTAAGATGGAAGACAAACAAAACTACTACTAATAGTTATATTCAGGTTGTCCTGTACTGTGACTGTATCCCACCCATTTTGTATAGATATGTAAATTCTTGTCTTCTCCATTTTTCAGAACTATTAGCTTAGTGACAGGCTCGTGTGTTTACTGTTATTTATACATGGTATGGCATGCAACAGATCATGAGGATGAAGATATGAGATGCAGTGAAAAGCTGGCAAAATAGGCTGCATTGTCTACCATACATTGCAATAATGGGAGAGGGCCAGTGGCACAACACTGCTGCATCTATGCTGTGATGGTGCTATTAAGCATACAACAGCCCTCTTCCCAGAGGACAGAATAAGGATGGGTGAAAAGGTACTCTCCCCTCTCCACCTGCTGTGGAAAATACATGATGATACAATTTAGCTTAACCCTAAAATAACAGGCAGCTCAAGATACCTACTGAACTACCTAAAGACAGGAAAGAATATGTAGACTAGAGCTGTGTACCATTAAAAAAGTGCACAAGCCTAAAAAAGAAAAGACTCTACAAGCTGGGTGTACCAATTTGAAATTTTTAATGAGATTCACTTTCACACATCCAAATGACTATGCATGCTGTGAATTAGCTCCATAATCTTCACTTGCTAACATACTTGATAAATATACCAAGAGCTATGCATTTCTAACTTCACAATTTAAAAAATCTGTTGGCATTTATCTTTTCTTTTTCTTATGAACCCTGACTCAGTGTTTCCTTTAAGAGCATAACCCTAAGTAAATGGAAAAATTTCAACAAATTTGAAGTGAATTGAATTTTATTTTTACTTTGCCATATTAGTTGTAAAACATGCATTATTTACCACACCTGCCTTATAGAAATGTTTCCTAACTGAGTAGCTGTTTTGAAGTACATCATTCTTTCCTCTGAGCAATTTTAGGAAGAAATGCCTTCAGAAACAACCATAATTTCAGAAAATAGAATTCCACTGAGCACAATTTGCTGAAGATTGTTACTGGGAGGTATTTATCAGTCACAAGATTGACTACACATTCCTGTCTACTTCTTATTTGGAGAATGACACATATTTCAGTCTTTTATGCTTGATCTTCGAACTGTTTAAAAAGTTATTCAGGAGCTACCATTACTAGATCAAGTAGCCATTTCTTTAATTTTAAAGCTATATGCAATTACTGATACAAAACAGTGTACCCAAGCAGCTCCAAAGACTAAGGATATAACTATCAGTAACCAGAAACTCTGGTTATGCCAAAACCTGAAAGCAGAAAAAGGAATAAAGATAAATTACTTACCAAGTTACAAAGGGGAAAGGGGGACATGCTTTAGAGATCCTAGCATGTTACAGAGGTAAATATCTGACACAAAAAAACCACCACAATACCAAACCATATGACATTCTCAGCCAAGTGACAAAGAGCAGAATTGCAGGTTTAACGAGAACAATATACTGCAACCATTTTCTATACAGAGTCAATGGTTCCTAAGCCAGGCTTTTGAAAACCAGCGGTTTATGTTAAAATCCAAGTCTCAAAGGGTGGAATAAAACAAAGGTATGTATTTAACTTAGTAGCCCTTTACTAGTAAAAAATGTCTCAGCATGGTTTAGATTATGTGTTACAGCCTCTTTGGTCAAGATGACCAAACTATGCAACACATGCATATGCAACAGAAAATTGCTGCTTATGACAACAGATACCTACCAGTGTTGCAACAGAATTAGGCTTAATTAGAAAAACATATTAAAAGATCAAAAAAGGGTTTATTGCTAAAGTTGTTTAGAACATTATCAAAATTCATTTTCCAATGAAGCAGCTACTCCAGAGAATCATCAGACAAATCTTCTCCTTGGAGCTCCATCTACTGACATAAAAATAAAAAATAAAAAAGCTGCCACATGTTACTCCTCAGAAATCAGATCTGGAGCTTTAACATTAGGGGCCAAACTTGGCCGTGAATGTGTTCCCTGCACAGATCCTAAAAGTGCTTCTTCCACTGTAAGGATAGTCAGCATAAATAACAGTATTTACCTTCCAGGGATTCAATTCCAGTTGCTTGGGCCAACAGATCTTCATGTCTTGCAACAACCTTAAAAAAACCAATATAGAAATCAAAAGAGAAAAATGGGGTCAGAGCCTAAAAGAAGTATTAAATATATCACCATCATTCCTACATTAGGCATTTAAGTATCAGCATCCCTACATAGCCAGATACAAGAAAAAGCAGGTACATCTTACAGGAGAAAGGTTTTAAGAACACAAGGTATTTTAACTCACAAGAGCAGCAAGCTCAGAATGAGAAGAGGGTCAGTAATTAATTAAGATGTGCAGCAGAGCTGACATCTTAATTAAAGCCAGGAGAGCAACCACATTTCAACGCATCTTCATATTTAATAATAATTGTAAATGTGAACTTACTAATCACTCCATAATAACTTTTTTTTTCCTACTGATGACATTTATAAAGTAGTTCCAAAAGAATTTACTAACTTGGACAGGGGGAGAGAGGAAGCAGGTTTTGAAACTACACACAAACTTAGCAAGTGTTCTTATTGCAATGTCTACTGTGGATTTATGATTTCTGCATAGAAAAAGTCTTCTGTCTTAACTCAAAAGCCTTTCTGAAGGTGTAGAGGCCTGGTAACATAGGTTATATCTACCTAGCTAAAGGTAAGCCTTAGGGCTTATGCTACTCTATCACACGATGTAAGGGTGGAAGTTCTCCCTGTCATCTCACAACACCATGCTGAAATGTGTCCTCAAGTGTTTATGATAGTTGACACAATCATTTGGAAAGAGTCCTCCTTCTTACAAGGAAGAGTAAAACAGCATACAGTAATAAGACTACAAAAACTGAAACAGTACATGGCTGCCTGGCAGGAGTATTGAGTGTGGGCTTAACTGAGTTGTCAAACTCACTACTAGTTTAGCTGCAAGTTGTACCTTTAGTAACTGCTTGCAGAGGACACTGGGCAATTTCACAAGTTGTAAGTTCTTACTACTTTATATCAATCACCCCAGAATAACAGGTATGCTTTAAACTTACTTGTACATGCAGCTCTTTATCCAGCTGACTAATACCTTGAGCAAGCTTAGCCAATTGCTCAGCTATCACAGCCTGATGGATGGACTGGGAAGTGTAAGCTTTCACATCAAAGTCTTCTCTGAAGAAGTCGGCATAACATTCTGAAATAGGATTTAGATTTTATTTTCATGGTTCAGAAGAATTAAACAATATTTATAGCCCTACAGTGTACAGATCTCTGACCTTCAATTTCTTCAACGTAACAGTGAATGTTCTCTACATCACATAGCACAAAAGTCAGGAGAAACCACAATCATGAGAAACAAGTCTGGAACTGGTAACTGGGGTTCATGTTCATTTTGGGTTTGTTTTTTTTTTTTTTTTTTTTTGCAAATGGTGATAAAGACACTTTTCTATATCCCCAACACCCTTTTCTTGAGCAGAATACACTAAAAAGTACCAATACCTTATTATCTCAAACTTTACAGTGTAACCAGGGTGAAGGTGTTGAGCCTGTACCCATAACCAAACACACCAGTCAGCTGCAGATCACTGACGAGTAGCATGAGACGAAACTTCATTAAATCGTACCGGATTTCGACAACGGCGTGAGTTTATAAAACAATTATGAAACGATACTGCAATTATGACTCTGGAGCAAGCGAGACCAGAGCTCCCAGACAGCTACTCTCAATTCAACCAAGCGCCTTCGCTTCTCCTTCCAGGGCAGTCTTT